>CABEGB010001413.1:0-600000 GCA_901521435.1 Crematogaster levior | reverse complement strand
CCTCCCCGAGAGGGCGATAACTTAATTGATGCACGAGCGACATTAGGACTTGTCGTCGGTATCGCACCGTCATCACGCGAGACGCGTTCGTCTCGTCGGGCGATAATGCACGTCGAGTATAATTCATCGATCTCCGGGGAATTGTGTGATTACAAAAATAAAGGCCGGATAGCTTCGGTGACATGAGGTTGCCGAAACGGTGGCAGCGTAACTTTAATTCCTTTCACAGTGGTAGATCTCGGTGAATTATTAGACATTTTTGGAGTATTCATTTTCATGTTGGAAAGTTTCGAAATTTATTTATTTTTTGTTTAATAATCGAGTACTAAAGATATTAATAGAAGTAATGACTCTTTGTTGGGAGTCTGGCGGAAATATGTTTAGTTTAATGGATTCTATCTTCCGAAAACGTGCAGACGACTCCTCCCTCTTCATGCGCATTAAATGTACAGCTCATGGCCATTCACGCGTGTGTGCATCATGTATATGTCATGTGCAATGCATAAGTGTGTGCTGCGCATCGGGTCTTTTCTTGCTCTCCGCGCTCGTAAATCCGTCGTCCTCGCGGCTCGTTCGTGTTCCTAGTAGTACGGCTGACCAAAACCGGTATATATCCCGACACGTCGTCTCCGAAGTGGAGAAACACTCGTCGAAGGTCCCTAGCGACCGGTTTATCTTGACGACATTCGTAGACCAGAAAAGAGAAAAAGCGCCATGAGGGGACGTAAATGTTACGTTATTTCGAAGTAGATAAAAGCTCCTCGGTCAGTAATCGCACTCAAGATCGAGCCTTAGATCGAGTGGAGGCTTCAGTTGTAAAGGAACCGGCTTTTCATTTTAGCCAACGCGAGTTAACAATTAATTTGTCTCTTAATTAACGTCGTATCATACTCATTACCTCCAGCGTTGTAATACAAGGCAGAGAAACGTTATATTCCTTAATTGACTTTACTTTGCATGATTTACATTCGCGTGTATTTCGTGATTTAGAAATTCTAATTATTGTTACCTATTCGTGCTAAAGATAGAATTTCGTGCTGATAAATTGACATCAATATATGACAGTAAATATATTAATTAAATGTACTACATTCTACTTATTTACTTTTATTGTCAAATAATATAAGTCTATATTGTGGGGCGGTTGAAGTATTATTAAATTTTTCCAGGTTTTTTTTTTAATTGAAGGCATCGATCACGGTCCGGCCAGTGTTTTCAGATGGTTTCATCAAGGAACCGATGCTTCCACAGATGATCTCCGATGCCGCTAGCGTGACCGTTCCCTCGGTGATTTTCTTTTTTCCCTTCCCGTTTGTAGAACAACGTAGCCGAATGCTTCCGGGGAAGCTCTTTTTGTACACATACGTCCGTGCGCAAGCATGTAGACCGGCTCGCGATTACTACGAGCAGAAAGGTGGAGAGACAGAGAGATTTTCTCGATGACCGAGCATCGGACCACGACCCTTTTCCTTTTTTCCGCAAGCCGGTGCTCGGTTACCAAAGTTACAAGCCTCGAGACTACGGATTCTCCTTTTCCTTCTTACGTCTCTTTTTCTCCTCCTCCTCCTCCTCCTCTTCTTCTCCTTCTTCTTCTTCTTGTTTTCTCTTTTTGGTTCTCTCTACTTCCCTCTCGTCGGTCGTCGTATCCTCCTTCGCGAGATATATAGACGCCCACTAAACTTCTGTCCTTCCCATCAATTTCGCCGTCTAAGAATCGCGGAACCAAGCGCGATTCCACCGACCTCGTTTGCCAAACGCCTTCAGGCCTGATCTTTTTGTCGGCATACTTCTCTCTCGCCCTGCTCTTTCTTTCTCCCGCGCCATACCACCATCTTTCGTTTAAAGGATCGTCTCCTGCGAGGGTCATCTTTCAGCCGCTGCTGGCTCCTGGGAACCGATAGTCCATACCGATGAATGGTTCGGTAATATCGTCGTCTTTAACGTATTATGGTGTAATCAGAAATAAGTAAATGCATTTTTAATTAAATATCTAATATGCAGTCTTTTTAATTAATTCTAATTTACGTGTTTCTCTAATGTATCATAACTCTACGATTTTGATGGAAGTATTATTTCTATGACGATGCGAGATGAGAGAGAGATTACGATCGATTTAAAGTATACAGATAACAGTCGGCAAAACACAGATATTTGTTTAGATACAGAGAGTAACGAACTGTTATTTATATCTAACTGTCCACGTTTTATCTGTTTTCGAACGTCATATAAATCTGGTTGAAGCGATCGGTATACAGAGAAAGAAGAAAAAATACAATTCGATGCATCGACACATAAATCCTATGTAAAGAGAAGGTAAAACGTTTGAATAAGCCAGCCATGCGCGATCTATATCGCGCAATAAATTAGGAAACTGTAACTCTTGTCGCGGTTTTCTTCCGAGCTGTAAATAATATCATAGCGATGGTTAGCTATCTGATTATCTTGTCGTTATATCTCATGCAATCCCTCGCAGCCGTTCGTTCGTGTTTAAAAGATCACCTCCTGCGAGGGTCATCCTTTAAGCGCAACTGCTTCCTAGGGAGCGATCGTATGTTTCTCTATGACTCTTTCGGACGTACACGATAACGTCGAATTACCCTGAATTATCCGTGTTTGCATACAAACAATCTCCGTCACACATGGCTTCCATCATAAAAAGTTTTTATTGTTTCGAGTGGATATCGCGACGGAAACGTTCGCTGAAGATAATTGAAAGAAAAAAAACCATTCGATCGTTTCTATTATCCGTGGAGATACGTAAATATGATAAACGTTAAGAAATAAAGAAAGAAATATTAAGAGACTTGAGAACTTGCAGTCTCCACCATATTTGGCTTATTAGCTGTCCTTGTTTCATTCATCTGCATTTGTAAAGTCTGATTCGTCAAAGCATTTTATACACATACGCAGATTTATCACGGTGCAGAAATTGAAAGTGTTTAAAAGCAGATAGGTATCTGACAGTATGCATCGAACGTGCAAACTTGATGTCGAAGCTACTTACAATGCCATAGCACGTGAAATACACGCTCGACGTGCCGGCCGTTCGTTCGATTTTCGCTTACCGACCGGATTATTTTCCAACGTTGCAAAATTTTAGTTCTGCATGGTTGATTTCAATGCCCGTTACAATGGCGTAACGAGGGTTTAAAAGTAAACTTTGTGAAGAAACATATCTTCTTTTCCCCTCCGATAGAAAGAAAAAAATCACTTCTGGTATTTTGCAGGTTTTTAACATATTTATCTGTAAGTCATTTGTTCTTGTGATATTTTGGTAAATTGAAAACATTAAAGATTTGTCATGGTTATTATAAAAATAATGACAATTATTATTAATTTATTAAGCAACATGAGTATGTACAGGTGAATTAAATAACGATTCTTGGATTAAATAAAAGTTGTAAATGTAAGAATGTAAGTTGACACCCTTTGAAAAAGCGATTATCGGCTCGCGTTAGTTACAACTATATATTGTGTATTTTATCACGTTTTCTGCAATAACTCACGCTAGCTCGCATTTTGTAGAACAAAGAGTGATCTTGTCAGCGCCGGATACCGCGATTCTCGCGCTTACGCCGTTGAAATATTGTAGTGTGGCGATTATTTTCATATTTGTTCCGCGCGGCGACCGCGAATTGGAACGAGATTTTATCCTGTATACACCGTGCAAAACAATGGACGAAATCAAATTCACCGCCGCGTAGGACACAATGGATTACAGAAAGTCGAAATTGAAAATTCTCGCTCTGCGCACGGCGTGACTGGCAAATCTACTACTGTAGTGATTTGTAAGGAATTATTTGTGTATAAGAGCAGTAACTAATGCCTGAAGTTTATCTAGCTTATCCGACGGCTTGTCAATCGGATTTGCTGTTTTCGTGACGAAACCCGTGATTTATTTATCGCAATCGCACGGTGCGATTTTCGAGAAATTAACGCTGTCTACTATTTATGCTTCTTCCGTCGCGATTTTGTACGGGCAGATGAGTTTTTTGATTAATATTTTATCCCCACATACCGTAACATATATAATTCTCCTTTTATTTCTGTAATTGCGAGAAAGGAAGAAAGATTTGAATGGAATAAAATAATATGATGAAATCATGTTGCATGAATTGCGGAACATAATATTGCGACTGTTCGACCATAAATCGCTTGAGCAATTTGATCTATTCGAGAAATAAATGTCCGAGTGAGTTTTTCTATGTCTGATGAGCGATGGCAGTCCGCGTGAAACGTGTTGGTGCACCGCATAATCGAAATTCCAATTTGCAAAGCAATTCGAACTGCTCGTATCGAGTGCTCGTATAATTCTGTTCTTACTTAAAATCGCTCCCGCCATTCGTTGACGTTCCGTTGGAAATTGCTGCGAATTTAAACAACATGAGAGGGATATTCTCTCTAGATCCGCTCGTGGAACGAGAGTTAAAACACGACCGGCGGAACGTCGCAGTGGCTTTTCTGATCCGGACAAAGGATTTAGCAAAGTTCAGGTCGTGAATTAATAGGAATTTGGTAGTAGTTACAAACGGTCATACGCGAGAAAGAAAGCAAATAAGCCTTGGTAAATTGGAACTAATAATTAACGAACAGCAGAGAGAAAGAGATAGGTAGATAGGTAGGTAGATAAAAAAGAGAGAGAGAGAGACTACGTATTATTAATTAATAATTTATTATCATTCGGTTAGCAAATTAGATCGGTTTTACCCTGAGGCAGCACCTAATTTGTGAACATGAATGTGTTCGAGTTTTCATTTACGTCGATGGAAAATGAAAATGGCCAATTATCGCGAAAGTTTGTGCCACATGGAACGTTGATTATTATTCTCGTACGTGCAAATGGCACGGACGCAGAACTTTCTCGCGTTCGGTAATTCGAAGGAAACGTCGAAATAACGCGACGGTAGTCTATTAAAAATGTGAGGGCAATTTCGCGGCTGTGCGATATAAAGGGTCGCTTGCGCGGCGGTGCGCGGCGATTCGAGTCGCGTGAATTAAAGAGAAATTCAGTGCCGCGGAAATTGCGCACACACGCACGCACGACGTTTGACACAATGGTGCCCTGTCCGTGGGCCGGTTTCTCATTCTACGACGGAAACCGCACTTATACCTACAGCCTCCGTAACACGAGGGAGAACGCCACTGCCGGCGTACGACGTTGCTGTGCAAACTTGCAAATATTTCGACGCTGCAAACCATCGCCCCGTTACTATGCAAAGTTGCAAATATTCTGCATTGTTACCGCATGGCATTTCTATGCAAACTTGCGGATATTTGTGCATTGTTCGTGCATCAACATCAGAGATGTATTTACTCGGAACGCAGTAAGCATCGGTCCTTCTTGACAACATATGCCTCTATGATTTTCATGTTACGTTAATTTGCGTCCGCGAGAAGGAAATTGATTTTTAATTAGACAGAATGGCACGAGATTGTATTGTCGATTAGATTGGCTGATGTGTGGATAGTTAAATTTTTAATGCATATTCTTTCGTGATCGATGTTTCGTGACAAGTTCATTATTATTTCATTATTGCAACGAAAAGAAGAACGAGATAGTGTCAAGTAAAAAAAAATATTGCTGCCAAAAAAATCTAATCGTTACAACGGACATTTGAAGGAAATCAAATTTTACGTGGACTATAAGTGTGTCTGATTCATAAACGAAAATATCAAGTCGCAGATTGAATTCGAAGTTAATGCAGATAGTTTAAGGCCTGTCCAGGTACAATGGAAGCTACCGGACGATTAATCGATGAGCTCCCGTCTAGTGGCTGAAAGCGAGAGTGCTTCTTCGAGACGCGATCGTTGAAAAGGAAGAGCCATATCGACGTTCCTCCTTCCGGTGCTCTCACTCTCCTTCCTCTAACGGAGTGCTTCTACACCGCATTTTCCGAGTATCTACGCTCCGTGATACGTTGCTCTGTTCGTAGTTGTGCTTTGCTCCATTGTACAGTGTTGTTCAAAAATAACGGACAGTGCCTCATACGATAATTGATTCCTTCTTCGCTATGTTGATTCTCGTAAATGTTCTCTCATAGTTTGGAGTTATTCTTATCTATTTTTATTACGACTTTATTAAGTTTTGTATATAATCGTAACGTGATAATAAATTTTGTTGCCGATCGAATGAATGATTTATCCGTGTTGTATTTTTTAATCATTAATGAAACAACAAGATAATTTCTCTTGAGATATTGAAAGCTTAATAGCTGAACAACTTCGTTTTGCCATTTCTGGACGGTGCGGTACCGATTGTGGAGAGATCTGTCTGTGAGAACCACTGAAACTCAGCCTGTAGATTCTCCATTCTCACTTCGATGAGGAGAGGATGTCCGTAGAACCGGGGGACCATTGTCTTAATTGAGAGAGGTTAATTCGAGACGGATGAGTTCTGCGAGATATAGACGTTCTGCTGTGCTTAGCCAGAGCTTAGACGAGTTTCTCATTGCTCGATAGTGTCGAATAGGTATGTACGTATCCTTAGCGATCGCCAGAGCGGATCTCCCATCGGGTTGAGTTTGCGATTATGTAAGGATTGTGTAATTACGAGAAATCCATAGTAGAATTCAACGCCGGCTCATAATGACAGACATCATAGTATCTCCGATAAGGCCGTTCCGTTAATACTGTATATATAATCCGTTTTGCCGCTCCGTATTATGTACGTACTTTGCATCTCTGAACGGCACTGACCGCACGGTTTATTGCCGTAACATCGGTGAGAAATATGAGGATAATTAAAAAAATATTTTATTTCGATCGATTATAATTGGTTTTAATACATTTTAATTGTAGTATGAATCTTCATTAATAGTCCGGAAACGAGAATCACGCACTGATTTCCTACACTGATTCCAGACGGATGTACTTAATATAATGCGACGTCTATAGATTCCTGTCCGCCATGCCTCCTTTCGTGCGTATTTAGTCAGTCATCAAGGATTGCGCGGCACTTACGGTAATTCAATTTTAAACAGACCATTACTCGGCAAGCAAGAAATGTTTCCGAGTCCGGGCGACCTCAGACGCGTCTTACAGAAAGTACCCTTCGCTCTCCTCGAGTATCCTCATTGCATAATGTAATCGAAAGGGACTGCGGCGGCGAAGGGGATCAAACACGTTCTGCGTACCTGTCGAGGCGCATCTCGAATCGAGGGTTCGCGGTGGATGAGAGTGACTCTCGTACAAGAGAGTGACACAAAGAGGGGGAAGAGGGGAGAGTGAGAGATACAAAGAAAGGAAGAAAGAGTCAAATTTCTACGAAAGAACGAACGCGAAAGATAGGAAGAGCTACGGGGAAATGGAGAGAAGACGAAATCACAGGCTACTACATTTTGCGGACGTGACCAAGCATAACGGAGATCGTGTTGCGGAAAAGACGAAAAGGGATGAGCGATGCGAAACTAAATCTTAAGAAATTACGTGATGCAACTAATGATGAATAATATCCGATACCGCAGAGTTTCGCGGTCTATTTTTGGCCAACTGCTGGCCGAATATCCTCGTTAAAATGCTGATGCGCGCCACCAATTATCGTCTCCCTTGAATATTTATCCTGAGCATGAAATTATAGGCTCGAAGAGCATTATCGAAAATACCTGATTTATATATCTGAAAGTATGCAATTCCGAAATGTGCAATTTTAAAAAGATATTTAATTCGTTGCATTCCTTTTATTCCTTATATGTTATAGAAATATACAATTTTTAAAATATTTATGACATTTATAATACAGAAATCGTTGTTGGCCTAAAAATTCTTATCCGAGATAATAAATTTTTATTACAACGATTCTCTCTTTGAACTTCAAAAATAAATCTGGAATATCTGAATGTACATGCGTCAACTGTATTTTTCTTTATGATCTTCGGAAAATTCAGGTAAAAGAGAAATGTGGGGGCGAGGAAAGCATGAGAAAAAGCAACTCCGCTGACGTGATCAGGCACGTGGCGGATCTTTTTGTAAAAGCGATGAAAGATCGAAGCAGATCTTGGACAATAGAAAGCAAAAACGGTGCAGTGCTCGCCTTTCTTTAGCCATTCTGAAGTTCCGGAATTCTGAATATTCTTCTCACTGAGCTTAAGACGCGAAATGCTTTTTATTCGCTCCGCTGGATGCGCCGACGCAACCAAGCGAGAGCTTCTTTGCGACGCGCGAGTTTCTTCTGTAAATCGTTTGGATTATACCACGTTTCGCATAAAGCCGTTAAAGTTGGCTGGATCTAAATTGACGTCTAACGTTGCGTCTTCTGATTACTTACTTAGCGTAATAAGAGACAGCACAACGATGGTTCCATTATTGCGCTTTGAAGCAGATAAAAATTTATTTGTACAAATTCTTCGCTAGTTTTATGCCTTATCTCGTAAATGATTATATTGAAAAGTCGAAATTAATCGAAACTCATGCACAAACGACTTTGAAATTGACAATTTTATTTTGACATAAATGTTATTCAAGATAAAAAATAATTCTTAAATAAAAATATTAATTCTTAAAAAGTAATTACTTTTTATTATATTATGTAAAAGATCAAAGAATCAACAATAAGATCAACCAGAAATATTAGTTTCTTGAATCATTAAAAAAATCTAGATAAAGGACAAAATCTACATTGCGAGCTTAATGAATTTAAAATAAATTTATCATTTGATTTTCATGAAATAGATGTAATGACGTTAACTCGGGTTCATAGATTGTTTTAAATGTCAGCTCCCAGCTCATTTTTTAAAACCAATTAAAAGTTTCACCCTTGTACCTGTTCTAGTTATCTCCGTCTCTTGCTTCCCGTCTTTTCGTCATCCCATCTTCGCGAAAGATGGTTGTCACGGAATATAGCGAGAGAGAACGTAAATTCCCGCGAGCGATAAAGATAATTCAAGAAACATAGATGGCCGACTCTGTAAAATTTTGTTGTTCTATTTGCTAATTAATATAACGTCCATTCGTTCGTTCGTTACGGTGTACAGCGCGATCACGACGGCGTGAGCTCCTAATTAAATTCTCGAAAGGTCAGATTAATAGTAACTGATGTATTTTTGAGAACATCTGTTAAATTGGTATATTCCACGAAAGACACTTTTTATATTTCGAGTTCCAAGTTAACGCCCGGGTGAATTATTACTCTTTATTAAAACATCAGAATCTCGTAATATAATAAACGAGGCCAGTTTACCCAAGAGCCTCTTAAAATTGATTTATTAAGAGGCCAAAGAAACCCCTAGCCATCTCGAGGACACTATGGGAGATCGTAAAAATTTCTAAATGTACCTAGCATCCTCCTCGAAGAGAATGTTGCATCGAATATCGTGCTGGGTTAATACTCTCAAGTCCCTGTAATCTCAAAAGGGCCTCACAATTAAAAGTTTTCTCTTTAGCTGCGCCAACCCTTTTTCCTTATTCTCCTCCTCTTCCGCCCCTCCTCTCTTTTTCTTGTCTTTCTTCTATGATTTCCAGCGTAAGGCACGTGTACTCTCTCTCTCCCTCCTCTCTTCTTCTTTCTCCCCCCCCCCTTTCTCTCTCCTGTCATGAGATGTTTTGTCGCGTTAGTGCCCAAGCAGTAGCAAAGTTATGCGAGCGATGGAGACGTATAATCCAGGAAACGTAGCACACGGAAGACGCGACTTCGTCGCGACTTGTTGTTCTTCTTGCTAATGAATACCCGTTGACTTCCTGACGCCGCTGCAAGAGAGACAGCCGGAGAGCCGTTAGTACCGTAGCTACCGCTACGTAATTATCCGGGTGACCTTTTGTCGGGATAGACACGACCCGGGAAAATAAGACACGGCAGCGCGCCGGGAAACAACGAAAAGTATCCGGCTTAATATCTTTCTCTTGTTTTCCTCCTTGTTAATCTGCATTTCTCCGGTACCGACACCGGAAATGCGCACTGCCGAAGTACGAAATCCTTAATGAAGCTCTCGCCTCTTCTCTCCCCGATGCTCGGAGTTTTAAGCGGTTTGCTGAAATCTTCAGCTCTTGCTGCGAAAATGTGCGCGCGGGTTGGTCTACAAGAAATAAACTACCCCAAAATTATCGAGGAATTCTGATCACGTTTGAGAACTATTGAAAATTTATTGAATAATTTGATTTAATCTGCATTATTTCATCTTATTTTTATTTTACAACAATATCTGAAAATTTATTTCTCTGCTTTCATCACATACTGAAGATTGTACTAAAATATTTTAACATTCTTTATTTTCTTATTGATTATTTAATTGTGAGGAAAGCGAAAAATTTGGAACTCTTTTTTTTTCAGATTACGACTTTAACTTATTCCTTATTTCAACATATTTTTTATTTCGTAAACGTAACGTGAGCAGCTTGATTATTAAATAGTCTGTAAAAAGACTAAGGATTGTTAAAGGAATGCTTCGTCGATTTTATTACTTTTAATTGCTAAGTGACAGAATGTCGGCACTATCACTATTGACAAAAAGTAAATCTTCTCTCTCGAACGAGTGGATCGCTGAAATATTGCCAGGTGGTGGGTATCAGCCTCGGCCTACCGAAATGGGTTCCATTCCTTTCCGGCAGCTGACTCCGGATTAACCGGCCTGCGAGGGTTCCTAGAGCTGACTGAGGGGTATTAAAGGCGGGCGCCGCACCGCTCTGATATTGCTTTCTTCAATTTGCAACCACCCTGAACTGTGTCGTGCCGCGTCGATATCTTGCGAGAGAATGTTTTGCTACATTCGCCCTAGTTTCGATATCCGTGAATCATCGAGGTTTATCCTGTTTTATTGTATTTCTTCAAAGTACAAAAGTTGAAAAAAATAAACTTGTCCTGTGGGAAGTTAAATATATTTAAACATAAATATTTGTATTTTATGCGTATAAATTTTGATAAAAATTAAAAGATGTGAAATCTAACTTGACATCAAATTAGATGTCAATCCGAAGATTGCGCAATATCTCAAGTGTTTTTTTTTTCATGACACTAGATTTCCGTTCGCATAATAGTTCGAAAGATCCGATTAGAATTGTATGTCAAAGGTATGCGAATATATCAGATCGAATCGCTTTGCAAAACATCTCGGACATATGTATTTTTGCGCACGACTTGTAAGAAACTTTGAAGCGTTACGCGGAAGCGAAGCGGCACCGCAAACAACCGGCATTATTTTTACTTTCGCACTGTAATAACAACGGCGACGTCTGCTACTTCGCGTAGACGGCTTCCACTTTAGCGCAGGGGTGACGTCGTAACGAGAGTTGTTGCGAAACTGTAGCCGCGCGATGATTCAAGAAACTTTTTTTTTACGACTTTTTTTCTCCGACGCTCCACTTCGCAGTTTCCACGAACATGTCTTGTTTCTTCCACGGCTGGCTGGTGATCGTCCTTTTTCACTTACGCGATCTGCACGCGTCGTTAACGTTATATGCGACAGATCCTGGAACGTCGCGGCGTTTTTACGAACTGCATCTTTTCTTCGGCAGTGGATTAAGTATGATGGATGAATCCAGTGTTTCTGTCGTCTATTAAGTGCGCGACGAATTATGACGAGACAAACGCTTCATCTCCAACGTATAATTGTGAACTGATCTTTTTTTCGTTGTTTAAACATGGCGAACGACGCGTGAAAGATCTCATATCGCGTATTTATAGAATTGTAATTTCGTGTAAGAAAAAATGATTCACAATGTATGTAAATATTATTTATTATTATGATTCTACAATATATATAATCTTCACAGATATTTCCCAATTAAATTAAACGGACTCGCGAATAAAATCAGTGCAGCTAACAAAGTCGGAAAATCGATATTTTCGCGCATCACTGACGTTCTGGGATTGTTAAATATTTCGGTCACGCGCGAGGCAATTACATTTCCACGCGTCTGCGATGACTGTCAGTGACACTGTGTCGCGTAATTTTCGAAGTTCCCAACAAAGGCGACGGAAATGTACGGGACGAAGATTTCCGTTCAAGTCCATCGAGAAACTTCGAGGGAGAGGGGCACGTATTAGACATTAGACGTTCTGTGCAAACTTGTTTGCTCGCCGTACTTGACAGCGAGCGTAAACGACAACGGCGGTTTAAATTTGAGCAAAGCTGTAACGTACGATCTGTGTTCCGGAATTAGATTCAGAATTCACAATTGCTAGTGACGCTTAGCCGACAATAAAGCGCGTCTGTCGAGTTTGAAGCAATCGTACCTGATGGAATCCAATTGTATGGAAAAAGCCAATTATGTAAAATAAGTCGTTGAAAGAAACGCGAATCTAAGCGCTGGGATAGTAGTGACGCAATTAATTCCGCGTAGCTTGGTTAGTAAGTTATTTTCTTCGAGTATACTTCTCTCTCTCTTTCTCTCTCTCTCTCGTTTTCTCCCGGCCGGCGCATTCCGTTAGCATTTAGATGAAAAACGGGTACTCCGATGTCCAGGCGAGAATCGTGGTCAGAAAATTGAGAATGAGATTGGAGAATGAGATTGGATCAACAACGAAATAAAGGATGACTGCGATCCATACGTAATTGTTCGCTGATATCTCTTGCACTAGTCGTAATTACGACAGACAAACCGATAGAACAAAGCATGGAAGGAGTAAAGAAAGAAGAGTTCCGGGTGTAGAATTTTATAGTCAAATTATTTATTTCTACGAGAAAATAATTGTAATCGTAAACTATACAATATATATATATTTAGTTACATGCAAGTTGGAAACGCAAGCCGGAAGCACAAGCCGTATGAAAAATTGCTCGCATTCGACATATTCAGCAATTAGGTATTCCAGATTGTTGCGGACAAATGGTCAATCTGAAAGCCCGGCAGTGAAGTAGGGATGTACGCGATATAGACGGACATATCCCGCTTCCGCTTCCAGGCTCGGATTGCGCGAGACGCCGCGCTGCCGTTGCTGCTGCATTATTCATTCGGACGGCGTCAGCGACGTTCGATTAACAATGTTTCCTCGTGTTGTCGCCGCACGGTTCGTCGACTTACAAAGGATATCACGTTGCTCGCGCGTCAGGATATTTTACCGCAGGATCGGGCGACCGTGACCGATGTTTCGCGAGGTCATGCGACGCGAAATTCGTCTCGCTCTAATGTCCGGGCAGGTCTACATGACGCCATTGATGCCGTGAAATCAGAGAACACACTCTCATTATTGATTTTCCGACATGAAATTTATTTGCGAGTACCACCGCGCGATCGGAATGCGCTGCTAAAACAATTATCCTTGCGCGTCATATGAGATGATTTTCCGTCTCAGGAAAAAAGCAGTTTTCCAAGAAAAAGAAACCTTCTTAGAATTTATGTAACGTTAATTATACTTATGAATATAGGTAATCCTAACTTCTCGATTTCGCGCCTTTGGCTACGACGATCAGAGAGATTCGGAAGGGAGGAAAAGCTGCTTGCAACTTACAAAGTTAACGCGAGGTGAACGATTACGGGACAAGAACAGCTCCAGTCTTTTGCCGAATTTCTTATTCCTCTCAAACTAACCCGGGACGTTCTTCCGGGGTCCCCGAAACTCGAGAGTTTCCACTTTTTCACGGCGTTGCCCTCGAGCCACGTGATCCGAGAGCATTCTGGATCGATCACCTCGCTTCCGAGGTCCGCCTCGAAATTCGAGGCGCTCGTCCCCGACTCGCTCGTCGAGATCCCAGGTACCGTGGCGAGGACTCGTTCGTGCGGTGATTTTGCGCCTTTAATATCCAGTTTAAATATTCATGAGAAACGAAGGGACGAGGAGAGCGAGACGAGCCAGGCGCCGCTCCCGATGCACACAGAGGATCTCGACCTAGCATGGTTCAATCTCGGGTACTGTAGCTCGCCAAGGTGACCATCGTCGGCCACGAGGATATCCCTCGCGACATCGCTCCACTCTCGGTTAAAGTATAAGCGGATGTACAGCGAATACAGAAAGGACACGGATGTACGTCTCAGCGCAACAACACGCCAAGTCGACTCTCTGTCAAAGTGACAGCAGTCGCTCTTCATTTGCCGCGGTGGCAAGTCGGCTTTTTTGAGAACGTGAGAGGCTGCCACGTTCCTTTGTCTCACGCGAACACTCTGTCACATTATTTGACCCCCTCTTTTTCTCTCCCACCCTCCTCTTGGCTTGTTTCTAGTAGAAGTAGCAAATTTCAGCGCGACAATGCATTTTTTCCTGACATATGCGCACGGAATAATGAAAATTCAAATGCACCTTTACATTTTGTATTCTGACACACATTGCGATAAATTAGTACACTCGCATGCGTCAAATATTGATTTAACGTTTCTCTGAAAACGAATCTCTGAGTATGCTCGAGCGTTCGTAGCGCTGGAAGAGTCAAAGACAAGTAATTGTTGTAAACATAGATGCAAGGAACGCGCTCGCGAAAGGAGCTCGTCGCTTTGGCGCGATTCAGCACTTTGCTATTCACTTCCGGTGAATTGCACGTGACAATTTTTCCGACGAACGAATGGATTTTTGCGACGGGGCGTAATGCGACGTCGTGATTCACTCGCGTCACTTCGTATATTCTTATTCTCCCGCGTTCTCTCCCTTGCGTCATACCGACTCACATCTCCCTACACTTACCGTAGAAGACGCCCGGCAGCGTCGTCATCTAAAGGGTAGACGGAATTACGCCATCGCGCGTTGTTTTGCCAACGTTCGCCGGGATTTAGACACAAATCTTCCTGACGTGGCGGTCTTGTAATTTCTTGTCTCGTGCAGCCCGACTATTATTGGATTAGGTTCCTAACATGATTGCCAGCACGGTAAACTTCGGAATATCATTACATCGTTATTTGTTCTTGTAGGGGGGTCGCGTCATCATATAACTTTCCTGTGCTTTTATATTTCGCCGCGAGTTTTTGCGACGAGTAAGCCAAGATTTATGCGTCGATAGAGCTTCGACGAACTATGTAGGGGAAAAGACGTCGACGTTGAATCGTCGGCTTGATTAATGTCTATACTTTCGAACTGGATCAATCTCGATCGCGCGGTTACTTTCCTTATCCGTTTTTTTTTCTAAACACGATCGATTAAAATTAGCTGGCGAAAATTAGGTCGCATTAATAGTCCAGTACGTTAATAGTTTCGCATTCGTCTGAAGAGAGAGTAATGAGGATACGATGTGAAGCGAGCGCGCGCGCGGCTGAATGCGAGAAAGGCAAAGAGCTCGGAACGCCACGGCGGCTCATAAATCACTATTAAATCTTGAAAGGCACGGCTACGCGGTTTGTCGAGTAATCTATCAGGACAGTCTACCTAATATAACGGTCGAGTAATTGCGGCCGGTGTACACGGCAGAGCGGCTCGATCGATCCGCACTCGTTGTGTGCCTAATGACCACGCAAACGGCCTGGTCCAACGCTTCGTGGCTTGGATTACGATAGCTTCTCTTGTTAAATTAATAATGTCGCCACCGAGCTCTCGCGCGCTCGCTCGCACGTCATTTTTCGTCTCCCATGAGGACGTGCCGGGGGAAAACACACATGCGTGTTGCGCGTGAAAGACGATTAATTGAAAAAAAAAAAAAAAAAATAAGGCTGTTGAATTCTCACGTTCGGACAGCTGTATTTAATTCCTTTTACACATTATTTCACGAATTAAATTTCCGGGATTTTCGTCGTGTAATTTGAGCGCTTGGGAAACCTCGGATAGGAGAGCTGCTTGGATAAATGCAGAAAATTAATGCTTTGCGAGAAACAAGTGAAGAAAATCATCTGCGTCCAGATTTAGCTTCTTACCGGGATGCGGGATTTCTGCGCCAATGACACATCGCCGAGCTTTCCAGATCGTGGAACGGATCCACGTAAAAATAACCTTTATTACGTTATGTAATCAGTTAGTAAAAGCAATTTCGCTAAAAGCTTGGGGCTCGGCTCGTGAACTCCCGCAGCCTGCTTTTGCATAACCGTGTGACGCAGCTCTCCTATTCCTTCTTTTCCTCTCTCTTTCTCTCCCTCTCTCTCGCTCTTGGTTTGGCAGCAATTATCGTCTATCCGTTTTTCGGTATCTTACGCTCAAAATGATAAGTGTTACGGGCGAAGAAAGCACTTAATCTTCCCGTCGAGGGACGTGCCGCTGTCGATTGCAAATTCACAGGTTTACGCGTTGTTTCTCTCTTACCTTTTTGCACCAGCCAGCACGTCGATGCATTTCGAATTAGCGTAATTGAAGCATAGAACGCGCGATTGAATCCAAGATAATTGGGTTTGCATTAGCAAATTTATGCGCGCGAACAAAGCAGCTCCCTGTCCATGTGCGTCTTCATTAACTATCAGCTATTTATAGCCGGGAGTTACGATCATTAATCTGCAGACACGCGAAGCTTTTTCACCGTGAAATCTAACTTTTAGGGTGCCATGTCCACGTTACGTCACGCGTCCTTTTCATTTTGATACAGTTTTACATAATTAAGCTTTACAGCCGCGGGAAAGGGCTTCGAGTCGAACAGACGGCAGATCGTATTATTTTTATATGTATGCGCAAAAACCATTTTAAATTTCTTCGATGCTAACAGTGGCAAACAATGTCTGTGAAAATGACATTTTATCAATTCATGACCGCGAACACTGCAACTGCCTATGATGCCTTGGAGCTATAAATGTTAAAAAACACTGCGTGAAACAACATGAAAATAACAGTGCCTCGTTTGAAAGCATATAAAATGAAAATATCCGAAATATACTGACAGGCTGTACGAAACAAATGTTTAAACTCGGCGCGTAGTTCATTTGGTTTTTGGAGCTAAAAATGCATTCAGAACGGAAACTCTCGAACAAAGAGATGACAAAGTGGTTCGGCCAATGCCAAGAGTACGCGCGGGGAATTGTTGCAAAAAGAACAAAATTTGATATAAACAATTGCATTGTTTGTTATGCGAGCAATATCGCGTTTCTCCTATTTGTAATGGAAAAATGTGTGCTTAGCATATGAAAAGTCGATATACCGCGGATCGCGAGGTGGGAGATGTCGCAAGAATCGTCGAAGCGCAACGCGTCGAAGGACGATCAATCTTACCCACCGAATGAAACTTTATCGACGACAGACGGAGGAACGACGTCGTCGATCTGATGTGCCGCCGCGCACATGTGACAAAATTAAGTTGAGACAAATCGACGGTCGGAGAACCGTCGTCGGATTTCGCGGATGAAGATCGATGGTAAGATTCGGTGGGAAAAATAGGGATTACGCGCGAGGTCAGGAACGAAGTATCCCTCATCAGGGATGATCCTTGGCCGGGGGGCAAACTGGGCGAGTTAGCAACCGAGGCGTGGAAGATATTAAATCGGGAGGGGAGAGGGAAAGGAAACGGGGGCAATGGATACAAGGAGGCCGTAAGTGTTGTCTGGTCGATCGCGATCACTTCCGTCCCGTCGTTCCGGCGGAGCGTAACCCGGTCGCATGGCAACCGCAACCCCAAAACATTACTTCGACCGGGAGATGGTTGAGCGTTGGGTGGCGGGACGACGAGGATGAGAGGGGATGGGTGGCAGGGAGGGACGGAGGGCTTAATGGATACATATTGATATCATTTGTACACCCTCAAAAGCTTCCCTCTGTGCCGTTCCGTTGCTCGCGCCAGGTCGTTCTCGGGTTGGTATCATTTCGAAAAGAAGCAGCATTGTGCCGCACGCAAACATTTGCAAATACTTTCATACCGAAACCCCAGACGTTAATTCGCCGAGGAACGTGAACACGTGTGCCACAAATCAGTGTCTCCGCGTGCCGCAGAAGCCACTCGCGCGCATACATCTTCCTGCATCCGTTACAGGCAACGCGTTTTGCGAAACACACGAGATATTTTGTTTTATTTCACATATAAATTCGGACATGCGAAATACGAAATTCATATTGAAGGAAAACTTATAGAACCGATTTCTTTGAAAAAAGAATTTTTTTCCTTGCAAGCGCAAGAAATTTTTTGCTTTTATTAATTAATTCCTTTGATACTAAGTGATTCCAAATTTATCTCAGCATAAAAAATGTATAGATTTAATTATGTATTCCTGCAAAAGAAAGAATTAGGTCCATTAATCATTTATTAGCAAGTCGTATATAAATCATCTTCGATCCGTCGTGATCCATTAAAATTTCAATGCACCGCTTCGTGATCAGAATGTCATTGGTGAGAGATCGACCTACTTACGCCGGCGGAAGTTTTCGCCGCGGTGGACTGCCGGGTTGAATCACTCGTCCAAAGGCTTAGGTTGGGCATTAGGGATTAGGCGTTATCGCAGATAGGTACCCCACGGTGTACACCGTGTCAGAGGGAGTCAAATTGGATCAGCCGATACGGGGTCGCGTTATGAACACGAGCTGTCCCACACCCCCGCTCTGGCTACCGTCCGCCGCTCCTCTTCTCGCTTTGTACGCATGAGAGGGCTTTGTGTCCTTCGTCGATTCTCCGTTTATCCTGTTCCCCGCGAATCCTCGCCAACCCTCGCGCTCGCTCAGGGTAGACAAGCGTCTCCATGCGAACACGTGACTACAACATCAACGCTACCGACCAGAGAGCGCGAATACATCTGCGAACCGACACAGACGTGCGTATTGTATGACGCAATATCACACACACAGATAGAGGAGAAATACACGAGAGCAGGGCGAGCGTCCGTCGCGTCGGGATGCACGGACATCGGCAACACACCACTTTCACTCACCCTTCGCTCTCCGGCGGTGTCCACTCCCGAGGTGTGTCGTGCATGCGTGAATAGAGAGCGTCCTCTCGACGCGTGGCCGAATTACCCTCTCGCACGGCGTCTCGCTCTCTCACCGTCAATAAATACCTTGATCAATTATCCTCGTGCACTGGGGACACGTACGTAACTCATACGTACGATAACATACAGGATATGAACGTTTCTCGGTCGCGAAAGATCTGTAATTTGATCACAGATGCGATCGATTACGGGAATGATTCCGTGCGTTTCTTCATCCGTATGACACACTTGCATCTATCTTTACATGTAAACAACGTTGTTCTTCGCGTACGGGCTGTATTCAGCTTGCCAAGAAGTACTATCGATCCGTTGTACGCGAATTTGGTATTCTACCTTCGTTCTTTCTTCGTTGCCACTCTTTATCATAAGGAAATCGCGGAGGCTAAATTGCTTATGACACGAAACGTATCATTAACTTATACGAGCATCGATCGAGGCTGTTCGACACCGATATACGACGCAACCGCGTGCGGGAGAGAATAATTTTATTCGATTTTTACGACGCGACGCGATGAGTCCCGCGGCGCCGTTTATGCCACACTCGACGTCGCGCTCTTGATCGCGACGCTGAAATATAGAAGGTCGGATACACGCGCGGCAATCGCCAATTTTCTCATTTCTCACGTCAACCACATATATTTTCTTGAATTCGCGCGACGTGACAAACGTAAAGGCGAGACGGAAGGAAGTTTCCGAGCTTGCACCTCGTCCCGAAGTTGCTCATCCTTAATCCTGGTATTACTTGGAGATAGACTGGAGATAGACTCTCGGGTCTGTCACGTCGGGAGACACGGCAAATTAGTTCACATCGATCAGACGAGCCCTCCTGTCTGCAACGAGAATATACCGTGTCCGACATTGATCAATTCGTGACACGATTGATTAATTCTTTGATTAACTGCGCTCCACACGTCCGCATTATACCTTGTGCACGAACGCATTTGTGAACTTTCTTCCACGCGCAACACTTCATCCTTGATTTAAAGCTTTTCTTTTTTTTTTTGCTGATTCTGATTTCACGTTAGGACGTACCGCTCATTTGTTCACACCGTGTCGCGTGTCAAATAAATGTATCGCGCACACAATTCCTGATACGGGAATAAGAACTATCAGTGATCAGTTTATCGCTGCTTTGTATGTTAAACAGGACGCCCGTGCTAAATGGAGCTACGTAAAAGCCCCATTCGCGCAGTTGTATTTTAACCGAATAAATGTCGCGCCGGTGAAGTTCCGGCTGTCGGCCCTCTCTATTTTGCCGATACGTTTAATACACAGGTCATGTAATCCCGGCGCAATTCGATTGCTATTCAATTGCTGCATCATGACGTGCCGCGCAGGAATAATTATGCGCTAGGGCGGGCTCCATAATACTCCAATTTCACATTGGCGTTCGCGCACATAGCGCGAAGCATAAAGGAAGTTTCTCCAATCCGTTACTTCATTGTGACCCGTGTATCGCGAATATAAATCGGCGGATCGATATGCACTTTCAGCAAATTAACTATTATCTGTCGCGCGATAATTTCCTTGCACGAATACCGCGTGATAATTGATACCGGCGCGGATGAGGTCTCCGGCGCTCAATTACGATTTTCCAGAGCGAAGCTGAGGGCGTCTCTTGTTCCTTTGTTCGCTCCCATGACGCCGGCGAAGTGCTTACGATTATTCGTCAATGGCGAATCGATTTATTGCGACGGCGATAATAAATCACTCTACCGGTCAACCTTATCTTTGCACCGATGTATCGCCCTTGTCAGAGCACGGTATTGTTAACCCGTTGACTGCAGAATCTATAATGTATACGTGGGTACATATGTGTATGGAAGAGGTGTGCAGGGGTGAAATCGTATACAGAAGGGGTCGGAGAGAAAAGGAGAGACAAGAAAGGTACACAGAAAAAGAATCTTACGACGCCTCTTCCTTTTTCCAGGCAGGCAATTTAATTCTTAGTATAGATTTTTGTTAACGTTATTTTGTGTATCTCGATTATCTGGTGCCATTACATTAATTCGAGAGACATAAAAATCAAGTTTACAGCAGATTAGCTTAGCTTAACTTTCATGGTTTATTTTTATTGGCAAATACGCTCGCTATACATGAGAGTTATATGGGAGAACGTTCGTGGGCAGATGGTTGTACGAGTTAACGGTAATTCGGAGCATTACAATGGCTACGTTGGTAATAAATCATTGCCGGAGCCATTATCTCGGGCTACGTACGCCGAGTACTGGCGGCGTGTTGCTCGCCTACGTACAACACATTTCTGGCGATCTTTCGAGCTCTACCGATTTTTATCCATGAAGAGAAAGAGTACGCGCGTCGCTCTCCGTGCGACAGAAGAATTCGTGAACCTTCGGCGCGCATTAGCGCCGCTCTGATTTGTTTCGTGTGCATAGCACGCTACACGAATACAAAGCGTCGTGCCACAAAACAAGCACAATGGCGAATAGAGGTACAAAAGGACGCGCGAAAGTTTCGGTTGACAAATCGAGCCACGTAGGAAACTTCAGGTACGTAAAAATATCCCGCGAAACACACCGTGCGCTTACGCGCGACTTATTGTTAAAAGCGGCAGTCCGTGAATTAAATCCGCGGTTCCAGATAATTAAATGGGGAATATGTATCGAGAATATTCAAATTCGCAATCGATCTCCAATAATGAATAACTAAATTAATCACATAAAAATTGGTATTTTTTTCTGGTATCAATTATAACATTAAGATTGTATAACTAAAATTTTTTTTCTATTGTCATGATAATTTTATTTTACTTTTCCAGCTTGCGTTTTGTGTTATAATATTACATCAAAATGTTTAAAATTTTTTGTAACAGTAATAGTTTTGTAACAGTAGAGTAATCCAATATATGACGACGATCATTTACATGAGCCAAGCAGATGAGATCTGTTGTATTTTTATTGTAGATTTTCATCAATATCGAATAAATATTATGCAGACAGTGCTTTTTGTTATGATATGTACGATGTAATAACATTCAGGAGCAATCGTACATTTGGATTAAATTCGATGATATGACAAACAAAATGTTTCATTTCCGATTGCTTTATTATTACGGTTTGTTATTATTTTGGTTGTTATTATATTATAATACAGAGCGTTCTGCATATATTTAATAGTTTATTTTGACGATTAATTAAAGTAAAAGAATCTAAATGCAAAAATATCGAAATCGCCCTGAGCAAACAAAGAATCAATGGTATGGTGTAGAATTTGCAGCGATAAATTGAAATAGTATTATATATTAAAAATAATTCTAGTATTATGACAATATAATAGGTAAATATACCTTTTAATTTCGGTACCTATTAATATTTTATAATCTTAAGTATATTTAAATATATTTAAGAGAGCCAAGATTATACAATACATAAAAGTTTACCGCGCGAACGAAGTCTAAAAAGAAATTATAATTAAGCGGTGATTTATTAATCAGAGGATAATGAACGAAGCTTAATGCTCATCTCCACGTTCATTCGCTCCAAAAATGCACTGCATATGCGCGGCTTTTTAAAGTCTTATCGAATCGAATTTTCGCCTAAGTATCAAAGTATTTAACGGACTTTGAGGAGAAAAGTATTAAGCATTTAATGCAATTAATCGACGAGTAATGTTCTCTTATGGATTAAAAGAGCTTAAGACTCTAAAATCGAGTGTTTTAACAGAAAGCCGTGCAGTTTAAACCGAGATTAAAGGAAGCTGGAAGAATGAGACATAAGATTTAGATATTATCTTAATCTCTTCAGTCGCTCTCCACGACACGGGATGTCGGTAGAAAATGTCGAGAAGGAGAGAACGGTCAAACTTTATTATACATTCGTAATACTCATTTCCTACGGCCTTAGATTACAGCCACAATTGTATTATATTAGCAAGTACTTTAATTTGGTCACTTACGAATCAAAAATTATAATAACTTTAGATCATTTCTCTCTCACATTACAATTGTATATTTTTTCGTGATCTCCTTATGAAGGCATTTTTTAATCTTTGCATATGTTCATGCGATGCTTTCTAAACATGCTTAAAATAGAGCCTTAATTTTTATAAATAATTATGCATTATTAAAATAATTTCCACTAATATTAGTAACGTGGTGCAATCAAGAATTAACGAAAGTAATTCCGTAGCTTTTTAATTTTTAATAAAGCCAAAAAAAAAGGTAGCACACGATCGTTATCCACCAATCAATCTTCAATACCCACGAAATTAAACCGCACGCTTTTATTTCTCAAAGTTATCTCATTAAAGCCAACGAGTATAGTTCATATAGCGAGGTACTCGTTCTATAAAGTCGATATTTAGCATTCATTGTACAGGGAACAATAAGCGTTATAGATTATCAAATAACATGTTCGTTCGCGTGCACCTCTTTTCATATTCTGCCCACCCCGACGAAACTATACCCTGACGTATTATTATAGCCATTTTTGGTACCTATAGTGCATGCATGCACTAGCATACACAAACATCACAGCAGGTATAATAAGTAATATTTCTATGGATGCAAAGCGAGATCGTATATTGATTACGGTTCACAATAGAAATCGTAATATCAGAGACCGATAATGAAAAAAGGTTCTCTCCTCGGGACGTTAGCGATCGAGAAATAACTCCGACCGCTGCAACATATTCCTTGGCATCGTCTTCCTCGTCCATCTCCGTTTTATTGCGCCACGGTGCCCCTCGCTCGTCTAATGCCGTCATCATGCCGTCGTCGTCGTCGGCGGCTTATAGCGCCGAATCTCGCCACAAATTTCAAGTTGTGCGATGGCAGTCGCTATACAGCTTCCTTCGAACTTTTTTCATAAAGTACTGCGTATTTTTTATTTTTCTTTCCGTGATATCGCTCCGACAGAGAGAAACTCCAGGGAGATGGGGCAGTCGTTATTATGGTATACAATATTTTACGTCTCTTCGTTGTGTTGTGTGTTGTTCTCGCCGTCCGGAGCATTCAGGATAGCGAAATATCGGACGTAGACACGCACGCATTCTCGATTCTCGAAACGTTTTATGTCCGCGGGTGTCCGTAGAATTAATCGGACGTTACAACTTCGAAGCATCGGCTCATCTACCGGTCTCTATGCGATTCCCCGATATTACACGAGAGAAAAATATACTTTCAGGAATATAAGCGCACGAGCGCGTACCGCGTGTCGTTTAAATCGATTTCCGGTGAAGATTAATTGAATATCCGGTCATGTCTCTTCTTCTCTCTTGTGCTCTCTCTTTCTCTCTCACTTACTATGTTCTATATCGAACGAGAAAAAATGCAGGATTCCCATGGCACTCTGGTATTTCTGTTCGCGGCGCCGTTCCTATCTTTTCGTACGTGCCACCGGGCCGTATCGTGGAATTCGCCGTCTCGATCGATGGACGGATTTCAATCTGTACATCCTGCATATACATCGGAGTATGATATCGGTGGTGGCACGACATATATTCGCTTCCGACTCGCTTCCGTCTATGTATCCGTTGGCTGAGAGTACGATAAAGTATTATATGCTTGTATCGAGGATGATCAGAATAAAAGAAACTTCTATAGTAGTTAACGCAATGTACATCTAAAATGTATAAACAGAGATAGAGAAGAAGCACTATTGAGAAAAAAATGATGTAATTAAATTATTTTTATACGTGCGAGAAGAATAAGGTAATATCATTATACAATTGAGCGCAAGTAAAATTAAAATTACGAAACCTTGGCATTAGTCTAACTATTTTACGACCGCAACGGCCGCAAGCCATAATTCATTTTTTACGACGTATTCCATCGCAAAAATCTCATGCTGTTTGCCACGCAATGTAAATTCCCAATGTGAACATAATGCAGCGATACGAAACGTGACGTCAGATTATTACGGCACGGTGCCGTTAGAATTAATGCACGCTCGAAGCTGGGCTGTATATTGCGTTGTTTTTCAATCGTTAATGAAATCCGGTCGCGGCTTCGAATCGCCAATCGCATAAACGCCGAGTAACAAGTTATTAATTCCGACGGACGTGTAATTTCAGTATATACTCAGCTTTGCGTGCAGAACGATGAAAATTTTGCAAAAAAAAAAATCACATACGAATAAGAATTTTGTCCGGAGTATCGCATCACGCACGATTTCATTTACGTAGGAAAATAAAACAAAATCCGCTTGTTTTTTAAATCCATGGCGATATTCCGACTATAATTTTTCATCGATGCAGCAAGGTCTCGCTACAATTCGCTTCCAATGAAGCTCAGTAACTGGCGAGGTAATTATCTGCAAATTAAACTCGCTCTCTCATCCATGGTTCTCCCACTTGTGTTCTCCTCATCTCTCTCACCCCTTTTACCTCCTTCTCTCTTTCGCCTTGTCTCTCTCGGTCGCTGACACGGTATTATTTGTTAATGCGGTATTAGCTCGAATTACCGGTTAAACGTTGTACGAGAATTACCCCGTAAACAGTTGCACTTTATTCGATTACGAGTCGCGATGGACGAGTGGCGAGTACTGTACGCTCGAAGGGCTCGGAGCACAAGTGCCTCCTACACTAAATGTATGTATCGACATGGTCGAGTTATTTGTTTGCATTTATGGAGGCAAATGTAACGATATGATCGAACACTTAATATCGTCTGGCGGATTGTGGAATTTCGAGATAATGCATAGGATATTAACCGGCTCATCTTAACGGCGTAAATTGGAACGAACAGAATGGGTGCTAATGAGTATCTCGAAAATGGGGAAGAAAAAGACGATGGAAAGGAAAAAGGAGGAGAACCTACGGAATTAATTTTGTTCGGAATTAATCTGCAAATTTGAGCGGGACACAATCCATTTGCGATGCAGCAAATATAGAGAGTACACGTCACGTACATTTTCATAAATTCTGCTATAGAATTAATAAAAAAGAATAACATTGCATATTTATTGCGTATATATAGCACTGGGCATTGCGAAGATTTAAACCACACAAAATAGTTTATTTTGTAGAAACCAAAAAATATTTTACATCTGAAAGCATTTCGCAATTCAAATCTATAATATGTATTAAATCGCTGAACCACATCGTGTCAATATTTCCCCCTCCTGCTTATCCATGAGATGATAAAGTTTAATATTTTCTTTTATAGTCACTTTAATAGTAGAAATACGAGTATAATCACAGTTGATACTTGTAATTAATTAATTAATTTTCACAAAATCGCGTTGTATGTGACAGTAACGT
Organism: Crematogaster levior; assembly: GCA_901521435.1. Lineage (NCBI taxonomy): Eukaryota > Metazoa > Arthropoda > Insecta > Hymenoptera > Formicidae > Crematogaster > Crematogaster levior. The sequence goes on along the minus strand of CABEGB010001413.1, from coordinate 574,101 downwards.
CTGTATGAAAGTTGATATCTCGAAACTACATCAGATATCGTAATAATATTACATTAATAATTGTTTCATCTAAATTAAATTATAATTATATCATAATTTATGTTTTTTGCATAAAATAACATTATCTTATATAAAACATTTTTGCATTAATTGATTTTACAGATATTTCCTCGTAAATGAATATATTTAATTGCAATGATTTCGTATAGTTATCCCACATTTGCTCTCCAACAAAAAGCTAATTACATAAATTTATATAATAAAATCTAGAAGTTGGATTGGAAATAACTTTAGAAGTCATATCATCTTCCATTATTATATATTCCATGTTGAATTCAACCTGCTGACATTGTACAGTCTTTCACTATTCCCTGATGCTTTCAAAGTATGTAAACTAAAATTTATGCAATAATAAAGTATTTACAAACACTACTTTTGAAATCAAACATCTTTTTCTCGTTTCGAGAAAACAGGTTTCCATAGTATGTACAATCTGCGGCTAGATGTTAAGTTATTAATAGAAACAAATTCAATTAACATATCCAAATATGTGTGTAATTGTTCTTTCGGCATAATTGAAGAATACATTATTAACGCAATTAGTAACCTCGTGGCAAGTTAATATTGAACTGACGTAAATAACGATATGGTTTGCGTAATAGTCTCGAATAAATTGAATGTGATTCATTAATAATCGAACATCCTTTGAATTTATTACTAGATGCTTCCCCCCTGTAACTTCCTAATGTTAATATATAATTTTGCTATTATTGTGGCGAAATAATGATCGCGCTATTATTATAACAAAATAACGATCAACCATGAGAGAGGACAGAACGATAGTCCAAATGCGTCGTTTCCTCTTGCAAATTTTCTCTTGCATTTTCCTCGAACCTCGTGCCGACTATGTGTCACCGAGTTCTCTCACGAACGCGCATCTCGAGCACGACCGTGAAGATAACGAACAACGGCGATCTTGATCGCACGTGAAATATCTTTATCGCGATCATAAAACTCAACAACTATTACGTGTTCGTTCGGCAGCGAAAGTGGCGACTGAAAAAAACGCTAGAAGTCGAGGATAGGTCAGTGGCGGGTGAAAACTATAGCACAAACACACGCGCGAGCACATAGAACAACCCACAACGACGCGGTCGTTTCTTCGTGCGCGCGCCCGCGGACGCTATCAGGATCAAGAACTCTGGTTTCTTCAGGATCTGCGCGCGTGTGCCATACGGTAAAGTACGTGTGTGTCGATACTGGGCCACACGCGCGTCGTCGTTCGGTGTGTGTGTGTGTGTGTATGGAATGTAATACGGTGGCTGGTAGCGTCACATGGCTATTTAGAGAAGTTCCGTGATGGCCGAGGGAGACGAGAGGCGAGAGTCGGGGTGTGTCGAGAGCGAGGGTGCAACGATGCGGCTGGAAGAGGTAAGGACCGGGGACATAAGAGACCGAAGAGACGCCCGAGGCGATGCACCCTCTTTCGTATCCTTCCGTGGAGCTTCTCTCTACCTCGCTTCTCCTTTTTTCTTCTTCTCCCCACCGGTCGCCGACTCCATATCCGCCCCGTGTGAGACGTCTCTCGTACCGACCTTCGCCGCCGCTATCTCCCGTTTCCCTTTGTTCACGCGGGCGATGGTGATATTCTGCGGGAATCCGCAGATGTGGCTCGGTCGTATTCGCGCGGCCCAGCTTGGTTTACGAAGGTCGGCTGGGTGAGTTTGCGAAAAGCTAGCATCATTGACACCAGCACGATGTGCGCGTGGGACGCGGCATTGTTGCGCTGCGACGAGCTAATAAAGAAAAATAGAGGTTCCTGTGCGGATATTAGTTGCCCTCTGTGTTCGCAAGAAATCGCAGTGCGGCGAGGAAAGGACGGATCGCCGATCTCTTGCCGGCGGAAGAGAGTAAACGCCGCGGGACGGAATTCTTTATTTACGCCGCGTGTTTCCCCGATGTTAATACCGACTAAATTTCCCCAAGATTTCATTTGAGAATCCTGCGTCGCGATGAAGAGCGATTTCATCCGTCTGCCCTTGATAATTACAAATGAGAGTCTCGCGTTTACAGTAAAGTTAAGATACGTATATATTTAACGTATGAAATATTATCATTTAATTAATCATTCTAATATTACAAGGAATAGCAGTTATTATATTCGGCAGTCTTTGCGACGCAAATTAGTTAACCGCGAAACTAATTGCCGAGTAAATAAAGAAAGAAGGAAAACGAATCGGCACAAATACGAGCTGCGTCGAGGAGACTCTCAATAATCGTGCAGAACGAGCATTTTCTCTAATAAAGAGAGGCTCTAATGAAAAAATGCAAAAGAACGACTTCCCGAATATCAGCTTGCCACGATGAAAGGCGATGAAAGTAAACAGGGTGGTAAGAGGCGATGCTGCGACGAGCGCTTTTATTCGCTCCGTGAATTCTCAAGATTCTTACGAAGCTCATGTACCTGCTTTCGTTTCATGATTGACTTTACAGCATGTCGCTATATTTTATCTATATATATATATATATATCGAAGAAGAATGATCCAGTCGAGACGAAGCGTTTTTAATGAAAGAACTTGTACACGCTTTGCATCTAATATTCCTTACTTTAATATTTTACACTTGTATTTCATGTCGCTCGCGGAGACTTTGATGCGATCGATCGCACATTCAATATGCATTAGAATCTCGGGGCCCATATTCCCATTGTACGCACGGGGCTAAACACAGCTGGCCAAATCTCATTTCATGTTTACACTGGACGCATTCAGCGGAGACAACAGTTGAGTAGCAATTGAATACGATCGGTATATACTCTGAGATATTCAGCAAAGCGAGTTGCATTGCTGCTCAAGTGCTACTCGATTGTCGTCTCTGCTGAATGCGCCCATTGACTGCAATATTCATATAGGACGTTGAAAACTATTGTGACGTACCTGTATCAATCGAGAGCCATTGTAAGAAGCGAGCTTCCGGATCAATGCGAAAGAATTACGGCGGAAGTGCATCCACTCCAAAAGCGAAAACACTTCACGGATATGTAAATTCATTTATTCGATGTTGAAATTTGCATCGGACGCTCAGTGTTATATCGTACATTATATCTCGTGCCTTCATCGCGTGACAAGACGTATATATATATATATATATATATATGTTTACACGTATACTTCATTGCGATACTCGTATCCTTTTACATTGTATATCTACTCACCTTATCGCACCTTATATGCAATAGTGAGCAACTTCTTCTTTCGCACCCTTTATCTCGCTCCAATTTGGTTATCTCTTCGTTTTCCCCCAGTCGAGTATTTGCTTCTTCCTCGTTTAATTCGCATAGCGAATAGCGTCAGAATGCTACGAGAATCCACGAACATGAGACCGTTGGTTCTCATTCGATAAATCGATAAGCTCAAGCTTATTGCAGATGCTATAGCTGAAGAAATGTTAGTGTTGCTTAAGCCGACGCAGTTAAAATAATGAAAATGAATAATGAAAATAATAAAAATAGAAGCCAGTTACCAGATATTAGCCCGCTTTTTTTGAGAAAGCTGAAAGTGGAATAACTATAATTATAGAAGAGGGTCGTTCATCAAATCAATGACGAACTCTGTCATCGCGTGGTATGCGATTTCCGAAAATTTGCACGGAATGCGAATTCCGTCTTATAAGATTGCCAGATATTGTCCCTGTCTGCTGAAGAATGTCGGTGCCTGCACAGAGCGATCCGAATGGACACGAATAAAGGGTCTCCGCCCTAAGCTACTCGGCGTATTTTTATTGGGTGTGACGTGGGATCTTGGATCTACAGATATTAGCATATGATTTGATTCTGCAAACATGTAGAATACAGATAGCGCGCGAGATGGACGATCTAAATATTATTATAGTGCCGAGGTAAATTCGCGAGTAAGCCATGACGAAATTGAACTCGGAATACATTAGAGCCGCGTGAGACGATGTTTTAACACGAATGTCTGGTACGTTTTATCGGCATGACCGGTCTAATTTCAGAACGTGCCCGAGAGGTCAATGGGCTACTTATTCTCGGAGCCGATACAAGAATTACCAGCGTATCGATTCCCCTGAATTTCTATCGTGCCAAGAGTGATCCATCTCCCTTCGTGACGTAGCTGTGGGCATCGATATCGGGTTATAACTGACCGAAAGAAGGATTAGCGAGGAACTCTCTTTTTCGTATCAATATTACACACGTAGGGGCTGCTCCCCTAATTGTGCCAAGCCGTTGTTTGGGAACGAGTATAGCACGCATTAATTTGCGCCGGGTGTGTTTTTTCTCAAGATTTCGTGGGGGATAAGGCGGGATAAGCCGGAGAGTTGAAGAAGAAAACCGTTATGGCGTTTGTTTGACACAAGCTATTTTGGCAGTTATTTAGAAACAAATGCTGTGTTTCAGTAAGACGGAAAGTAGCGATTTTCGATTCGAGCACGAATTCCCAATACTTCGCCAAAGTGTTTTGGATTGATATTATTTTTCAATGTCTTTCGTCGCTACAAATAACGGTTAAATGGCTGTGTTGTCTAATGATTCTGGTACTTCTTTCTTGTTGTAGATTTGAAGATGAATTGGCCACTGGTACTGACTTGTTTTTTGCTGCCACAGTCGTGCATTCTTGGTGCATCGCGTGGTAAGTTGTCTCATTGAAAATTCTCTGTAAATAGCTTAGATCAGAAATCGCATTACAATTATTTTGCGTGTTAAAAAGTAATATTAGAATATATTATATAAATTTAGGTTTTAATTTAGTTTTCTGATTTAAAGATATTCCCCCCAAAATTATCACATTATAACATATATAATAATATATAACGCATAAATTATTTAGTTTGTTAATACAATGTTTAATCATAGTATATAGTATTTTATATATAACTTTATATATAACTCTTATTTTAGACAGTAACTATTTTAGACAAAAATTTGTAATTTGTGGCAGATCTATATTATAATATTTTTAATGCAAATGGATCAGAATTATGTATATAAAATAGAAAACGTTCCATTATGTATACAAAAATGAGATGTAAAGGTAAATTGACATTCATTTGTATTTAACAATAATGTAATGGTAATCTAAATAATCTAATAGTAATCTAAAATTAAAAATAATTTGGGAAATGTGGGGCATTCTAATTTAAAGATTTATTTTCTTGTGTCATTAATTTATGAAAATCTAACGATTATTTCATATCACGATAGTTTGACGCAAAAAATTGTCTTAAAAATATTTTTTTGAAAATAGCTCTCTCTCTCTCTCTCTCTCTCTCTGCGTTTATCTTTCGTATAGTTATATGAATTTATGTTTTGTTATTTTTTTACCAATTAGAAGTCGTCTTTTAATTTTATTGAGAAACTTTGAACGTCCTAGTATAGTAACTTGAATTTAAAAAAAGTAATATGTTAATTGACATAAATATAAAAGACCAATATATATTTATGTATGTACATGATAAAACAGAGTACATTAATATAAGAATATTTGCGAGTCACTTTACGCGAATTCGGTGAACAATACTATTACGGCTATTCGTTGCACGAGTGGACCACTGTTACTGCTTTCGCTGCTGTGCAACGAACTGCAAAAGCCAGCCTTTAAAACCAGAAAAATCCCCGAATTGGGTTATTCCTTTTTTTCTGTTCACCGACGACGAGCGGTAGTAAGGCCACAAGAGGCAAGCGGAAAATCCTTAATCCACGGCCGCTCAGAATCTGGCGTGAACCTGTGTGAAAACAACGTCGAGGAGTGGATTATGATGATCGTAGAAACAATGTGCGAGGGGAGAGAGATGCTCATGTTTCCTCCAAATGGGCGGGCGGTTTCCCGGATGTATTGCACAGCCAAGCGTGACCCATAACTGCGGTTCTTTTCTACCAGCTCCCCCTCAACTGTGCGCGGATAGACAAATTAGTCCTCTCTCACCCTTGCTCGAGCTGGGGGCTAAGAGGCTTTTGTACAGCGGTTGTACCAGTGGAGCTTATTTCTCCGCTAAGCTCCCGCGTGGTTCGGTAACAGATCGTCTTATAATGACAATGAAGACTCTCCGTAGAAATACACGTAGAAATACACGTACGTTATTTCTCAAAATACGCGATCGGTTCGCAAAGAGTCGTGTTACTTTTATTGGCAATTTCTAACGTGATGGATAAGTAAAATGTATTAGCTATTCATTGCACGAGCGAAATTTCCTTGTTCCTTTAATGTGATCGAATTTGGCTCTTTCCTTTTAAACTGGAACGTAATTCTTCCTCGCACAGGCACGGTCGCGCAAATAGTCTCTTTGAAAACGGCACGTGCGGCCGAATCTATGCTGCGGTAAGCTCACTGTCCTATTTGAAAGTTGTTCAACAGCGTTCAACTTGTTTGGCCCTCTATCGAGGGCAGATCTACCCCGTCTACATACGAAGGAACGGACACAATCTCTTGAATTCGCTGGAGCCGACGACCACGGATACGAACTTCGATTTCGACTACACAAGAGACACCAAGTACGCGTCTCCCTAACGCCGATCCAGGTCAAAGTGTATTTTCTCGGTCGCGCTCTGACGACGGCAAACGAACCGCAGCGATACGCGCGTCCGGAATTTGCCAAGGCGGACTTTCCCCCTTTTGACTTAATTGGCGGCTTTCTCGCACCGGGGACCGTCTTTGACTTTCCTTTCATCGACCGAGAAGTCCGAAACTCGCCAATGGTCACCGGTGCGAGACAATGTCGTAAAGACTCGCGAAGTAACGAGCTACGGTAACGTTCCGTGCTGGCACACCAGCGAACTATCGTTTCAAAGATATTGAAGGTACGAGGAGCTAGAGAGAGAAGCGAAGTGTATTAATTTCGGACGTTTTATTAATACACTATTAATCCGAACGAACGAGCTTTCTAGTTGAATGTAAATTCTATATTATTGGACTCAGGATATTTAAATCAATTGTAATGTTTATCTCTATCGGTTATATCGTTGATAGGAAAACATTAAGAATGTCGCGAAATTTTATTTTTGTTCTATTATGCAATAGAAATATTATGCTTTTCTACGACAACGAATAATAATGTCTAATCATTTTATAAAGAAATTACTCGATCATCCATAGATGTGCGAGTGCTCTCGATTTCCGGTTTGTTTGCGGTCTATTGGATTTCCAGTCGTGAAATTCATTTAGACGCAAAGCGCCGATAAATATCCATCATTTGTTCCTCGTCGCGTTAAATCACTTCTTTCGACTTCTTGAATTTCGTAACTAATTTAATTGGCGGCTTCGAGACGGTCGCGGACCGTCTTTGTAGATTGAAGTGGCCACGGCGCTTTAGAGGGTCGTGAACGGCGACTAAGAAGCTCGAAACTTGTTAATGGCGTGGGTGTTATGGGACAATGGCAAAGACCGTTGAGATTGCGAAGGGACTATAAGACTTTGTATTTGATGCAAACGGGACCAATTAAATCATTAAAGGAATAGATTTTCTTCTTTTTGAATCAAGTGCTAAATGTGTGTGTGCGCGCGCACGCGTGTGTGCGAATATTTTATTCAATAATTAAATTCCAAATGTACAGCTATCTACATATGTTCTCGAATATCTGAACAAATTTGAAACTAATTTTCCCTGGCAGGAATGTCATAGTACATCAATAGGTTTTGAGTTGTGAGCGTTTGAAAATCAGGATTTCCGCTAATCAAGCTTCAGGAGTATAAACAGATAACTGAAACTGTTCAATAGTAGATTTATGACTATTATTGAGCTTTGCACATATTTAGCAATGGCAGTGAAATACAATATGGCGGATTGTTCTGCTCAGCAGAGATATAATGTCTAAATGTTAGCAAAGCCATGTTCGGCTGGTCGCTAGCTAGTGGAAACAGTAAATCTAAACGCTTACATGGATATTACGTTACGAGGACCACGCTTATGCTATCGAGTCGCTATTATTTCGAATATCAATGCAATATTAAGCCGATGTAAACCGGAGGTAAATATGATCCAATCCGTATCCTCCGTAGTCAGTGAATAAAATCATTTGGCTACAGGTGTCATTTCTGACAACTTGCTTATCATTATTTTGTTTTGCCATGTTTTGTCATTTTGGGGACATTGTGGTTTCTGGCACGAAGATTCTGTGGCGTTCCTTTAAATAAATGTCAGTGTTCACTATACAAATTGCGTTTCAATTTTTAATTTTCCTAATAAAAATTGAAACAAATAAAACTATATACAAAACAATTCGTCATAGAGCAAAAAGTAATTTTTACATAATATTTTGAATACATTTGGTGGCATTGGAAATGAATTTTTAATCTTCACACGCCCGAGAATATCAATACTACAATATAATTTTGATTGCTACGCACATTGCGTGAGAGATTCGCGCGCGTGACAATGATGTATCGAGTCTTTCTCTCTCTTTTTTTTGTACACTCGTCCTTTTACTCATATCGCAATCTTGCTTTAAACTGCGACGCAAAAATTCGACGGATTTAGTTATAGCTTTGTAATTCTTTTGAACGCGCGGAGAATATTTGCTTTGAAGTAATCTGCAGCGGAAAAGGGTACGCCCCCTGATATGAATAACCTTTTTCATCGAGATAGAAGAGAGTATAGGAGAAACCGAAAGAGAGAAAGAGAGAGAGCATGGAAAAGAGAGTTAATTTTACGACGAGAAAAATGCGCGTTTACCGACCGGTTGCGAGAAAGGGACGGGACGAGTGCCCGAAGCGAAGCGCTGAAATTCGTTTCTTGTCCCTGGCGAGCGGTTTTGTACCTTTGTAATAAAACTGCATTTTTTTCCCGTTTTCGCGTATAGCACGCGCGTCGAAATTAACGTGGAGATGGGCATTACACGGAGTTTCCGGTTAATGGATCGTAACGCTTATATCTGGCTGCCCTTAGTAATTTATCGGTGACACGATAAACGCGATAAACGTCGCCCGGACATCGACACTGACGAATCGGCGTATGCTTCGCACTTTGTGCCGTGCTTACGCGAATTGTTCGAAAATTTGGTGATAGACGACAGAAAAAGAGTAGTTATTCTCTCGATGCATCGAGTGTAAAATCGAAAATTATAAGGGAGAAGAAGGATGTCGATCCGATCGTCAGCTTCTTCTCTTTCTTCATCTCTCCCATTCGCGCTGCCTCACGAGTTCTACCTTCGCTGAGGGACTCTGCAGTGTTTGTGGACGAGGGCATGGCGCTTTTACGGAGGCACACATAATTTTCTGCCCCGACTGCTTGCGCTTCGTAGAGGTGGTGGATCATGCTTATCTGACCGCCTAGCAGATATGCACGTTCTTCGACCGAGATAAGGTACATCCCACGCGGTGAATTTTCGCGTGATCGTGCGGCGCCTCTGCAGATTGCTCCATCCTCCACGTCGCCTGTCCTCCGTCCTTTTCTCTCCGCGAGACGCCTGATTTAGTGCCCTAATCGCCCGCAGATATTTGCTGTGCATGTAACGTGCCAAATGGATAAGCAAATGTCGCGAATCGTTTAAGAAGCCCGATCGTAAATATGTGCCCGTGTCAAATTATGATTTTGGCTTCAATAAAAACCAACTTTCTGTTGTGTTTCTTATTGCGTTACACGCTTCATAATTATCTTTTTCCCCTTTTTCTACTTTCAAAATAAATAAATTTGTCAAAATGTCGATAGTCAACGCAAGATATTACATTAGATAGATCTAATATCTCTTCGATCTATATAACAGAAAAGCTGTCGGAAATTGATGTCCAATATCTTTTTTTCTTATAACTTTTAATGAAATTTTGAAAAAATATAACAAAATGATAAGTGTGTCGTTTCATTGTGAAACCAGTCAGAACCTATAGCAAACGAAAAAATATTAAATTTTTATAGTCGCGATATCACACGGAACATGCATAAAACGATTACATACGGCCGCCTCCCCACAGTCGGCTTCCCTCGATCCCTCTTCCGTTTCTGTTGCGTAGGGAGGAACACCACGTGGAAGGTTAATCAGAGTCAAGGCAAATAAGCGGAGCTACCCGCTCGGTAATTAGCGAGGTCCGTTAAAGTGGATTCCAACACTGGTGCGCGCGCTCACCCGCGTGAGGGACGCAAAAAAGGAACGTCGCGACGACGATTAAAAGCCAGACCGACGATGAGCCTCTTTTTTTCGCTCCCGTGCTCCTTCTCCCTTTCTCTCTCTTTCTCCGTCTCTAGGAAAACCGAAAACATTTTGTCGGACGTTAAACTTGGGCGTGTGTCAGAGGAAAGTATGGTTTAAGGTGGCGGACTGGTGATTAAAACGACGGGGATTGTTGTCGAGGAAAATCGAACGCCTCGATAATCGAGGCATGGAATTTGTCTTTCTCGTCGATTTATCCAACCGATGTTACGTTTGTTAATGATTAGTGTATTATATAAATAGTATGCGGGGAATGATTTAACTTTATTTGTAAATGGCATACGATATTTGCAATAGTAAATGATATTATTAATATTATGTTCTGTAGCGTTATAATTTGTTCGTAGAGATTTATTCGATTGATAAATTGAATTACATTTATGGCATTAATGAAATTTATTATTTATTTTAATGTCGCCTCTCTCGCCCGTTGGGAATCGCCCGTTAATTCCTCTGCACTCATTAACCTTTCTTTTTCGCATAAAGGAAAAAACACATTCGAACAATGGTTATCTCGTTCGCTCTATCGAACATCCTGCGAAATCTCACCTGTGCGCTGGCGGCGCATCGGAGAACACAGTGCGCATTCAAGCTGCACATTGTTATCGAGAAAGATGAGAAAAGAGAGAGAGAGAGAGAGAGAAGCGACGTGATTCTAGTAGAGCAGAATAACATGTGGGCAAGGACGGAGCGAGGAAGGGGATGAACAAGGTGGAGGGGGACGGAAAACCGGAGGCTCAGCTCCGACCGAGTTTTTCGGCGGCATTACCGATTTATATTTTACACCGGATTTACCGTCGGATGTGTATGTTTTTAATATCCTGGATGCACAAACCACGCGCGCGTGCGCGCATCGATGCACCGATGCGTCTCGCTCGACGAACGTTCAGCGATGCACGAATAGCTATCCTCTCTTCCTCCTCTCTATTTACCCTTCCCTTCCCCGTTTTACCCGTCGCGCGTTCTCGCGTTCACCCCTCGTTTCCTCTCATTTCTACACAAATCCGTGATCTTTTATTCGCTTTTCTCTCGCTCTTTCTCGCTGTCTTTTTTTCTCCACTTTCCATTTCTTTCCCTCCGTATTTTTGTCCCTCTTTACACGTCTTCGCACATCCCCGCATCTTTTCCGCGAGATTCCTCCTCCTTTCCTCGCTTGCTCACTTCGTGATCCTTTAAAATCCTTTTCTCTGTGCACCTCGCGCAATTCATTTTCCTGAATAACACCATCCTCTTGACTCGCCTCTGGCGAGCGTTAATTTCGTTTTAGTACGGTCCTACACCGGCCTTACCGGTTGCACTGCGACTTTGTATAGCAGTTTAGTAAGTGCAACACGTCACTTGTACACTTGCACACTTTGCTTAATATTTTATTTCATTTATATGTACACGCGAGATGCACACAGCGAGTCATCCATGTTTCTCTTTACGTGCGAATTCTTTGACCAATTTGAGGCTAATTTCTTTCACAAAAATGGCGAGACACGTACAATTTGCGATACGCGGTTTTTACAAGGTGGCTGCAAGAGCTTTATGCTGCGGAACTTTCATCTCCTCAAAAAAATTTCAGTATAAAGTTCCTTCTCTCAGCCTCGCTTTCTTGCTTCCACCCGCGCGATGATTAAAGTACACGACGAATATCGTGCTAAGGATACTCGCGCCTATTAATAACGCGACGAATTGCATATTCAACACACATTTCCGCCAGTACAAATACCGACTACATAGAGGACGAGCGTCGTGTAAGAGCCATGGAAGCACGTTCTCGCGATTAAATGCGTCGGTTGACCCCCGTGTTTGTGAACGCGATCAAACTTGTTTTTGTTCGTCTGGACCGTACACGGTGAGGGTTCTCCTAGTTGTTCCTCTTGTCGGAAGAAGACGAGGTAGCACGATGATGAGGAAGAGAGAAAACAACGAGAGAGAGAGAGAGGAAGGGAGTCGATGGCAACGGATAGTCGACGCTTTGTATTTGCCCATTAATAGCGAACTACCCTAGTCGGCGCTGAGAAATTAGCGGAGGCGCTAATTGTATTACGTAACCTAGTTAGCAATGTGTGCACTTGGCAATTCGAAGCGAAGATCCTCGCCTTGTCCACCCCCGGTTGCTCATTCCCGAGGGAGAGACGACCATCCCTCGGTGCATCTTGCGAACGCTCGTACCTTTCGCGTGGGTCGCTTACAGAACGAGCTTTTTCGTCCTAAACTACCCGATCGTTACTGTTTCTCTAACATTTCCGTATGTTTGGTCGGTTACATCCTCTCTTCCTCGTGCGAGCTGTCACACTCCGTGATGCACGACGCCAACCAAGTCGGAGCGTCGATTTACATAATGTGTACTTACCACGAAACTGTAACTCGAGGTGCTCGATATCGCACTGAAAATACCATTGCGATGTAGACGTCAGGCAGTTTCCGCCACAATTCGCTTGAACGCGCGCGCGCGCGTGCGTAAAAATTTTTTCTCATAAAAAAAAACGTAATGTTATGTCGTTTGAGTTCATCGCACTGTGCCTTATTCCTGGAAATGGAACATGTCTTGCGAGGATGGAACGGCGCCGGGAGAATTTGCCGGCGGCGCGACGGCCTCCGTTTCTGCGGAAACGAGTTTGCTGGAAGTTAGCCCCCGCCCGCGAGAAACGTATGTAAACAATGCAGCGCGTAAGCCAACGAGCGGAAACAAAATGATATTTGCGCGAATTAATCTTTGTGAGATTGAAAACCGGGCGCGTCTACATTATTTCCGAGTTTACGGAGCTCGCGGCCACGGCGAGTCTGAGAGTGTGTGCGAAACCATCTCGAAACATCGTGCGATAGACTGAAGAGCATCTACGGGAACATCCATTGCGGCGCTGAAACGTTTCGACAGCGCGATACGCTTTTATGTGTATGTAAACGTAAGAAATACACGTTTACGTCAGAAACCATATCGCTTTCACAACAACGCGGTTGAATCGCAACTCCGCTTCAATTAAAACCGATGGTTCCATGCCGTTCGAGCGGCAACGGCACGTTTGCAATTTGTAGTGACACAACGTGGTAAGTGCGGAGAGTCAGCCCTGTGTATACGCTACGTACATATGTATATACCGAGAGTACATAAAGCACTTTCGAGTCTTTCACGAGCCGGTTTCACCGGCAACATCATGGTAAGCGCGTTTGCAATGTAACCTAACGCGCCCTTCAATACCGTTACTGCCCTATTGACGAAGCGATGACGATCTCTGCCGCGTTTTACCTTTCTACGCGCTACAAAGTTTAACCCACCCATTTGCAAATGTGAGAGCTACCGGATACCGGCGCCCTGGCGCTTTGAAGGGAGCGTCTCGCGCTGTAAAAGATACTCTTAGTTTTCAGTGTCGCGGGACGTTTTCAGTGTGCCGAGATATTTCGCTCGCGCAGGACTCGCGCCGTGACACTTGACATCGCGCCACATGGACATCGTGTCACGACGAGCGAAGATGAAAGGGTGAATGAAGGAAAGGAACTTTATCGTACTTCTTACGCGCAGGGACAGGTCTCTTTCGATGATTCACCCGTCCAAATATCATGACATAATGCCAATGCGAGCTGTCGTTTCTACATCCTTTTACCTTTCGCTCCTCCGTCTGTTCTCGGTGAGAAAGGGAGGCAAGACATTTTTTTCCATGTGCTCCATCGCAATAAATTTATCTTCGATTACATATACTGCGTTCACATGTGAATGATATCGAATCATAGATCCGGAATGATTACTCGCGACCCGTCATATTATAAGATCGTTCGTAAACAAGGTGACCGAATGTCGTCGGCCAATATATAATATATACGTCGCACGTATCGGTCGCGAGATAGAAATCCGGTGAAACTTGTCTCCATCAACCGGTGAGCCCCTCTCGACACTTTTTATTTCTCGCGTTCACATAAACGCGCATACCTACACACACAGAGATTGTCCCAATTTTTTTATCGTCTCGTTTTATTCGACATTTTATCGCGAGTTTACGTCCTGGCAGAGTTTGATGGACTCTCACGGCGCCGCTCTAACGCTTCTGTATCAATTTCAGTGATATCGCGTAGGGCAAGTCGCGCGAGAAGTGGATTTCCTCCGTGACATTCGGACGCAACATCACAATGGACTGACGAAATTTGAGATAATCTTCCCTGCAGTTTATTTGTTATCGTTTTTCGCGTGATTAAAATGCGAGTGAAACATTTACAGAACCTTTTTCCTTTGATTTATTGTTCTCCCAAGAACTCGGAGCGAAATTGTTTTTTTTTCCTTTGTAATAATCCACTTTCGCTACAGTGTTTTTTCATTCTTTTCTTCATAAAATGTAGAGTGCAATGGTAGCAATGGGAGTCCAACATGGGACATGGCTGCAGAAAAACTGAGATTCGCAAGTGTACACAGCCTGGAGATTTGTCTCGCTAAATCTACTCTATGTAACCTCTGTCTTTCTCTCTCTCTCTCTCTCTCTCTGCAGGATTGAAAGTAACTTGCTCTAGACAAATGATGTACAAAGAAAGAGAAGTCTGACTCTGATACGAAGTTTTGCTCTTGCTAATAATATTACACAAGAAACCTGTCAAATCCAATTAATTTTAAATGTGTTTTTGTATGTGTCAAAATATTTGGCTATGTGTAAAAATATATATTTATAAATTGTTGTAAAAGTATCACTGTTTATCGTTACTTGAAAGGAGAATATTATATACATTACAACGCGAGAAATTTCTTGTTTCTTTATACTATATATGTATCTCTTCACTTTGAGATTTATTTTTCGTGCATATGCCTGCAAGAAAATTGCAATCTTTTATTCATCATCAGACTATATTGCAGTATAAACGTTATGTAAGCACACGTAACATTTGTCGGACGCGGTCGTGGTGTCTCTATTAAATTTCAGATGTAAAATATGTGAACTTTCGTAGCTGTATTATCTCTCCGTTTTCTCTGTATGCGTCAGTGGCGTCGGCGATGGTCGCATTTAGCAAAACATTATTAAGTCCGTACTTATTCGCTTTAAAACGGGCCGAAGCGCGAGGCCGCATAAACACGCACGTACATTCGCGTCCCCGGCACCCTCGTAAACATCCTCCGCTAAATTCTACGCAGATACGGAGCGTGAACTTTCGTTGCCACACCCGGCTACAGTATTCCGCGCATGCTGATTTCCATACGGTGCTGTAACGCATAAGAGTTTTAATCGCATCCGCGTGGTAGTCGTACGCACCACATACATATTGAGCGTGTGTATTCCACACGAGAGTGGGTCAACTATGTGGTGCATTTCTGTTCGTAAATATATAAATATACATTGTGGCACGCGCGCGTCCCACATGCATGTGTGTGCGTGTACACGCGTACATCGGGCGTAATCGTAAAGTCGGCGTTGGATACGATAGCGAAGTTTCACAATACGAAATATCGGACTGGAACCGTCTGCCGATGTCACAAAGCGCACCATCTGTCACGAAGAGTGGTATTATCACCTTTTTTCTTTTTGCGCAACTAATGTAATAGTGAAAATGAAAATACGAATAAAACGGGAATAGTCGAGATTTTTAAAAAGAAAGAAACTGGAATGGTACAAAAATCAGTATTTTTTCAATATTTAAATTGTTGGAATATAAATATGAATATATAACTGTTGCTATATAAAGGTAAATGTAAATATGGGAATGAATATAAAACACAAATATATAACGAATGTAAATACAATTGTATTTATATGAAAGAATACAATTTGAAAATACAGTGCGAAGAGTATTTAAAGCATGCGAATCTATCTTGGGAGGTATTGATTTGAGGGGGGGAAAAAGGAAAAGCGTTTCAAGTAAACTCGAACGAATCAGCACCTTCGTTGCCCTTAGTTACGCGCATCGCGATACCCATCGGCCGCCGATCGATAAGTACGAAGTCACCAAAGTGTCGGCTTACTTGCGTAACAATTTAATCGGCGAATGCCTGTCCCGTACCTCCTCGTCGATAAGCTTTAACGGCGAATGTCAGCGTCAAGATCACACCAGTCGAGGAAAATCGGCCTGAGAGAATCGAACGCCATTCGGAAGTTGAATAGATGCAACGACTAAGGAAACCCTATGGGCGATCTATTATGTGATTGCTCATTATTGTTTTACGGCTCCCCGTCGAGTCAAGTCGACGACTTAAGAAAGTCGAGGAGGGTGCCGCGGAGAGGACAGGGTGGAGAAGTAGATGCCGGCTCTCGAGAGGGTGGTAATAAAATCAAAGTACCGATGGGTGCCCCGAGGTCCGTCGATTCTCTCACGGATAATCGAGTGCGGATGGAACGAGACGGGGAAGCTTGCAGAACGGGTAATTACGCGTCACGGCGATGTGTTAATTCTGGCGCATATTGTTCATTCCGATCTCGTTTATAACCACGCGGCCGGTGAATTTTAATCGCGTCGACATCCGACCGCCCTTTGTTTTCGACGTACAAGACGCAACACGCTTGATGACATGTAATCTACGCGACAGCATTTCTGATTACACTTTTGTGCCGCGCGAGCAGATATCTATTTTGAAACTTCGTAAAACATTCGCCCATCGGATTCGAGGTGAATTTTAACATCTGTCTACGACCCAATTAAATTACGGGATTTCGTTTTAGCTTCGGGTTTCAGAGACCGGTCCCAGGTTAATGAGAAAAATCGCGGGATGTAAAGGGCGCTCTCCTGCGGTCGTAAGGGCTTCTCGTCGCGGAATTGCTTTCACACAAGCAAACCGTGAGTCTTCCTGTGTTATCGGTGTAGAGAGAAAACAGATTGCGAAGATCCCCCGTCGTCGCTTTTGTTCGACGAAGACGCCTCAAGGCGTTGCGTGGAAAGACATCGATAGGTCGATAGACGACGTCGACTATGGCCCGCGTTGGCCCTGGAAAACATTCAGGGTACTAGTTTAATATCGGTTTCCGCGAACTCGTTTGCATCGCTAGTAGAAAATACAAACGATTTGCTCGCAACAATGCCGGTACGTATATACATACGGCAAACGAGGTCGTATAAGTCCTTACAAACGCACGATGGTCCCAGGATGGAAATAGAATTCCGCATTCTCACACACGATTCTGTCAGTCATTCCCTATCTGCTCCTTTTTTAGTGACCGTTCGTTTCTTGCGCGCCGGAAATATCTTCCAGGTGAACGGCCCTCCATCGCAAAAGCAGCGAATGGCCATTTCTCGATCTGATCACGAGTCGAATATCACGTTATCATCGTTATAAATATGTTTTTACGCGTGTACGTTTACATTGAAGAAAATGCTTTTTCGAACTTCGAGCGTTCTTTGAAGTATTGAAGCAACTGTCGTCCTTTAATTTTTGAAAAAATTAAATATGTTAAAGATATTAGAGTGTATCATTAGTTTTTTATTTGATACAGAAATGATAATCTCTCTTAATTCTACAAAATGACACGTAATGTGTTAATTAATTTTAGAAAATGTCTATGCTATAGAGTTGAAGATTGCGGATCATTTGAGGTGTCATTCTATTCAATCGGAAATAATTTTGCCGTTTTATTTCACGTTCGGTCATTTATGCCGAATATATCGCGCCCACTTCGAAGAAAAGGCAGGTACAAACATACGAAACATCGCTCCCGTCGGGACAATAAATATCGGCGGTAGCGCGACACTCTTGTCTGTTGAAATGGAGCGGAAAAGGGCGTCGCTCCTCTCGTGAACTAATAAATATTCGGATAGCGGCCTTTATAAGCGGATAAACATCTCGATAATTCTTTTCAAAAATATACGAGGTCGGTTTGCGCGATGCATTCCGACTTCAATGTAAGAAGAAATCTTCCGACAAATCTCGATATTTTCTTATAGCTATTTCCTTAGCTCAGTTATGGGATTGATATTCGAAACTTTCCTTCACGAGTATTTAATTTTGCCTTTGATCGCAGTTGCAAAATACGAAATTCTTGTCTCTAAAGTTGTAGCAAAATATCCAAAATTCAATGAATTGACATTAGATTCGACGCAGTCGTGATGCGAGAGAGATGTGTAAAATAATTTCATCGAAGATATATATAAAGGAAGAAATAACAAATAAAATATAAATATATATATATATATATATATATATATATATATATATGTATAAAGGAAGAAATAACAAATTTTATTCTTGGATTACAGATTTTTCATTTTTAAAGATTGTTTAATATTTATTAAATATCGTTTAATTCAGAAAATGTCGGACTTGTATTTCTATTTTATATTTTTACTTTTGCCCATTTTTTTTATCACTAAATCGTTATTAGACGCGAAGATAGAAACTGTTATATCGTTACTTTCGATGTGTTTTTGTTAACATTAAAATTACGATTTCATCGATCAATGGCAGTGGGAGCACTACTCTCCGTCTGTCGCCAAGGAAGGAAGCCATATAATCAGCGTTTTATATTGACGCAAATGCACCGGCGCAGACGTCAACACAATGGAACACGGAATGCTCTTTGTTGTCATCGCCGTCGTCCCGATAATCTCCACGACTTCTCTGTCTCCGCTCAACAGTCCGCGTCCAGGATCACCCACTCGTCTTTTGATCTCGATGGACGTCACTCCACGGCGTCCCATTCATCGAGCTGCACCTCGACGTCAGTCGACCCGAAGCTTTTCCTTCATCTCCATCAGTCGCGCGCCCTATTCATCCTATGGGAGTGAAGTGCTCTCGAGATATTATTTCATTTAGTCTCGCCCAAACTACTAGGTATATAGTATCCATTCACACACGCGGCGCGCGTGCAACGCACCCATCCTCCTTCGCACGCTCCGCTCATCGGAGCGCATCGCTACGCTCATCAATCAATCGCGCACGCAATAAATCTTCGCGCATAATTTATTAAAAAGAAATGCAGGAGCACTGCAGAAAATCGTAGTTGCGCGCCGCAATCTTCCTCGCCTCGACTCGTGTAAAGCTTTCCTTCTTTGCCCATGAATCCACTTGGTTCCCTGAACGCGAGCCAGATTCCGCGCGGGAAGAGATATACCATGATATCGACCGCGAACGGATACGAAAAACCGAGGCCGCTCGTCCGTAGAACAATGCATCTCCGCGAAATGACCCGAATTGGCAAAATTATCGGTGTTTTATTGTCGACGCTCAAATTCGCGGACTGCTCGTCGATCCGAATTGTAGTTTAGGAGTCAATTCTAACGATCCGTTGAAGCAGTTGCAGTAAATCGACCTTTCTCTCTCGCGGCTAAGACTCAACCGTTCTACTGTAAGGACGGCGAGAAGGATAGTTGGAAGATAGGATGGCGAAAGAGAGAGAAGGGAGGTAGGGGAGAGAAAGACAGATACGAGGAGAGAGGGAGGTCGGAAGCTTAAAGCTCGACCCTGGACTTCGCCTCGATGCCAGGATCGGTAAAGTTCTCATCTCACGTTTATAAGTGGTCGATACGTATATGTGTGTTTCTGTGTTTAAGTACGTGTACGGATACAGATGACTATGTGAGCGTATATGTGTGAGCGTGCGCGCGCGTTCGCGCGGATCTGAGTGTGCTCTGTCCCCAGCTGCCGAGAGATAACATCCAATTTGCGCGCAAACCGCCGGATTTCGTGCGGGGCAGATCCTCGACTCGCTTGCTACGCGGTTCACCCCGCGCACCTCCGCCTTCTCCTCCTGCACGCCGCAAGGATTCAGTTCCTTATCGTTTGCTTTATCGCATAATAATAGCGTAACACATATGTCCTATTGTGAACTATTTACATTAAGAAATTGACGGAGCTAATCGAAAAGTGACAAAACTTATTTTTCGGAAAAAAATGTTTATATGTTATTTAAAAATTTGTAAAGAGTCGTATTGATCTATAATTTGCTTGTCTTATTGATAATTAACTTTTAAGTTTGTTCTCTACAATTTTCATATTGCGAAGAACAATAGGCATTTTGTTATATTCAGTGCGCGTTCTGGTAAGATGCGCGGATTATTTCACATCAAACGTGACGTGAAATAGTCGACGTAAACTGACCGCCTGAATAATTAGACGGTTTTGACTTGCAAAAAATCTGGGAAAGCGGAGAAGCCGGAGAGAAAGGCCAGATGCTGCGCATGCGATGTTCTCAGCTTCTTTTAAATGATACGTGACCAGAATACAGGGTGTACCTAGGAAATCTGTACGGTGTGTGATGTGTAGTACGATGGTATTCTCTGAATTTTGAGATGATTTTTCCTTTGTCAACATTGAAACCGAGATCTAATTACGGAATTATTCGATCTACGAAATTAAAGGGCTCCCGGCGAATCGAATTTCAGAGGAACAAATAGCTAAAAATTAATTTTAAGTAAACTTTATACTGGCAGATGGAAGTTTAGTTACCAAAGTATTTAATATTAAATATTCGAAAATCTCGATAAAATATGGCAGCAAATTCCATTTTCGTTTATTCAAAATAATCTCAAAATTTAGAGAGAGTACATCTCATTTCTCGTTGTACACGTATTCTCAGATATGCAATGTAATTGCAAAAAAGGGCTCTCCCTCCCCTTTCCCTTTTGATCCGTCTATCTATCTATCTGTACGAGGATGGAGTTACTTTTCCGGATTGCTGAGGCATTCTCTCTGTAAATATGATATTTCTCACGAAGATAGAATATCTCTCGTTACTTTGGCGAAACGGTTTTCCTCGCGTATCCACACGCGCATTTTCTTACCCTTAACGAAGAACTTTTCACCTTTGGCCTTTTTGGCATCGTGTTTAACCGGTCGCCGACGATAACTTTATGAATAATTAATAGCCAACCACCTGCGGAACTTTTTGCGCGTTAAAATATTGCGCCTGTTCGTTTAAACTCGATGCTTTAAAAGGCGATCCGAGGCTTTGCCTCAGTTCGCGAGACTGAAATTGCTTGCTGCTCGATCGCTTCTTCATAGTGCTTACAGAGTATAAATACGTAAAACGCTTCATTGTCTACAATAATCAGTAGCCTTGAGCGACCTATTTGGTATACAATCAGAGCATAAGTACTTAGAACGCTTCATTATCTATTATCAGTCGCCTCGGGCCATGTATTTTGCCGGTTCATTAAAACATGCACTGCGTTACGTCATTATGATCTCGATGCAAATTTCGATGATGATTTCTTTCGCGTTTTGAAGGACGTGTTTTCGTCCTTGCTCCCAAAGCAAGAAGATTAATCTTCACTCTTCTTTTTAGTGCACCTTAACTTGCTCGAATTAAATTCTAATCTAGCAGCGATGCTTGAGCGAAGACAAGTTCGTTAAGTGTGCTTAATCGAATTACGACACACGAAAAGTACTTAATAGACAGTGAACGATCTTCCCTCCATCGGGAAGAATGGCTTTGCGCCGCGTCTGAGTGCTTTGCGACTCTAATTAGCATCTCCGAGTAACGACGAGCCCCTTCCTTATGCCGGATCTTTATCTCCTAGACAAAAATCTATTCCACTGTCGATTGCAAATTAACGGCACGATGTTTTCCGCAGGAAGCGTAACTCCTCTATGAAAATTTCTAATGGAAAATTTTATCGTATAAAAAATAAAAGTGAATTAATTTATTAATTAATTTCGAAACTGTGTGCTATAATTGCATCACGTGTAATTTTCTAGATTGAAATGTTTAAAATTAAATATATAAGGATTTTTCCTTGTATATTAATGTAAGGAATAATAAGTTGTTATCTCCCTTACAATATTTTTTGTAGCGAATAATTATTTTCGCAATATCAATATTTGAATTGCACCATTTCGGATTATTATTATTATTATCAAAAAATTTCAATTTATTTCACCCGTCTGGCCAATTTTACTAACAAATCATAACGTTTCGACCTCTGATTTGGGTCCTTATCAAGTGTAGAATTTTATATAAGTCTGCGGATGGAAGACGCATATCAACATCTGTCTTATTGACATTGCGCCCAAACTACATCAATCCAGAAGATATTTTGTGCGTCATAAAGGAAGACTCCGTCAGTAATAATACATAATGTAACGTGTTCTACATTATGTAACGTAACACGAAGTAACATCGCTGTTTTCACTTATTATTGACGGAGTTTCCCTTTACGACTGCATACTTATATGTAAAATTCTACACTTGATAAGGACCCAAATCAGAGATCGAAACGTTGTGATTTGTTAATAAAATTAGGTCGAATAAATCGAAATTTATTAATTATTATTCACTGGTGAAGAAAAATTTTGAAGTTGTAAAGATTAAACCCTAATCGCATACATAAAGAGCTGCTCATATTAAAACAGCGGTAGATAAATTTCATTATGTGCGACAGTACGACAGTACTGTCACGTCGCTGTTCACGTCTGACCTTTTTAAATTAAGGAGCAGTTTATATACTTCGTACATTGTAAACATAATTAAAGGTCTCGTTAACATGAACAAACGATAAAGCAGATTTCAACTTCTCATATTTCTCGGGAAGACACGAAACGTCCCGTTGCGCCAAGAGACCGTGAGTAGTAAAAACCAGTTCGTAGTCAGACGTCGTTCTGCTTATCCGTGGTCTACATTAATGTCCTTTGGTTTATTCATATTTCATTTTCTTGCAGTTCTCATTTAATATGCAACTTGTTAAAATATGCATTTCTTTGCAGACGTCTTTGCAAATAAACGTATAGAATTTTTGTTAATTAATTCGTACAGAACTTTGTTTTCTCTGACAATTTTTTTTTTAATTGTTAAATCACAGATTAAATTATATTTTGTTTGGTTACTTTTTATTTTAATGTAAAAATTGAGAGTTTTCTGGTAAATATGGTTCTGCATTAAGACTCTCTCTTTCTCTCTTTCTGCCTCTGTCTCTTTTTCCCGCAAATATCTTTACACATGATGATAGCTAAAAACATAAGCGGGTTACTGCAAAAATTGAAAGCCGCTACTTGAATTATGGGGCGGATCCAGCCGTTACTACAAACTTCTTAAGAAGTTTTACCGACTCCGCGGCACACTTTCCTGCTGTTTTCAAATTGGCCGCGCCACTTCCTCTTGATAAATAGCCGGTTTCCTTCGGGAACTTTTGTATTCGCGTAGCGTGCCTCAATGCTATTTTCGCCGAATCGACGTTGTATTTTGTTCGTTCTTACTTCGTTTAACCCGTACATTTGCTCCGTCACTATCGGCGTCTACCTCGACGGAGAACAGAGGCAAACTTAGCGTTTGAGTTCAGCAATGCATGAAAGTGCCATCCGAAAGGAGAAATTTCCGTCGAACAGCTTTTAGTTCCCTTTGTGCAACTTCCCTCGCGACATTTCGCGATATATCGAGAGAGAAAGGAAATGTTTACCACGCAAGGATTAATCGCACCAAGAACCTGGTGTCCAGAGACACGTTCATATTTGGACGACGAGTAAACGCGTGAGCGAGATTCTGACGCAACGGACAACATGTTTCCCCGCCACTGTTTCAAATTTACAGCGTTCTCATTAAAAGGATGCTCTTGTACGTCATACATATTTGTCGCAACTGCTACGACATAATTTCGCCTTGACTTATATCATCGCGCGGCATGTATGTATACCGCTACGTAAGATGGATGACGTGACACGGTTGCATAGCTGCACGCATATGATCCAAAGCTTCGTGAATTTTGGATGCGCCCGTCAGGCACACATAAATAGAATGCGATATTTTGCAGCATGAAACAATAACGAGGCAGTGCAATGTGTGCGCTCTTTGTTCCGTGATACCCTAGTACCGGGAGTTGGTGGCGGCCACCATCCTCTTCTCCCTCTCCCGACGCCTCTCACACGCCGTTGGCACAAGCCCGGTTTACCTATCCGTCGGCTTTTTCTTTTTATTCGCTCGTAAAAATCACGAGGGCTTTCGAGCACGATTTGCATCCTCGAAGGTATCAGTACGATGCGGCGCTTCAATCCGGGAACTTTTTAAAATCACGTACATATTGCGAGGGGAATTGCGTATGCGCGCGTTTGAGCGAGTTTTCCTCTTTCTCGTTTTATTTCGCTCTCCATATCTCTCTCTCTCTCACTCTCACTTCATTCACATTAACGCTTCACTCACTCACTCTCACTCTCTTTCTCTCACACTTTTTTTTTAACGTGCGCAAACGGTAAATTCTTTGTATCTTTAATGCATGAATTACGGAATTGTATTGCCCCGCGTTTACCGTGCACCCCCTGAAATTTCATATTCCCATACGCGCGTTTGCAAAATACAGTCTCCGCTTTTATCCGCTTGTAAAATTCTCCCGGGCGCTCTCGCAATTTGCATTTTGCGAAAAACCGAAGCGAGACGACAACTGCGCTAAAATTGTTAAATCGCATGAGCGTGTCCCACGTTTTTTTATCCTTCGCAAAGCGGTTTGTAACGGGAAAAAAAACGGAGTTTCGACGGAAAAAATTGATTCTTTTATGAGAGGGAGAGGGGGGGAGAGACGTCACGGACACATCGTGGATAGAACATTAGCTCTATGGAATTATTACTATTTTTTTCTTACAAAAGCTATGGATTACAACGTTCGTTGTTTCGCATGCTTTAGTGAGCCTGCGTGTAATATTATTGATTAACAGTTCGCGGCACGTTACAACGGAGTGCATCGCTGATAATAGAAATTTAGCCCCGACAGCGTAATAGAATTTAATTAAAAAATTTAACGCAGTTTAACTAAACTTCCCGTTCATGTGTAAATGGCTTTATCCGAAGAGTATTATTTAATACGCCAGACAAAGGGGCGCACATTCAGTTTGAATGTTGCGATACAGATCCATTAAATATTTTATCTCGAAATGACTGATAATAGAACGCGTTTTAAAAACAGTACACTCCGTAAGAAAATCCACATTTCGTCTTTCGATACTATATTTGGAAATTTAGATTTAAATATTATCTTACTTGTACATTTAATAGTATGATATAATTTAATTTAATAGTGATATAATTTAATTTATAGTAATAGTATCGTGAATGATCCAACTTCTTAAAATGTTTGTAAGCTGTCCAGTGCAATTAATAGCATGCTTCGAATATATTTCGGAGTTTAAAGAGATCGAGTATTCGTGCTTAAGGGAAATAGCTGCAAGTTCTATTTTTGTAATCCTGTTCGTGTCATGTAAACATTGAAACGGACATCGAGGCAGGTACGGCATGTTACACATAAGTGTACTTGCTTAGCGTACAGGAAAAAAAGACAAGGAAAACAGCAGTCATTGGTTGGAAGTGACATCAATAGTCGAACGTCCTTAAATATTTTTATCATAAATAGATCGCTCGTAAAAGTATGCAGGTTTAAAAGCAGAGGTTTCTTAAAGTTTAAAATAGAAATCTTTTATGGGAGAAACTCAATCTTGTTTAGTTTCAGATTTTGAAATTTGATACAGTTTTTATTGCAAACTCCCCACAATAAAATATATTTAATATTGAAAATGTGACGTTGATACTTATTTTAGCGAAAATTAAAAAATGTGACAAGTGATTCGAATTCTTTCAGACTTTTAAATTAATATTTCGAAAAATAATTGTAAATTCCATAAACATTTCTACTCAAAGATCTCTCTTTATTGAACGCTTTTCCGCCCTCTTTAGCCTAATTTTTACGAAGGAAAGGTAATTAAGCGTCAGCGCTCTGATATTCTATTCTTAATGAAATCTCCGGAATAACATGCATCAAGTCCGTCTTTTGCTTCGTAATTGGAGCTGTCCATTGCCCTTTTCTTTTTCCCCATCGCTTCCTGTGACGGCCCGCCATTCTTGGAACACCGTGTTATCCCGGAATCGCGAGGACAAAACCGGATATGCCTGAGGAGGAGTCACGAAGCCTGGAGTTCCAGACTCCTAAATTATTTTCCCTCAGACGAAAATTATTCATGGGCCATCTCGATCTTGGCAGAAATCTTGGGTTCCCGTTAGTTTGCTCCGCTCTTCGTCCCTTTTTGTATTTACTCTTTCCCCCTCGCTCCTCATCTCGTTAACCGATGTCGTAAGTTATGTTATTTTTTCATATACCGTTTGTATATGAAAGGACCGATTTCTTTGCGTCACTCAGTTGCGTTTGCTAAATTTTCTTTGCGCTTGAAAAAGGAAATTTCCATAACTATCCGCGGACTTTCGAATACGAAGACCTTATCTATTCAATATTTCAATGTGTTGTACCATCTCGCCACCGACTTACATCGCGTATGTACACAGTGTATTTTATTTCCGGCCGACGATGCCGCCGGCGTCGACAATGAACCAGCCGGATTCGTGTCCGACTATTTTCGATCTCGTACCACTTGACGCCTTTTCATATGTGACATATCTTTTCGTCTGTATTCTCTGATCGACTCCCTTGCCTCTCTGATCCGTGTACCCTTTATCAAGTGTCAGAAACACGTGCGAGCATGCTTGGCATTTTCGATTCTCGTTGAAGTAATACACTCCTTTAATTAAATAAAAATTTGCTTGTACGTGAATTTCTTCATCTATTAAGAGTCGGCCAAACGCACGCGAGAGAAAGGCGTACTTTAAACAATGGTTCAAGAAGTTAATTGAAAATCGGAGCAGTCGTACAATCGGCGTCCTAAGCGGCATTCGCGGAACATTTGCAGTTGTGAAAGTCTCCGTTCTATAAAGATGTATCATTTTCGTTAATTGTTTGAAAGGTCTCCGTCGCATCGACTGCCTGCGGGACTCGAAGCACAGCTCTTTCCGAAGAACGGAATGGACTCGTGCAATGCCTACCGTCTCTTCTCGCTCCAACAATGTCTTCCTTCACGAGTTTTCATTCCGCTGGTTCGAAGAAGAAGAGAAAGAGATAGAAAGAGAATAAAGGACAGCGATAAAAACGAAAAGTGAGAGCTACCGTGCGAGGGCAGAGAAGAAAGAGAGAGAGGGAGAGGGAAACTGACAACCGCGCGAATGAATAAATAGAATGAATTTAATTTCCCTCTTGAATCCCGTGCATTCAAAGAGCCCGGAGATACTCCGACGGCACTGGTTGCAACGACGTCAATAGCAAATACGTGCCGAAGCGAGGCAAGGAGGAAAAATTGCAGCGAAGGACGGAAGGAAGGAAGGAAGGAAGATGGTTAAAAGGCGAAAGGACGATAGCGAGGGCAGTGGATGGCGAGAGACTCGCAGGACAAAACGGTCGAAAGAGCCGGTATTACCGAAGCCACGGGATGAAAACACGATAACACCATTACCCGGGAGCATAATGAATTTATCGCTGACAACTTAAGGACAATTAATGCGGAACTTTTGACGTATTGTTTCGCCTCTTCGTGGGTGGCATCCGAAAACGGCCGTCGACTATTTTATATCCTCTGACGCGAGGCCGCTGTCTATTGTTCGCAAGTTCTGGATAGAAAAGAGGGAAACGAGGAGAGGGGTGAAGAAGGGCGATGGTGGTCTTTTACCGCGGTATGCATCGTATGTATTATAGCGCAAACCGTGCGCCATTTGCACGGCAAGCTTCGACCGGTGCTGTGATTTACTGTACGTTTCTTGCGTTTCTTGTTTACGAAGCTCGCTAACCTGTCCCAGTTATAAGTTAACCCGTGAGTAGTTACACGCAAGAAACGCTCAGGTAAAAAATTGTTTTCTTCTTGCACGGTCATTGCACAATTTATCATTTTATAAGCAACACAATCCACTTGGGACACGTAAAAAAAAATATGTCAACTAATAATTATATATTTATTACGTTAATCTGGTAGGAGCGTTGACTATTTAATTAATAGTAATATACAAGCACAGGGGTGGAATGATTCGGATTTCTAATATCGATGCTCGGTATTATTTATGACATCTAAGATAGGTTGACCGGATAATTTATGATTTATGGGTCTCCCCTTTCGACCCTGTGACAGCCACAATGACAGCGCTATTTTCTCTGGCAACATCATTTGAGTCCAATGGGCGTGAGGTGGGATTGGTAGAAAGGAGCGTAATTTCCTGAGGTGTACGGCGAAATATGAACATGCGGAAGCTCCTTTTCCGTCGTGTATGCATAAAGGACATTGATATATACACAGTATGTGTATTGATAGTGTGTATAAAATGCAAGGTAATATGAGAATTTCCAATAATATTTCAAGCTGCGAGCATGCTGTGACAAGTAACTGTTAGTTCTCTCTGTTACGCGATTTATTTTGTAGCTTTCATCACGTGGAAGCTTCAAAAAGGATTATACCGCAGCATAATTGATACCATTGAGTTTCGAACTTTGCACTAGCGACATCAATTTCTAGAATTGTTAGACGAATTAATATTACGTTAATATTATATCAGCTCTCTAACTGTATATAAAATAATTTCATATTATAATTATATCCGTAAACTAACGCAACGTATTTCAGGCTGAATCCCATACATGTACAATATGTATATGTATATTGACAGTGTATCAAATTTAACTAAATAATATAGATAAATTGATAACGTTAAATGCATTAAATCATGTACAATATTATGGAATATTACTGTTGACATTTGTAATACGCCCGAAGTCATATTTAGGGCGCACAATAGAAATATTGTAACGTACTATTAATTTTACAGAAACGATCGTTAAAGAGATATTAACTGACATTTTAAAAATTAACCCCGGCAAAAGAGAAACAATAACTTTTCTGTTCTCAGACACTTATGGTATATGTATTGCATGTACTATAAGCATGTATTGTATGTACATACAATATGGTATGAGTAGATAACGCAAACACTTTTCGGGTTATTATAGCAATTATTTTGGACGGGTATTGCCCGTGACAACCAAAATGTGGAGAAAGATAGAACGGAAACGGATGCAGGAGGAAAAAGAGATAGAGGGGGGGCGGGGAGAGAATTGCGTGTCCGCCTCGTATATATGTACGCAGAAATTGCGTATGAGCTTCCGGCACCACCTATTCGACCTGTCATCGACACGCCACGCTATACGGCCGGCAATATCCAATTAATTTGTGGCCATTATTAAAATTAAAAGCGTATGTATCATGTCGATGCAGTCTCAAGCGTGCTCGGGCAGCTGCGCTCGCGATCGCGTGAGTTTTCGCCGTCTTCTCTTTCGAAGCTTACGTTTTTTATTCGATAACCGTCAAATAGAGTTGTTGCTGCTTAATTATTAGATAGCCGTAACGCGTTGCGCGGCACAGCGCGGCTTCCCGTAACACGCTATCGTATTTATTAAACGCAGTCTTGTAATTCATACTAATTACCCGCGCAACAACGTCGCGCAATAACATTGAATTGAATTCTTATCTCATTCCTCGAGGATATTAGCAAATTTTGTATGACATAAAGAGATAAGGATTTACATTGTGCTCCTGGATAATAATAATTTATCGTCAATCATGAGCGTTACTCCCTTCTGATAACTCAACGCTGCCAAATAATCATTAGGAGTTCCCCTCATGCAACATTAATCACAAGTACACTCGGGATGGTTCGGGACAATGTATAGTTTCGAGAAGGGGTGCCCGACATGTGGAATCGAAAAGCGAAATCCGCACGCGTTTCGGTGATTATTAAATATTTTATTTTATCGTTGTACGGGAGAGAGATAAATCGCCCGTGAGTCATTTTATCCCTATAATTCAGCGATTACGGACGTGCGTGCGCGCAATGTAGATCCATTAGAGCAGCGATCCAAAACGCGATTCAAAATCAATCGGATACATTTTCGGTAATAATCTCTTTAGTCTCTGATAACCGTTGCAAATGCAATTAACTTCGTTAATCGTAGCCTAGCTACGTCATTTTCGTGACGTCTCTAAAAATTTCGCTCGAATTTTACAGCGCGAAGTTGATTTTGCAATGTGGTGTACGTAATATAATTACGTGACATAAACAAATTTTTTTAAAAATTAGGCGTTATGCGCCGCTGCGATTTCTCGTTTAAATTTGGAAAAAAATTTGAAGAGAAAACCGACAATATTTTTGCGACAATAGGATTTTATTGCTGTCTTCCGCGAGCGATCACTTCATAAAATGTATACGCGGAACGGTCGGCGATATTAAATGCAGATATCGCATTTGTTCGCGACCGCGAAGGAAGAATATTGCGGGTGAGGCCCGGCGTCTTTCTAAAATGTCAGCGGCTGCGCATCTGGAAATCCTAACGGGCATACGCAAAAGCACTCGCGGAATGTTAGGTTTCACAAATAATTGCGTTTACATTCTGACCCGGATAGGATATATTCACTGTAAGATTCGTCATATAATACGGTTACTCGCAACGGAACACTTCTATGGAAATCAGATTTTTCCTATTGCTTGTCTCTCGCGGGACAGCGGTCCAAGTTCGAACGACCTGAAGTTCAGAAATGTCTATTGAATTTGAACAGTAAGGCCTTTTAAAGAAGATAGAAGAAAAAATATTGGCCGCATAAAACGGTCGAGTTATTTCTGTTATTTTCAGAGCAATATTTTGTTTTTGAGGAATGCACAGCGATCAAGTCAGCAAAATCGTATCAAGATTTGAAAGAAAAATATTTTTCTTATTCGCTTCGTCAGAGTATATACATATACGAAGTATATTTATCAAACAATTTTTAATGCTCAGATCTCGCATAAATCTTTCTTCAGAATTTCGGGAGGAATCCGGAGGGAACGTGTGTATTTTTCTCTACAATCAGATAGCGCGCGAACAGCGAATGAAATATCGCGCCTCCACCTGGAGAGTCATACCTGGTATTCCTTCAACTAGCTTGCTCTCTTTCTCCCTCTTTTTGTGTTTAAACTCTCCTTTCGTTGCCGGGAGAGCATAGACCGAGCAGTACCCTCCCACGACCGTTTTCACGTCGCTCCGTCGCTCGGCCCCTATACATCATCATTAAGTCCTCTCCTCTCCCGACCACTCCCCCTTCTAGTCTACACCGGCACGCAAATCGCATAAAACCGGAATAAAAATTTAATGACCGCCACGGCGCAACCACCTCTGCCCTTTTCGGCCACGTGAACGCGACCACCGCGCTTAAGTCGAGACGGGGATATATTGTTGGATGTGGAGGATCGTTTGTCACACGCCACCGTGTATATACGGCTATTCTACAGAATTGAATGAGGCTGTATTTCGACATTCACTAGGAGAGCGCCTTGGGAGGGAAGGTTCCAGAGCTAGATGATCCTGGAACCTCCCCTGTATCTATTCGAATACAACCGTTTTATCCTTTCTTCCGTCGCCACGTCTGTTCGCGTGATTATCACCGAGAGACCTGACGACAAAGACGGCAATTTCCATTAATAACTGAAAATTTGAATCGCATTAAGATATCGGAGTAAATGTACGAACAATGTTTTGCCGCCACGCGAAAAATTAATACATATCGGAGAAACGCGTCCGTAAAAATATCGTCCGTTTTTTGAACGTTATGTGTCACAATCATAGACAGATACTATCGAATATGAACGCGCAAAAGAAATACCGCACCATCAAATTTCCATACCGACGAAAATATCACGGCCCGTCAAGGAATTTCTTTTTTTTTTTTTTGTATTCCTTGCGAATCGCGCGCGTTTGGACAGTGAAAAATACAATCCGATACTCTATTAATCATGCGAAGCGGATCGAGCAGTATAAATCTGGGTTGTGCGCGATGCGCGCTTCATACACGACGTCGATATTGAGCTCGACGAAAGCTCGCATGTTTATTCCATTTCCGCTTTGAGTGACTCCTTGCGAGGCGGACCCTATTAATCACGTAACAAAACGCGATTAGTTCACGACGACGGATTACCGAAGTCCTCTTTCTGCAGCAACTGTCCGTATCGGCGATCATCGCGATTGACGATCGACTTGTTGGGCGGCGATAACACACGCGAGCGTTGAGATCGAGTCCGGAGTCACGCAAATCATTCGATCCTGAGTAACGAACTTGCCTGGCAATCGCCTTGATCGAATTTACCGGATAACGAGTAAACGTACGGTTAATCCCTGGTTATCCCTATTAAATCCGCGTGTGTGGCGAACATGCGTACGCGAATCTACGGCTCTTGTGCTGGTGAAAGCGATCACGTGTCTAACGCAATGAAAAAGGGCTGATAATCCGACGGCGATGCGGATGAGATAATGCGAGATAGCGCGATTGGCTCTCGTTCGTATCGCGTATCTGGAACATACGTCAATTTTACTTCATGTCGGCCGCTTGTAAAAGCCTTTTACACGCGGACAAGTGTGGATTATGTCGGTCGTGTACGATGGAGGATAATTATTTCTGGTGACGACTTCTGATCACGATCGTGCGGTGACACTTCAACGTTCGTCGCACTTGAAATTATCTCTAACGTGTGACACGGCGCGCTTTGTGAAACGATATTTTAACAACACGTGCGAGCGAATATCTTTTACGACAGCCACGTTTGTATTTTTCTTTTTTTTTTTTACTGTTTCGTTGATATCAAGCGTGTTTACTTGCGTCGCTTTTACAGTTAGTTCATCGCTCGCACTAAAATGATAATATAGAGCGGTCGAAGCGGCAAAGAAACGCCGACTGCGATATGGTTGGGAGCTCAATTTCGCTGCGACTCATATGAGCATTATTTCGTTTTAACAAGAGCTATGTAACAAATTTTGGTATACCAAAGTTGCGAGATTCGGCGAGTCTTCGTAGAACTCTCAGAAGAGAAGCGCACACGAAATTGTTTGAAACGTTGGCTTTCCGAGTAACGCCGGATTTTGTTTGATTCCACTTTAATTCGCTCTCCGGCCGTTTTACGGTTGCCATGAACGTAACTTGAAGCGCGATTAACAATTATGGCGTGCGGGTTCCTTGATATAACCGTCGTCATCCCAAAGTAAAGTGCGCTATAGACCATGGCCGCCATATTCACGAGATTAAGATGGATTTAACGACCTCGTTAATCTATTAGTAGCTGTACAGAGTTCGATATTGCCACCGTCTTGACAAACCCCGTATGTACTTTAGTACTCCTGTCATCCGACATAATGTCGGAGCCAGGTCTCTCTTGTTAGGTCTCGAATCAAAACTTACTTCCGTATTTAAACAAATATAAAAAGGACAAAATTTCTTTCTGCAACGACCAATGAATTGGGTGATGATTCTGAAAAATGTTAAAATATACGAGACAGCCATTTTACGCGTTTACTTTGAAATATCCACAAACGAAAACAGCTAATTACAGTTGCAATGCAAAAAGGAAAATAGAAATAACGTTTTACATAGAACAATTGTTTCTTTTGTCGGGCAAATTGGATGAAACGGAGCGTCAAATTATTCCATTCGACATACGCTCACGGAATATTGTTTTTATTTTTCGATCAGGACATTTGAATTTTCGCGAATTTACGAAGCGGCAAATACGCATCATCCGATTCTTCGCGTTTGTTAAATTATCGAAGCCAATTAAGCGCATTAATATATTTATGAACATCTTGATACGAGTCAGCATGTGACATTTGACTCGTATCGCGTTATCAATAATTTGAAATAATCGGATATTCCCTTATTTTGAAACCTGGAGTGACAAAAGCGAACAGGATTTTTACGTACGTTTCTTAATTTATTAAAATATATGCGCATGTTTTTGAGTACTTTTTTAATCAAAGTACGTAGAACGTAGTTTCCTTTAATATGTATGGATGACATGTATTTTGCCATGAAGGATTTATTGCCATCTTATTCGCAGATTCGCTTGTTTTCTCTGCTTTAGAAATTTATGATAAATATACCCGCGTACCAATTATGAATTGACCTGATATTCATAAAGCTAATATGTTTCCGCGAGCATCGGCAGAAGTTTCACAAGCGTCGTATCCGCGTAAATAATTTGGGATGCTTGCTTCTCCCTCAATTTTCTTGGAAAACTGAAAACGTCGCGCGTTTCCACGACGTTTGCCTTCCATGCCTCTTCTTCTCATCTCCTGCCCTCCTTTCTCTCTCTCTTTCCCTCCCCTCTCGCCCTCACGTGCGCGCGCGCGCGTCCAGGAGCTCCTTCGTTAACTCAGTTAAACCAAGTTCACCGCCGACTTGTAGGCGTTATGGCACGCGAGCGACATTTATAATATTCACTTTGCGTCTACCGGAGAAAGCGTCGCAAGCGCGCCGTCCGGAAGTTGCGGCAGGAAGTATCGTCACGCGCACGTCGCCGTGAAGGCCCCGGTCGCGGGGGCGGTTTTACGCCGGTGGGACAACGGGAACGAGAATTGAATTTACGATCTTGGGCGCACAAAGCGGATGCTCCAGTTACCCGGGGCCACCCGATGCCGCCATCCAGATATTGTCACTCAAGCTCTAACTCCAACAATAGGCGACGTATACTCCGTAAGGAGGATGAAAGGGACGAGAGGGGGAGGGTAGGGACTGCGCTGTTTAGTCTCTACCTCTGGAGAAGGCAAAGTATTACTGTCGCCGTATAATTCCGCGCGTGACTGCGGCACGCGAATACGGCTTCGTCGCTGCCGCGCGAGATAACGTGGAACATATGTATGTATGCGAGAGAATTGCGCCCGCCAATTCGCCTCGCTACGGCACAATTAATTTCTCGGCAAATTCACCAGGAGATCAAACGAACCGCCTTGGGCGAGTTGCGAGCACGTTTTTTAACCCTCTGTGGTCGTCGCGTCGATTCGCCCGGTCTCGGTGACCAAACTCCGGATCGAACGGTGCGCGCCGCCGCGGCTCGCGAAATATTACAATACGGATAGGGGATGCCCCGCGGTAAAAGACGGATGCCGTAATTTTCCGGGCACGGGTTTACGGCGAGAAACAAGTCTAATATAATAAGCTTAATGTCCGGGAAAGTTGCCGCGCAACTTTCGGCCCGGCCCCGTATTTCTTGCGGCAGTTATGACAAATAATACGCGTTATGCGCGCAAGATGAATTAGAACCGCGAAAACTATCGCGCTTTAACGAGCCGGAGCGTTCGTGAGGAGGGTCGTTTCCGCGGCTCTGTGCGTGTGCTTATCCTTCTCACAACTTTATAAAACGGATATTGCGCGTCTATCGACTCGCTACGGTCGTAAACCCGACACCGGAAAGGTACCGCGAAGGGTAAAACGTAATAAATTGCACGTGAAGAGATCGACGGCCCTGCACGGTTAATATCCGCGGGCCCTTGAAACGTGTGCATCTAGACCCACGCCGTCCCGCAAACGGATCGTATCTTTTACGATTTACACGTTTCATCGAGTTAGCGTACTTATTGTGAATTTAGCCGCGGCGCGCCGATGTCTGAAGCCGCCTTTATCGCGCTATTGCGCCTGAAATCGTAAAGGATATCGATCCCATCCGTAATTTATGTACACAGCGTGGGCACACACACGGCGATAGTATACCGGATGGAGCAACCATCCCGCCAGCCCTCCCTCCTCCGAATGTTTACGGTGATTCGTGTGGTTGGAAAACGATAAGTCAGGTACGCCCGCGAAATTATCGAACGGCTGCGAATAAACTCGCGATGCGAGGCACAGGTCGCGGTTTTTACGGCCGAACGGGAGATCGTTCTATCAGCGGATGATTTGTGCAAGCAAGGTTAAAAATTGCGGCTAAGAACTGATCGCACAGCGCGCCCTTACTTTTATTTATCCGACGTCTTCATAAAGCTCCGGCTCAATCCCGTTATTCTTAAAAATTCACGGAACATTACTAGGTAATGATATTCATCGTGAGAGAAAGCATTCTACTAAGAAGCATCGTGCGCTTATTTTTTTTTTCTTTCCTTTCAGCGCTGCGCAATGAGTACGAATTGCGGGACGCCCGGAGAAACATATTTCAATTACGCAAGAATTATAACGCGCCTCCTCGCTAACGGCGATTTATTAGCCGGCGGAACGATCCATGAATTCCTTTTTCCTCGTTTCGCGCCTGTTAACGCACGGACGATGAATTATGATTGTATTAATAATTTATGACGAGAGTCACAGGCGACGTTTGTTCATCTGTCTTTCTCTTTCTCTCTCTCTCACTCCGTCTATAGTCGAAATATTAAATTTGCTACGAGAGATTGGATACGGTACCATCAAACCACGATCACGTTACACATTATACACGAGCCATTCTTACACGATATCGCTCCGCAAATTGTCCCGTATAAATAAACCTTTACCTACAATCATTGCGGCACTTTCATCACGGATTCTCTCCCGTATCGTAATCGTACTCGCCGAGAATACGTCGGTCCGTTTCAAATCCGAAATCTCAGCGTAATCCGCTACCGCGATAACTCGCCAGGCAAAGGGTCAAATGCCTCCCGCGGCGGGTCGCCCAAGATTACGAGCTACGTGCTGTGCAGCTGCAACATATTTTCGGATACGCCCGCTTCCCCGGTGCCCACGGCCTATTTGACATACCGCCCTCCCGGCGCGCCGAAGGGATACCCTCCCCTAAATCGGAATATCCCAGCGAGGCGCGACCAGGCACGCTTCCCAATTCGTATTTCACGACGCGGGTCGGACGCGGCTTTTCTCGCTCATGCGTCCTTCGTACCGACCATATTCCGTTCACGAAGCAATATTCCATTCGGTCTCGCCATCTCCCCATCGAGCATTTACCCCTGAGAAAGAGAGAGGGAGAGAGAAAGCGACTCCTGTGTCGCCGTCGTCGCGTAGGCGGTCCGCCCCCTCCGGTGTTTGCGAAAGGTTTTACGATGTTTGCCGTCCACGTGGAGCCTTATTGTTATTTATAACAACGACCGTGCTCTTGTGCGTCGCGACACTAACACGCTCGGCTTAATGAAACTCGCGGACATTAGTCCGTGCGTGCTTTCGTTGCGCCATCGTGAGAAATAAGCGGAGGGAAATTTTTGAGATCGTGTAGAATTGATCGTAGAATTAGGACATTAGCATCGATTAGCGACGCTCTAGATTAATTCGAGTTTCTCTCTTCAGTTGTATCGGGAATTTCTGATCCAGTAGGGAAGGGAGAATCCAGTGGAGAAGGGATCGCTAATTCACAGTTAGTTAATCAACGAACTAATGGCATTTAATCAACTTAACTGATGTGCACTATTGGATTTGTAATGATACGTAGGATTTATAATGTACGCTGCGCATGATCGTTTAATATTACATAGTACAAAATGGTAATAAACGCTTTCACGCTTTTGCGGCCATAAATTCTAACCCCCGACGGCAACACTCGCGAAATCTCGCCCAAGTCTCTCTCTCTCTCTCTCTCTCTCTCTCTCTCGTGGAGATGCGTATAATTTGCGTTTCGACGCACAATTCAAGGAGATATTTGGAATCCGTGCCGGGGAGGATTCTCTTCCCGCGTTAGTCGGCGATTCCATGAAATATACAGTAATGGGGGCGTATTATAAACTCAAGGGTGGATGCTGGATCGAGGAGATGGGCGAGCCTCCTTCCATTCCTTGCCTCCCTCAGAGCTTGACTACACCACCGTTACTCGAACTTCATAACGAATACCGTCAGTGAAACTCAGACTTGACGCTTCGGAGGAGGGAACGAGAGACTCCGAGGGAATCGATAAGCTTTATGAACGATATGAGGAATCGCGGGGAACCGGTCGAAACGATAAATCGTATCCCCAACTGTACTCAGAGAAATGATGGGATTACCACCGCGGTATCGATTACGGGCAGTTCGATTTGTTATCCATAAATGCCGAGAGAGAGGTACGATACAAAGTAAAACATGAAGAGGCAACACGAATAAACACCCTCCGTACGTTTTCAATGATGAGTGAAGTCATTTACGACGATGACGCCTCGTATGAATGAAATGAATGAAAAAAGAGAATCGAATTTATTTTTCGTGGCCTCAAAAGTCTGATCCGTGCTATTTTATTGTAATACATGGTTTGTAATACGTCGATAATAGGCGTGTAGTTTTATGTATTTCAGAGCATGTTCCGCTCGGGATGTTCTGGCGTTTCCCGATCTGTTATCGCATTGTATCAAGTGGCGTATCGAAATCAATTGAATACACGGCTCGTTGATGTCCGCATGTAAAGTACGACAGCTGTAAACAAAGAGAAATCATTAAATTGATTTTATAGCGCGGACCTCACGCCTCATCGACCCCATTGTGTGCGACGATACCGCTTTTACCCCTTTTGATACCTCCATCGGGAATCATATCGCAACGAGTTACATAGAATTTTCCAAATTGACGCGGATAATTTAACACAGTTGGTGTCATAGGGAGAGGAAGGGCAAGGGAGGGAGACGGCTGTCATCTCGTTACATGGAAGTGTCACATTCCGGTTTCGATAATCGATTTCAAGCGTATACCAGGTGATGACAGTCGTAAAACGTTTCGAAGCGCGATGCGAAAAAATGCATGTAAATGTTAATTAGTCGCGATTACTCAGTCGAGAAGATCAATTTTCTGGGACATGACAAACGCGGTATTGTGTATCTTCAAAATAAATTAACAGTTCAAATTATTAATGTTGTAATTTGCGCAGGGAATGCTTTGTAATTGCCCGTGGGATCTGTTTCGCGGCACTCTTTTTACGGCTAATAAAATGGCGTCAACAGGATGTTTTATCGATTAAAGTTGCGCACAGCTGGGCGAGTAGACGCGGTATCATTGAATCCTGAAATATTAAAATGCAGTGACGGGGGTTGCGTACAATGTTACCCCTTGGTAGATACCCGGAGGGTGGAGAGGGAGACGGCGCGACGGTGGCGGAAATACAGCAGATATTGAAAATGCCCTTCCCTCCGCCTTCACAATTCCCGGTATCTTTTTTTACGGCGAAGGACCGGGGTTAGGCATTCCCGAAGCGGAATCAGGTAAAAAAAAAAAAGGGAGAGAGAAAAGTTATTCGACCGTGCAATGGCGGTGGATATCGTTGTCGTGTAACGGGCGGGAAAATCGTCTGGCGTGTCTCGTTAATGGTACAACTCCGTGCACACGCGTGCACGCACGTGCGTGAGTGTCGCTGTTGCCGTACGGACGGGAAATAATTAGCCACTCTCATTTTTCACGACGGAACCAGTATCGTACAGCCAGCCGTAATGTCTGATTGGCTCTGGCCTTAATAAATTTTCCGGGACTGATATTAAAAGTGCGGGCGATTACACGGGAGACGTATCGTCGCAATCGTCGAATTATACACGATATTACACGTAGCATGCCAGATTTCCTCGTTACCTTTCATCAACCTCGATATTTATGTCTTTTTTCTCCCCGTAAAAAAGACGTTCAATAAGAATTCTGAAACCTCGAATGATTCAATAAGATACATCTAATATTAATTAATAAAATTTAACTTGATTATGTTTATCTTTTTCATAATGATAAAATTTCACAAGTATCTACGAGAGATCACAATGTATATAATATTATATTTATTAAGTGTCTCTACGTTGTATCTCAAGCTAGTGTAAGGCTAAAGAACCTGGCATGGAATTGTTTCTGTCTTAACTGTTCTTCAACAAGTAGATGGGTGTGGTTATCCGATATATACACGACCGACTGGCGTGTGTTACGCGCGAGGAGCGTCTGTGTATTTAATTTCCGACGAAAACGAATGGAATCAGTGGCTGTACCACGAGAAAATCGAGGAGCGAAATGGAAATCGCGAGGGAGGAAAGAAAGAGGAAGACAGCGAGAAAGGGAAAGGTAAGAAAGAGCGGGGAAAGTTGCACAATTGCTTTCGAACGCGCCGAATCCACCCCCGCAACAGCTCTCCGGCCATTCGTGTATATAGGATCTCTATCTCAATTTATAATACGCACGCGGCGGCGGCAGGACAGAAGTCTCACCCGAGCGGAAAAATGGTTTTTCCTAGGAAATGTGGCGTGCCCGTTACGCGCACAATAGTACCCATTAGAGATGCGATGATACAGTGAAATTGAAACGCCGGATCTTAAGTAGACGAACAGAATCGATCGGGTGTGTGACGAAGGAAATCATTGTTATCGTTTGAACTCGCGTAACTTCGACGTTCTCGAATGTATGCGTTATATATCGGGAATAAAATCTTTCATCTGCAGACGATCTTCTTGTAGCGGGAATGTCGAATAATATCAATCGAACAAAATTTTGATATGTTATTTGTGCCGAAGTCGAATGGCAAGCCAAATGGATCAAATTAATCATAATTTATATTTATCAAAGATGAATTTGACACAGATGAATGTGAAATTTTACTCTGTACGACACGGAAGTTTCGCAATGAAAGCGTAGCATATACACGAAATTTAATTAATGTGAATTTATAAAATACGATGATTCTCTAACATTCCACGTACAACTTCGCTGTTGGAAAATAATTTGCAAGACAATGGAGCGGGTAATTCTCATATGATTTCCAGAATGCACGCTTTTGTGTGTGATGACGGCAATTACATATACCGGATGCTTCGCAACCGAACTTAAGAATTGAATGAATGTAATTTTACTAGCTGCTTCACGTTGAAGGCGCATTACGTAAACACGCGTTATAAAAACATCTTTACGGCGAAACTCGTCCGTGCTTTTATATTAAAATCCTGGGCATCCTTCTTTCATCCGCGCCGTTAATAACGTTAGGCGTTCCCATTTTATGTCTCGCGGCATGCAAATATTTTTTGTTCCAGAAACTACTTTAAACGTGTAATAACAATAGAAAACGTTCAACAAAGGCTCGGATAATCACTGACCCGGATATATATTGATCACATGTAGGCGTGCACACTCCTACACATATATACCCACATGCAACCGCGTTCTCTCGAGTGGAGAGATTCAGTATTTCTTGTATTTAATTAAATACCCACCTTGTAGCGCTCTCGGTAAAGGAAATTTTTAACGGAGCTGAAACATTTTTCGCCCCTTTTGTGCACCGCCTTGCCATGAAAAGGGATATTCCGTTGACACGTACATGGTAGCTCGTTTGAGAAAAGAAACCTTCAAGGAGAGGAGAGTAGAATCCGAAGAAAGATATCGGTGTACTGTCAGGTTCCGTCTTTTCTTCACGAAAAATCAACCCATTAATGTTACATGACATCAAAAAAGCGCGACTATTTCTCCTTCGCAAGTTTTACAGGACATTTCTCAATATGTTTGACTTCATTGCGACACCTTATATTGAAGGGTGGTTTATATTATAGAAAACAAAAATTTCCTAATCATACGCAATCGTTATAATCTAAAGGGGAAGGGA
The DNA here is from genome assembly GCA_901521435.1 of Crematogaster levior. NCBI lineage: Eukaryota > Metazoa > Arthropoda > Insecta > Hymenoptera > Formicidae > Crematogaster > Crematogaster levior. Next base: position 532,936 of record CABEGB010001413.1, on the reverse strand, counting down.
AAGAAAAAGATATAAGCCGGAACTGTAAATAGTCATTAGACCAATATCCTTGAGTAGTGAATTGAAGACCATACCGCTGTCGTGTACAATTCCCTCGAGATGATTGACACATTCGTCTTCGGTCCGTCTCGTTGGCCGTACAATCGGTTTCCAATACGCTCCCTAATTCCTACATATCTGTGCAGGACGTTGTCACTCATATTTGACATGTTTCTCAGAACGTATCCCGCGGCATTTGCACGCACGATGTGCACGCGATCACCCGCTGACACATATGAGTAATCGTTGTTTGCACGCACCGTCCACGTGATTGAGCTATCTGAGCAAATTGAATATGATTAAGATCCTTCTTTTTTCTGATTATTCATTTCGGATGTTAATTTGAAGTAAGAAACATTTACGTGATATGTAAATGTCTGGCGAATGTGTTTGCCGATATTTTATAAGAAACTTTAAACCCCTTTTCCGTAAGTTTGTTGCATCTGTCTGACTACGTAACGCTGTTACTACTGTTCTGGACAGGCGAGCATTCTTTTTTTTTGTTTTCGACCGCCGTAACTATATGTACGCGTTCCCGGACGTTGTAATATTGTCGGCCAGGTGCCGATGTACGATATCCACTCCTGTAATATTCATTTCCTACGGTAAAAGCCCTCTCAACGACTCTTTCAAGCTTGGATATCGGAAAAAACGAGGCATTTCCGTTGGTAAATGTCACGGAGGTTGGTAGATGGGCAGTGCCCACATATTACCAATCAATTTGCCTCTGTCGATACAGAGGTGGAGAGCTAGCTAGGAGAAAATATCAAGCTAAATGCATGGGCGAGCGGATACGGCGGGGTGAAAGAGAGAGTGACGGAGAACGGCAGATAGAAGAATATATAGGACGCTTATGTGCACGAGTACAGAGATGGCCCCTCCATCATATTTAACTGAGATAGCCAATCACCCCTGTCACTAGCGGGTGATAGATTATTTTAATCAAGTTATTTCACCCGAAACCCGATCATTCTCGGCGATAGACGCTCGAGGACGTGTGTAGATATGTGCGAATATATACATAAAAATCAGATTAACCATTGGAAGCATTACTCAGGAGTATTATGCTCTAACTTAAAAACAATCGATAGGTGTGTGTGCATTTTCATGTGATAGTATTCAAGGTTAATATATAAATAAAATACGATGACCTAGATCGCCGTTTTAAAAATTTTCACGTATCGCTTGCAATTGTTTTATATTATCACTTGACTTTTTAAAGATTCGTTGTTTTATTCGAGTGTACTCTGGGAACAGATCTTGGGATGTACAGAGTACGGTACGAAGTACTGAATTATTGTTGGGAGATCTTGCGCCACTTGGAAAGTTTATCTCGAACTGCCTCACGCCTGAGTGATTTTTTCAATAATTCGCGAACGTTCGGCTAAGTGTAAATCGCTAATCTCTATGTAGTTCTCTACCTTCCTTTTCCCTTGGCGCTTCTTCGATAATGTATTTTTTAACTCCTCTGATGACGAATTGATCGACGGCCGGCTACGTGAGTTTCCAAGTTCTTATCGAGTTTCCAGGGACTTTTGATATCTCCAAGTTCATTCGTACGAATCTATTTCTCTGCTTTTGTAAAGTATTGCTCAATTTTAATATTTCTTCATACATTCCCTGTTAAGCTTTTCTAGCAATGATCAATCGTGAAGTAAGTCTCTCAATTAAAAAATGACTGGCAATGAGCTATAAATTGCAAGAAATATAACTGAAAATTAACACGGCTTAAATTAATTTTAACAAATATAAATATTTGGTTTTTACTTTAATTAGCGTTAACAATAAATTTAGAACATGGAGAAACCTGTATAAATATTATGAGATGAGAATTATTAGATTCAGTAATTTATTCTTTGGTTGTTTCCGGATATTTCAAAATTCATATGTAGATTATCATAAGTTACTCTGTCTGTAGAAAGTAACGCGAGAAAACATTCGAGAAAATTCACAAAAAAAATTATTAGTCACTAATTTTTCAGTGATTTTTCAATTTCTAGCGTTATTGCGTGGTAACAAAAAAATCCACAATATTTCGATCTCAGATTTTATCACGAAAATCAAGATATCAAGAATAATAATTTGATACTGCCTGGAGGTTGATCTCAGATCTCTCGACGGTTCGTGGCTCGTTTTCGCAGCTAAACGTCCTCATTCCCTCTACCTTCCCTTGCAAGATGTGCGAGCTTCTTTTTTACAGCAAAAATCCTCCTCTTTGTGGAAAAGTCCGCGCAGTCTTTATGAGAAACACGAGTGTTCGGCTGACGGTAGGTGAGCTTTAATCTGCTCTTATTTCACAGAATTATTCCCTCGCGGTGCGATCTTTATAACAAGATCGTATCATATGTAAAAACATGAAATGTGTTGCTGTTATGGGAGTTTGCGAAAAAAAAGACATCAACGTGAAAGAATGTCTCGCGAGCGTAATATCCTACCCCTCTCCCTCCCTCGAGTTTATAAGATTCCGCCACATACAGGTTGTACATTTCTGTCGTATTCTGTTTCCGGCGCAGATAAATTACACAAAAATTTTATGTGGAAGTCAAGAAAAGTAAGGAAGTATCGGGATACTAAATTTCAGTGAGTAAACAATTATTCTAGGGCGATTTTTACAGTCCTCTGTGCCGGATCGCTTTTCATCAGCATGTCGGTACATCGCGCCTGACTGGTGAAGAAAAAGAAAAGAAAACAGCTTGTCAGGTTTGAAATTGAATACGCGACGAATTCGGTCATGAAGAATTGAATAAGGTCTGACGTGACGTCAGTTATTAAAATAGTTGCGGACGAGGGCATATCGACAGGCTGCTTACAACAGACGAGCTTGTTGTCACGATGTGGAGTATCGCTTCGCTCGGAGGCAAAGGGAGATTCCGGGACATTATAGTCACTTCCGTTTTCATGTTCACACGGTGTCCTTTTAAGCGAGCCGATCGAAACAGCGCGGCGCGACATGGTGCCGTAGAAAACGGTAATTAATTAGTAATTATATCAACGGCTGCCGCTTCGGAAAAAGCCAGTCCTTCCTGCGTACGCGCGCGAGTGAAATGGCTCGTTGCCATGCGCTGGCAACGAAACTCTCCCCGATAACTTTGCTTTCTGACCTAACTCCAATTTCCGTTAATTATACCGTAGCTTCCACCTTCTCCTCCTCTCTCTCTCTCTTTTCCTCTCCATTTCTACCCCTTTAACTTTCTTTGTCCGGTTTTGCTCTTTCATTTTTCTTAATTGTTCCTCTCATCTCGCCTCAGTAAAGATCCGCGATACTTAGCATGCGCTGTGCTGTGATGTCAGTGACAATAATTATTACGCGAAGTAGGTTCTTGAGTTGTGCTACGGAGAAAACGTTTTAATGATTAAGACGAAAAGGAGTAGTTTATCTGTTATTTGGAATTTCGTAAATTACATGAGTGATAGATGATTTACGTGTCACACAGAAGTTACAAGTATAATACGGTCTCAGATTTTATCATTGATGAAGAGTTTGACGTGAAAACTGTTTAAGAGAGAACTTTGTATATACAGCTATAGACGGTGCATCTCAGTGTAACTGAAGACGCAGTTGTGACTGGAAACAATGTCATGCGATACAACTGCAATTAGACACTGACAACTATGGTGATACTTGATACGTATTGCAGTTCTCCGTAGAGCGTAATCTACGGGAGTTGAAAATTAAGAATCGCAATAACGGTCGAATGTGTCCAGAAATCAATCCGGTTTTCGATGGTGAGAGAAAGAGAGTGGGGTTTAGAGGGGAGAAGAGGGTAGAAGAAAGGAGAACGAGAGATGTTCACATCAACGCATTAGCACAAAAGGCGCACGTCCGTCTGTCTCTCGAGTATTAATAAATCCCATCTGCTGTCGTTTCCATCGACTCTCCGCTTTCGCAACTTCGAAACGCAGTCGCGGGAACGGGCCGGCATCTCTCCGTGTAGCGAATTCGCGAGATTCCTCGTCGTCTTTCCTGTTCTCCAATTCCGCACCCTCTTCTTTCGGCCTCGTCTACTCCTTCCCCGTACTAGTTCCCCGCTCATCCGGGATTCCGAAACACTTGGACTTATTAAATGCAAAATGCTTCCGGCAAACAATGCTTAATCGCGACGTCGCTCCTCGTTGTAATCCTCGTTGCTACAGATGCAGACGCAAAGTGAGCGAGAGAGAAGGTGCAGAAGGGAGGGGAAGAGTAAGGAGGATGAACGATTGCGCGACGAAGAAAGAATCAACGGCCTCTCTCGCCTGCTCGCGCTCTTTCGCGATAATCCGCTCCCCCTAAGGAGATTCTCCATTTTTACAACTTCGTTTGAGCTCGCGGCGGACTCCGTAGCCGACGGGTATTCGAAATATTCGCGGAATCTCGTATTTACCCTCGCGGCCCAGGCGGAAAAGACGCTCGGCAACGGGGAAAGGGAAACGCAGAGTGAGACAGGACTCCTGCCTACATTAAGCAACCACGGGTTGAAACCAACAGGCAGTTCGGTTTCAATTATTTAACAACAATGAAAATAGATGATGATTTTTCATTATCTCGATTTATCTAAGACACAAAAAACATCGAATATAGTAGACAGTATTTTGATACGGAAATTATATAATATTGTACGATATATTGAGATGGCGTTACATGATACGAGGAACGTAACATTTCTTCTCCGTTATTGAATTTTTCCGAATATCGAATCTCGAAATTTAAAATATGTATTATAACATCCTGTACGCCCCGTATAAACATTCGTGTCGTACAAGGTTCAGGTACACAGCACATTCATAGATAAACATAGACCATCGCAATCAGTTTATGTGCTTCGTGTAATAGACAACAGGATGGAATTATCCCTTTTCGCTGATATAGTATTACACTGCACGTATTTTCTTCTCTTGACTTCGAAGAGAAACACCAGCTTTTCAGCTCGTGTAATCGCCGCGTTTCTCGCAGGAAACGAGAAAATAATCCTGCGAGGCTCGACATTTTCCGTCTCTGAGGGAAGGAGAAAGAGAGAGCAGGTACAATTGTTTCATTACGTTCCTCTTGGCCACGTTGTTGGAGAACGATAACCCTGACGCGTACAAGCCCGCCGGCTGCTCACCGGCAATCCGGCTGAAAAATATCGTAGCCGTTTTGGATTGTTTTGCGTTTCCGGTGCGGACGTTCAGGTCCTCAGATTAAAATTTGAAAACTTTTCGACCGAGAGAGTACATCGCCCATCGCCCGCAGGCGGCTGAAGCAACCCGCCTTCTATATCCATCCTCTGTTTCAGGCTGCACGTTCCCGGAGGAATGGTACGGTCGGTGGTTCCAGTCGGGGATTACGGACTTGGTGACCGTCAACGGTTCCGAAATCACCAGCAAGGGCTTCTGCATCGAGAAAAACGGCGACAAGTTCCTCGTTCACGACACGTGAGTGTCCATTCTCGTTTGAATTGCAAGTGTGGAGTTCGGCCGATATGAAACGATATATAGTATTCCATCCTTTTATACCTCCCTCATCCTCGTCCCCCTTTTTCCAGTCTTCCGTCACTCTCCCTCTGAACCAACGCCCGGCGCTCCCCGTCGCGCCCGTACGCGCGCCCCCTACTCCCTTCTTTCCAGCTTTTATTAATTAACTGCCCTCCGACAAAGCGCTCGAGGCGACGTGCCAGCCGAGAGAGCACCCGGCGTATAAAACGTTTCTCCTGAAATTCCATCCGTGAAACCGGAGCAGGGGTGGCTTTCAGATCGAAGAGAACGAGCGATCCATACCGAGCAGAGAGCGCGTGCTTGTATATCGATACATGTACCACCATCGTTGGCAATCGTGTTCGCGCGTGTAGGGATAAGATTTACGACGAATGCGTAGTCGATGCAGTACCTACGCTACGTATGACTAAATGTTAAATAGAAACTGCTCGCGCGCGCGTAACCCCGAGGCGGACGAACGAACTCCGGGGGAACTCCACCCCATGATCCGACGCGAAAAAGGCACCGCTTTCCAGTCAGTTATAAAAGCCATGTGTAAGTTATAATCACTCGTCGTTACAGCGCCAACTATTGCGTGAAAATTATACTTCTATAACCCTTGAAACTTCAAATAGCTCGTTTTGTGAAAAGTAAATTATACAAGTATTATATCTGTTACATTTTCCAGTTGATTATTTGTTATGTATTAATAATTTGTATTTTATATGCTACTACACAAAATAATGAACTGAAAATAATAATCCAAAATCTAACTACACTCTGATCACATGATTGATCTCCAATTCGAAAAACCTCTTATCGTAATGTTAAATTAATAAAATATTCATTAAGTCAAAAAAAGAAGAGACATCTTTTTTTTTTTACATATATTTTACGTAAAATTAATGAAGCAGATAATCTAATATTTCCGGAAAAATTTTCAGTATGTGTAACGAGATTACTGTACCGTTATGTTTCTCGCGAATCGGCACCATAGGAAAATAATTGGAACGGCGAGTTTCCGAGGTCCGATCACGTTATAGAAAAGAACACATTTCTCGCTGGTTCGATCACGTGCCTCCCAGAATTTTCCCTATATTTCCATTTCCAACACGGTTTCCGCAAAATCCGCACGTCGCACGTCGGTCCACATGTTATATTTCGGTGGAATAGACCGCGCACCGTCCGTCTGTATACTTTCGCGCGGTAGTTTCTAGTCAAACACGATCTTTTATTCCTCGATAGAATTACAAAAGTGATATCGTGGCCCGGTCGGGTATAGCAAAGTTCCATGCCGAAATAATTCGCGGTTGAAGAGTACTTCGGATCGTTCTCGTTCGAAGCGAGAGTTGCTTTGTTGTAGCTCGAACGCGGGAAACCCAATTAATTTTGTTTGATCGGCACTTTTTCCAATTTTACCACAGCGGTGACCATCCCACCACACTGTCCTCATCCACACTGTATATTCTCATCGAAGACGACGTTAAATCGCGACCCACTTCGTCCGGATAATATTCGCGATATATATATTGAACGGCAGAGTGTTCATAGTTCAGAATTAACTTTTAGTTGAGTTAAGTCAGAATATTTTTCCGACTAATCCGAAAGATACGTAGTCCCGTTTTATGGACATCATTATCACTCAGCCGTCTTGTAGCTCGGATATCGTATAGTCACGCGGGCACTTGCGCCGATCGCCGATCGTTCGACTTGATTAACGTACAGCCATAATCGTAACATTAGCGGACAGAGAAGTTGTTTTTCGCGTTCGTTATTGATCCTCCAAGAAGGATAAATGTACTAGCGGAGAAAAATAAACGGCAGGGCTATATCCGCGATAGAATGGCGAGAACAATCCATTCCTTTCGTCGATATAGAATGTATAATTGTACATTCAATAAATACCATTATCCGTGGGGTGCAACGTTATTTATATTCACCGTCCGTTTTCCACTTCTTTTTTTGTCTTCTACAACACACGATGCTCGAATTGGGTCGAGTAGGGATTCCGCCGAATGGGCAAAACGGTTTTGCCAACGGCATGCATCTTTTGTGCAATGAACGATCTAATTCGTGGGATTTCAGGAATTCGCGATCTTTGTTATTGAATGCTCCGATTACAAATATAATTATATAGGTAATTATTAACACAACCCATATATAAGTTACCAATATAAAATGAATTATATACAAAACCCATAAAATAAAATATACTTATTAATATATTTTTTAAAATTTTAGAAATTCTTGGATACTTAGATAAAAGTATCTAGTTAAAAGTATCTGGTTAAAAATTTAAAGAGTGCTTTAAAGTTTCGGGGTTTTGTAATTTAAAAACAAGTCTCGACGGTAAAACTCTATGGGACACGGTGACATAAGGTAGACGTTGAATTGAGAGTAATTCTCCATTCGGTATCCATTTGAAAGTGCGATCCTTTGGGAACGACCCCTGAAGGTAAAACTAGAGTTAAAGCAAATAGGAAACACAAACTAAACAAATCTTAATAGCAATACTTTTATTTATACTAAGTTCTTTTTACACATACCATTTTTTGACATCACAATACTTTTCTTCATCAAACATGAAATTGTTGTTACTTTTCTCTTGAAGCATGTAAAAAATTGCAAAATTCCTATATAGATAACGGTGAAATATATATGCGGTGGTTTTATTGATTAATTTTTTTCAAACGTAGTTGAAGAAATAATTTTTATAATTAGTTTTGGATTTCAAGGAAACCAAATTAATGAAGAGATGTTGAGAATCTTGTTTAAACAACGATGATGGAAACTGTCTTGGTTGAATCGATCTTATTAAGCAATGCTGACGAACAAGCTTATCGTTTATTCATATCCACGTTGTTGGAGGCAATCATGATTTTCTTAGGAAATGCGATACCCAAGCAATGACATACGTGGATAGGTAGACGAATGGACGGAGACAAAGTGATCGCGGGAACATCGGGAGACGCGAGTACGGGATGAGAGGAAGAAAAGGATAACGTGAATGGCGTGGCAGGTGACGTAGAAGCCGAGCAGAGTTGAGAGCTAAGTTTTAATTAATGTAATGGAGAGTAGCGCGTGATTAGCCTCCCAATCAGCACGCTCCTCTTGCTGCTCCGCTGCGGCTCCGGTTAGAAGGACGTGTAACGAAAAAAGAGACAAAGAGATAAATTTCTAATTAATAAATTTCTAAGAAGATACGAGAGGGAGAAGAGCAGAGGAATCGGGAATGAAAATAGCTGGGCGAAATTAATGTAACAAAATTTGTATGTTAAAATTAATGTAACGTAAATTATTCAGTGTTATCGAAATTTTGTAAGAAATATATTCTGTTTACCTCGACATGATATTCGATATCGAATTCAATATTGATAAAAAAACTGCAAAAACGGAACGTTATTTAAAAAATTATGAATTTTTTACGTTTTACGCTTAGCTATTAATAATATTATTTGTTTGATACAGATCACGATGCGCCAATTTGTGCGAACGCAAGAGCTATTGTAAATTGTTTGCTTAATGCGCATCTAATTATGCTGTTCTGCATTCTGCATTAATGGATAATAGGTATAGGTGCAAGCGTCATAGTTTGTTTGTTGTTGGTAACGTGGCTGTTACCAAACTAGCGATAACTTGCTTATCTTAAGATAACTAATCTAGTGCTACGTAATCCGAACATCTAGCTGAAGGCACAATCACAAGAAAATTCTCGCTCGAAGGAAACAGAAGAAATTTCCTTGTTTGTTTATGTTTTATTCATTGAATTGTAATTGCGATGATATGATTGTGCATATTCGATCAATCATCGTGCTTCATAATGAACAATCGGTGCGCCAGCAAACATTTTACAATACGAGTTCGATATATACATGACATGTCAATTAATTGATTTACGGGAAGCGATATTTATGAAGCGTGATACTATCCTACGGTTTTTCCGTTAATTCTTTTGTTCGATTCGACTGATCGTGTTATTTCTCACCGTGACAGGTATCGTCGTGATATTCGTCGACCCGATAATAGTTTCGATCGGGAACAGACTGCACGATACATTGCGCTCGACCGTCAATTAACGGTAACCGATAATCCAAAATAATGACAAGCGATTGCAGTTTGCGCCCTGTGATAACTGTTTGTCGATTTAAAAAGCATAGAGGGCCTGTAGTTTAATTTTGTATTGTAGACAATTAAACTCATCTTGCGACAGCCAGTCGATTATTGTTGCGCCAAGTGTGGGGTGAAAGACAAGAATAATGAATATGATACAGAAGTGTTATGAAATGATATAGAATTTTATTTATTTTAAATTTTATTTATTTACGAGTTTGTTTGTACCCATTAATATGTAATTACGTATATTGAGTAGATAGGGATAAAAATGAAAAAATAATAAGAATAATTTTGAGGAAGGCAAAGAGAGAAGTCGAAAAGTTTCAGGAAAATAAATTGCATCAGTTTGTTGCTTGTGATGCAATGTTGAATTATATTGAATGGTAGTTACTAAAGTACCTAAAAAGTAATTTCTGAGAAAACCATTGTAATAACTGACTCATTTCTGTTACGTTGTAGATCTGTACAACTCCAAGCGCCGATTAATCAAAGAGATATTTTATGCTCCGGCGAAGTTATTGCGAAATTATTACTACGAGTATGCTTGCGCGAGGAAACCTGGCGATTACATGATTAATTCCCCCCCTCGTACGATGCTGGGTACGAAATGGGTACACTCGTTAGCTCGCGATAATAAAATTAGTAGTCGCGGACGTCGTCATTAATCCTCCTTAAGCGATAAAGTAGCCGGCACGTTGTAATAATGGAGTATTAGATCTCATTATTGCGGGATAATTGGAAAATGGTGGAATGGCGCGGAAGATGTGGGTTACATAGGATACATATAAACTACATGGGTGAGCATAAGATAATTGAATTGCCACTATGCCCGCGCGCAAAGTCCGTATTAACGGGAATTTATTAATTTATCATCATACGTTGCGCTCGATACTAGTTCGAACCAGAATCTACGCCAATTATAATATTATCCACCCTGACAACTAAAAACTTTCGTGAAACGATGGCAAGCCTGTCATAAATTACGTCGAGGATTACCATTATGATTTCACAATTAATGATCTTGTAATTCGATCCGAATTGATTCGGATCGAAGCTATAATTGGTATCTATTAAAATTGCTGCGATTGGGATTCCTCTCATGTATTGTAGTTTGATCTTCTTGTAGTAGGATATATCGTATCGATTATCTCGCAGAGGGAGTCGTTAATGAGACGTTGTGATGGTAAGGTAGCGATATTATGTTACATTTAATCGCGTTTTAGCATCGCAGCAACGACGTCTAGTCAGACTGAGCAAAACGGATCATTCAGTTATACAGAATGCAGGATGCTTCGTCAATGTAGGCCTAACGATCTCGCAATGATTAGATCAGATGTGTATCGCACGTTCGTATCCCATTCTAATTGGCGTAATGACGACAGCTAATTAAGCAACTAAACATGTTGTAACAAGTTAATTACTCGTAAGCCGTGCTAAATCGTATGTTCTAGTAATTCCTTTCTTTCCTTACATATAAATTAACAAATAACTGAATGACAATAATATAAATTAAGTTGAATTGAATGAGAATAAAAAAATATTTAAAAAATAAACGCAGTTATTAGGCCATAGAACCTAATAATAAGTTAATAACGTGTATACAAAATAAATTATAGGTCAATATCATTAAAATATAATAATGTAAACGGAGTTTAAATGTAAAAAAATCAAGAATTAGTGGAATTGATTCGACAAAAACGTTTGAATGATGAAAGAATATTACATTCCAAAGTAATCATCTTTTATTTGAATAATTTAACGTATAACCAACTGGAAGTCGTGATCGGACGCTTTTGCGCTCGTCGAAAGAGAAAGTATCCGCGTAACTCTACGTGTCAACCGGCGTCATTTCCGGCTGTGCATGGCCGAAGGACGAAAAAAAAGAAGGACGAGTATCCGACGAGCGTAAGCTCCGTTGAGAGAGGAGAGGGGCTGGGAAAAAAGTTATATTGCCTCTGCGTCCGGAGTGACGAACCAAACGCGTCGCCGGCATATGAATAATATCATGTCGCGACATAGGTATAGTGGCGTTTTTCGCGTCGCACGGCCCTTCGATGCGACCGTCTCGACGGAGCATCCGCTGATTGGATTCGAATTGGAGAGAGTAGTTCTACATCACTATGCAGGAATTGTGATTTTTGTTCGCACGCAACGTGGAGGACAAGCCAGTGCAATTAGATCGCGAGCCGAGAGAAGGGCTAATAAAAATTAAAACAACTGCGCTGGGTTTTTCAACATCGAAGAATGTATAACGAGGACGCTGATCTCGGACACATTAGAAAATCCGGTCAGTGATACATTTGCGGTGAAGACTCGAGCGAAGGAAACGGCGCGTCGACAAGACGGACGAGCGCTCAATATTTCATTTGCAAATGTAGAGCGAAGAAGAATTACTTCTCAAATCGCGCTACGTAAAACGGAGAACGGATGGATAGATAATGAATAAGAAGGACAAAAGATACGGAGAGAGAGGGAAAGCGAGCGGATGGAGATATCCAGATATCTCGAGATATTCTCCTCTCTATAGTTCTTCATTTTCTCTGTCCGACTATCGTTTCTACGTGGAGCGATCCTTATCCCGTGTCTTACTTACGATTGTCTATAACTCGATGGTTTCTTGAGCCGCGCAACGCCCGCAGTAAATAGCTTCTTCTCCCTCTTGCGAACATTCCCTCCTTTGTGAACGCCCGCGACGGAAGTGCGAGGTTCGTCGTTCTCGAAACCACCAGCCATTCGGCTGTGTTTGGCTGTGCATTTTGAAACTTTCAAGACGGATGCAGGTAAACGGATGAAGTTTCGAGTTTACTCGGATGGGCGACGTTGGCGCGTCACTTTACTAATTGCGTTCGAGATTTACGGGACCTGGGAGCGCGAGAAGCCTTCGTTTCAGGATCGCGCCGATGCACCATCGCGTCGAATCGTTTCTTTTCCGAAAAAGGGAACGCTGTTGCACGATAAGAATGTTTAACCAAAACGCAGATCCGTCGCGAACGTAATATAACATAATATAACAGTTGCGTTTGTTTTGATTATTTTTTATAAAATGTTAACATTTGATGTTTCCTACTAGCGAGAAAATAATCAGCAAAAAGTTTTCAGAAAATGCATTCATGTTGTATGAACCGAACCTCGTTACTTTAAGGATTAAACCGCGAAATATGCCATATGTCTTTTCGCATGAATGAAAGATGGAATTCATTGTTCACCGCCGAGTCTCGGGGTTTCCGGACGCCGCGTTTTTCGCGAGCAAAACACGAAGAGGAGAATCACAGACGGCTGGCGCTGAAAGTTTTAGTCACGGTTTGCGATCTTAATTTCTTGCCCGTTCTTGCTCGCCGTGGTGCAATCTTCTTTTTTTTTCCTCCCCCTCCTTCATTTTTGACCCGTGGAAACGCCGTCTGCAGGGAACACGAATGCGAGGTGGAAACATTCCGACCTGATGTCGGTTGTCGGTCTCGCCGGGGTGAACCTTCGCGTAAATTTTCGCCCGACTTGAGAGACCGCGTGGAGAGGTGAAAATTGTTCAGAATCAATGACCTCGAGGGGACGACGCAGCGTATTTTCCCAGTCTCGGCCGGCGCTCGGTAACATCGAATAACGGTGCAACATCTACGCGCTACTGATACTCGACTCGAGGTAATGCACGAGATATTCTGCAAAATTCCGGGAATGCTCGGAAAGCGAATAACATTTGAAAGCAACGATCTGTAAATCGCTGCCGTTGCCGAATGCGTTTCAGCGAGCTTTCGACGCAACAATCAAAAGTGCAAAGACAGGTGATTTCCGAGGGAGCAACCAAGGGATATCTATGGCTTTGTCTACATTTTATTACTTTATACATCGACTACACAAACGAATTTAATTTCTTGTTTTCTTAACAATAAATATCAAATTAGGTGGCTGTAAATGTGTTTTACTTCTACATTTAATTTCTCGTCTTTGTATTGTTTCGTCGCGAAAAATAAGAATTTGAAATTTAAGGAGGTACTACGAGATTTACAAGATCTGAGAAACCGAGCTACATCTAGCAGCAACTGGTGATTCTTTCTTATTTTTCTCTCACAAACACCACGGCGAAGTCTCACGCAATTTCCAAATTCCATTTGTACGGGCGAAAAGGAGACGTCGGGAAAGAATTGACGCTGCTAAAAATTTCAGCCCTTGGTCGCGACCTTAATTTCTTCTCCCTCGTGACTCAAGACTTCCGTTGCTCGTTTTTGACCCGCGAAAATAGCCGACCTGCTAGCGCGTGTTGTGGGTGGATATGGTCGACATGAATAAATAAAAGATCTACGTTTCGCCGAGGAAAAGAGAATAGATAGATCTCTATAGAAAATAGAAATAGAGATAGAGGTAGAGATAGAGATAGCGATAGCGAGAGAGAGAGGAGGGGAGAGAGAAGAAGGGAAAGAGAGGGAGAGAACTTGTGGAGAAAAATAGAAAGGCAGGTCGAAGTGTCGAGAACTCGCGCGGCAGTTCGTTCGGTTACACCGCCGAAACTTATCTAATCAATCAGCCAACTGATCAACCTTTCATTGATCGCTGTAATCCATCACATGTAGCGCCGATACAAACCAGCCGCGCCCTCCCGACTGCTCGTACATCCGCCCGCCAACTCTCGCTCTCTCGATTTTCCCTTCTGAGTTATAACGCTAATTATTTTTCGCTCGAGCGATCCATCTCAGCGAGTATCTCGGGCCGCCACGATACGCTGACAAATCTTCAGGAAATCATTAAAAAGTTTTTAACCAGTGGCGAACAGACGGTATCGCGTTCCATCGTCAGGAAGAGAGTTCCATATTCCGACGACGTAAAGAAATTTCTCTGCAGAGAATCCACAGGGATTCTTACATGTTACATAAATCTCCAATTGGTATTATCGCATTAGCGCCGGTAGTCTACCGCGTCGTCGGATTAATAGGAGTATCAAGTGCGTGTTAATAATGAATGCGACCTGCTGGTATAACTTTCCGGACGCCTCTATGTATTCCTCCGAGGGCCGCATTTGCATGAGCCGGTAATCATTAATAGATCGTTGCTACGTAGCGCGGTGTAACGCAAGATGCAAATTAATGAATGAAGGAGAGCCAAACGACTATAGATCACATCTGATTTGATATTCAAGCGCGGAATATGCATGCAGTAGCATAGATGCGTCTGCGTACTCTGCGTAATCCACGTAATGCAGTTTGGAATCTAATCAGGGTTTATTGCAGAAATGTCGTTCGCTGTTTCTTTGATGAAACTTTCGTCAGGTATGCGCCGCGGTACTCTACATAATTAGAATGTAATTCGGGCCGCTCTCAGCGACTGTATACGTGAGCGAATTATCGCAAATTAGGTCTCCGCGCGAAGTAAGTAACGCGCCGTTGTCAACTTACACGCAGACCTTTTTTTGTAGTCCGCTGCCGAAACAGCCCTATATAATTGTACAGCGCTCTCTACTTCCATCTCGTAATTAATGCACTAATTTAAAGTCATTAAAATGATCCGGGTAGCGTGACATATCTTGGTAACGTAGCTTGCACGTGATATCGTGTAATTTGTAATTAAATTTGATGGCACGTGATGTAGTTCAATTGTGTTCGAGATTAATGGCTGACTCGACGTTAACAGACACTCTGGGAGACACACTTTGTCTGGGAAAATTTTATTCTTTATTAATCCTCACATTACTTCTTGATTTTATCTTAATTTTAATGACAACTCTCTGTTCAATTAAAGTTTAAATTTAAAATTTTCTTAAAAAATTCACTCTTTTTAATTATTCAAACGTATATCAATTCGTATATTTTATAAACTTGATTTTTTATTCCAGTCTCTTACAATTTAGATTCGTCGGGTTAAAGTTAAAATTTCGAGCATATAGTGACTGTTGACCGAATGCCCAGTTTTAGATTTGCACTATAAAGCGTTCTGATCCAATATCGTATTATGTTTCATACATAAAGAACGAATGAATCTTTGTGATTAAATCTGTCCTTTTTTTGTGTCAATTCGAATTAAAAGTTCTCTCTCTGCTTCAACTGAAAGTAGGGCAACACATTGAAATGCACACGTAGAATCGTCGAAAATAGAAGAATCAACGACTCATTTAACACAATCGAATAAGAACTTTTGAAATTAACCGAGGAAGAGATAATTAATCGAAGCGAGACGAAATCCATGTATACTTTGTACACGATAATTAACTAAGATAATTAACTAAGAAAGGAAAAGAGAGAGATTCTGTAGAAATATGTATTAAAATAATCGTGTGATGTCGTATATGAATAACTAGGGTTAAGAGCCTCGCGTGCGGCTTCTTGCGGAAGAATTCGCACGGCTTCAAAGCTGAGTCCTCAACTGCATTTAATTTACCTCACCGTAGCGTGTTTCGCAAACTCATTGGCGTGTTGGCGCCTCAACGCGCTCGCGAGAGACCAAAGGGATTCTTGAAGAAAGTACTTTTACATAAAGCAATATACGCAGTATTTAGCCGTTTGACTCGGCGCAGCGTTTGGCGCAGCGTCTCGTTCTATCTATCCCTTTGTGTCACCGAAACAAACGAGGCGATTAAAACGTAGATTGGCGTCGGGCGCTCAAGGATTTAATACCGAGGTCACTTTGGTTGAAATAAATTGCCCGATTGAATATAAAGGTCACATCAAGTGTACGAGCCTGTCGTCGTGCTACCTCAAAGCTGCGTTTTAATCAGATCTATTGCCGACGGTAAGAATTAATCGAATTATCTGTATTGTCTTCGACGTAAATAATCTCGTCTGCGAGATTAAAGATTTAGCAACGGCGCCGTCACGTCCGGCCGGTATGTATAAAAGCAGAAACAAGAAACGCCATAACGAAGTTATATCCTCATCCGAACGAGTCTACCGGACTTATTTTATTCTTTCCCTCGTAACGAGTATTATCGTGATTCCAATATATATGGTGATTTTATGGTATTTATTATCATACCTTACAATTATTAAATAATACATAAAGACAAAAATACTTTTGATTAAAATATCCATTAAAATATCCATTGAAAATTTCTACTAATTTTTAAAAAACGCTGGTTTATCTTATCGAAAGAACGTTAATGGAAATCAATCGCGTATTTATAATTACGATACAATCATGTATTAATGAGAGACTACCGTATGTTTTTTTTATATAATATATAATATAAAATAGATCTTTTCAGTTTTGAATTATTCATTTAACAAAAAGCAGTGAAAGAATGTCGTAATTTCACGACACGTTAAACAAGAACTAATATTCTAAATTATTCGTCTTCTCTCCTTCGAAATGGGGCATGTCTCTATTTAATTTTAACTACTGAGTCTCTCTCTCTATTTAATTTTCTGTTTTGTTCGTATCACGGCACGAGGTTACGGCACTTTAATTTTTTTTTAAGAAATAGACGACTACATATTGTAACAACGAATGTAAAATAAACGTCATTGTGAATGAGCAAAGACTGAAATATTTACACAAAGTACAATTTAACTGTTGAAAAAATAACTCTCCAACTCGCACAATACGACGAAGACAATAGTGCAACGTGAAAAGAGAACGTTGTTCGGAATTCTTTTCTACTGTCATAATATCTTCGTTGCGGAAGATAGGACTGTGCTTGCTATTCACTGATATATTTTTCTATTTTTAAACTTTCGTACCGTGATGATAATTACTTCCAATTGTTATTAACACAGAGTTTAATATCACCTGTCAATTGAGAAAAAACACTGCCTTATATCGTAGAAAAACAGTAACTGAAATTGATCGTGTGTTTACAATTGCAATATAATCATATTAATAACTGCTGGATTTCTTCCATCAAAAGAATGCCAGTTTGAATTATTTATTTAACCAAAAGCTTTGTTTTAAAAAAATGTGGAAAACGAATTTTTATCCAAATATCTTTTTAATCACATTTGTGGACAGAAGAGATTCTACTCTATTCGTTGCCATTTCTCTCTCTCTCTCTTATTTTATCGAAGATGATAACAATATTCCTTTTACAGCTATACATTAATATTATTCTTCCTAAAAAAAGGAACTTAAACTAACTTTTCTTTTAAAACAATCACACACAAGTGAATTTCGATGGATAATATCGATCAGCAATGAAAGGATTTAAAAGATCGTAGCGATTGTACCTCATCTCCGTTGTCGCAATGTCATCCTCTATGATCTTTTCGAGAAGCGGCCAGCGCGCGGTTGCCATTCTCTCCCTAATGGTATGAATCGTCGAGCGGTGAGCTTCGACAAATAGAGACAATTAAGCGGCTAATATGAGATGCCCCCGCCTTGTGCGTCGCTCCCATGGGGATGGAACGGCGGAGGTGGCGAGAGTGCGCACCACGTAACAATACTACGGGACAGTGCAAACACCGGCGGGGAAAACCAACAATGCGCCTCGACCCGGAGAGGCTGCCTCCAGGGCTGCTGCGTGCACCCGGGGTTGCACACCCTTCCGCCGCACCGCACTGCGTGTGCACGTGCGTGCGCGTTGATCGGGCAGATGGGCGGGTTCTGGCTGATCGTGACCACGCATACGCTCCTGAAATTGCATTAAACGGCCGAACGAAAGCGTTAAATAATGCGGCAATTATAAGCGACGGCGTATTATCGATACGCGCGCGGCCGACACGAGCTGTTTAATATACTTTGGCGACGACCGGAGGGAGGGATACGATTGTCGGATAAATAGATATATGCGCGCGCCAGGGTAAATATCAATGACGCATTCAATTAACGCAAATAAATATTATCTCCGGAGAAAATGAACGAAGTGCCCATTTGATTCGCGCAATTGATACTAGGAAGGTGGAGTGACGATCTTAATTTATATTTTGCAAGATTGCGTATCTGTGCGCCAAATGTTCCATGGGACATTCCGCTGAAATTCCAAAGCACAAACTTTTAATTAAACGTTAAGTTTCATCTTTTTCGTATCTTTTTATGCGTGCATGGAGAGGAGTTTAGTCTATGTACTTTGCAGGTGATATTCAGGAGTTAAAAAAGCTGAAAAGCGCAATGTATCGTTTTTCATTTCCATTTTTTATAATATATAAAATTCGTGATTCATTAAAAATGGTTCTTCTCAAATTCCCTATTACTATCCTCATATAAAACTAAAAAGAAAAAATACACACACATATATGTATATGTACAATACTGTTTCAGTATTGTAAATGTTGCATGTTTGATACTCACGTTGTCTTATTATTCTGCGAAAAGGTATTGTTCTTACCTACACACAAAAAAAAGATCCTACATTGGCGTATGTGGCTCATTAGGCAAATTAAATGCGCCCCTCTTTTATTCGCGGTCCTAATTTTTAATTTAACCGTGGAAGGCAAATTTTTTTTCACACATTGATAAAGCGATCCTAAACGAACCGATCTCTCCCGCAGCCAAAGAGCGATCTGTTTTCGAAACGAATTAATTATTGAAACGTAGAAGTGAAAAATCGTCTCCATGTCGACGATAATAATCCTGCGTTTAACAGAGAAACTGTCGAACGCAAAGAGGAGGGTCATCGAGGAGACTACTTTGAGGCGAAGACACAGTTAATGAAATAATTGAGTGGAAAAAGGATATTCGCCGCGAGCGGGCGGGCAGCTGTTCGATGCAACGAAATGCATAACAAATTCCCCCTGCACGCGCACACGTGGACGCTCTGGGCGACAATGCGGCGCGTGGGACGGAGGGAAGGAAACGCGTGTGTATTACCTGAAACAGCTCGCCCGAGGCAAACTCGGGTTGCAAAAAGGAGGAGGACAGAGGAAAAGAATCCGGACGAGGAGGATGGAATCGGCGCGCGACCGAGAGGAGAGAAAACAGACCGACTAAATCAACAGCCCGCGGCGAGCGCGGGGAAAATATCTGCTCGTTCGCTCGCTCAAACACCGCTCGCTCTTGTCATTTGCGCCCAGTTTTTCTTTTCTTTTCTTCTTTTTTTTTCCTACCGCATGCGCGTATTGGCATGAAAGATAGCAACATCCCGCAAATTCGATATTGACCGATACGCGATAACTACTCCGGAAGAGGATGGGAGGTCTTCTCTTTTCCGCTCGTTTCAAAGAACGGTATTTCAATAATCGATACAAGCTGCTACGACTCCGCCGTTGATTTCACGATCGGCTCTCGTCTGCGTACGAAACCTCGAGAAAAGTAAGTAAATTTCCGAAAAGTAAGCAGTTGTAGATTAAAGGATCTCGATGTTTGATCCATTAACGTTTTTGTTACATTTTATGGGTACCAGCTTTAAGTACGCTTGAAATATACGTCATTTTTATCGTTCATGGATTCGCGAGCATTTGCGATCTGAAAACGCACGGATCCCTGATGCATGTTATGCCGGAGTTGTTTCCGCAACAATGCAATATCATGCGCAAAAAAGTCTGACGGGAAGTAAAAGCCATGAAGCTAATTCTACGGTCAACAATTTCGCAACCGTGGCCCGTCCAGCTCTTACATCCGTTAACGTCAGTCCGCCGGCGAATTTTTTTTTTGCGGGGGAAAATACAGTGGAGGATACGGCGGGAGGACCGTGCGATTTTCCATCTACGGCTTATCAGACGCTACAAGGTTTCCCTTTTCGTCCGCTGGCGGAATTTCTTCAGCCGGCGGGAAACGTCAAACGTAAATTCAAAAGCTTCGAAATTAATTCCGCGCCGCGCGATTGTGCGGCGTTCACGCGTCTTGAATATTTAGCGTCGGGAAGATATTCCCAGAGCCGTTATCAAAGCTTTCGCATCCTTCAACGTCAATCCCGCAACGTCTCGTATTGGGCAAACGAGACAGGAAAGGGAATATCCGATTTTCCGACCGCGGTTTATCCTGCGTTTCCTTTTTGTTGCTTAACGTTTTTCCTGCATAATGCAACACTTCGCGCGAGGAGCTTACGCGTTGACGGCGTAGCGATTATACTCGACGACAGAAGGCATCGTCGAAAGCTGTTCGTGGAAGGGACGATTTATTGGAGCGTCAATACGCGCCATCGAAATCGATAAACGCGTAATCGGTGCGATAATTATCAGCACGATGATGGAGACGCTTGTGCGAAACGTTTTCACCGTTGAAAGGCGTTTTGTAGACGCCGCTTCGTATCTCTCAGTGTCCATTTTGTCGAGCTTCTCGCAAGAAAAGGCAGAAATAGGAGGAAAACGTGAGCGTGGAGCTTCGGACATTTCAATGCAAAAGCATCTCGCCGCGAGCATCCTGGCTGCTTATTTTCCTGCTGCTTTCGAACCTTCTCCATTAGTCTCGAACGTTTCTTCGTTTCCCTCGCCCCGGTTACGTCGTGTCCTCCCTTTTTCTCGTAGCAAATAACTGAGGAACCGTATCGGAGAAAAGCGCGGAAACCTTACGTTCTCTCTACGTTCCTGAATGGATCTTCCGGGAACTTCCGGTTCGACGTTTTCGCTTGCTTGTTGCGCACTAAATGAATTACGACAAGTTCAATGCAGTGTACAAACTCGAAAAACTATTATAATTTGTTTCCGAATTGACATTTTATTAATTTATCATATATCATAGTTTATCATTAAATCATCATTGTGTTTTTTAAAATTTATTAATAAATTATATAAATTTATTTTAATTTATTTTTTATTTAAGCTGTATTTACAAGATACGTAAAAATGCTCGCAGCAAAATCGATGAACTTGTGGAATCGTAAAAGTTAAGTTCCGACGCGAGATCTCGAGATTTATATTGCGAGACATTTATCGATTCCTTTATTCAGACGAGCTCGTTTCATATATCTTAATATCTATGGTATTTACGTCGATGCCGTTCCGACAACATCGTGAACAACATCGGAGAAGCTTCTTACGGAAAATAAACTGCGAGATACCTACCACGATCGCACACGAGCGCGTTTCGTTTTAGTACAAGAGATACTTGGAAGAGACACAGATGTATCTCATGGTTAAGAAAAAGAGCGTAAAATCGTTTAGCAATTAACAGCGATTCATTGTGAGTCGATTATATTCAATTTCCTAAGAAATGAAAGAGTCTCCTGTACATTGAACGGAAGTAACTAAAAGGATCTGGTAACCATTCTTCGCAGAGTGTTCCTCCGGTCCTTCAAAGAGCCTTTCCACCACGATATTTTCCACGAAGGGTCGCATTGCATTAACCTGTGCAATGATAATCTTGAATTTCTGTCCGTATCACCGCGTCTCACATCTGAAGACGTCATCCCCTGAGAAAGCGGTATTCTATCCCTCTTGTAGGCTAACCTCTCTCGCGACGTTTACACCGACTTGGTTCATAGAATGCATCTTGAATCTTGCGGTAATACAGTACGAGAGTAAAGCTCTTTAGGGATGTCTCTCAGGATGATGGGAGGCACTTGTATGTACTCGCTATGTGCATCTCCTTTGCTGGTCGAATCCAAATAAATAATTCATCAATAGATGTGTATGTAACGTGCACTGTAACTGTCCACGCTAGCTTCCTAAAAAAAATTTTTGTAATGTAATTCTTCCAATATGCCAATGCAATAGTCGATTTGACGATTAAAAAGTATTTGACCGAGCATGTGCTGAATTCGCACATTTCTAGTACAACGCAAAAAATTGTATTACGGATAAAGAGTTGAAAAACTTGTGTACTTTACTACAGCAGGCTTTATTACATGTTTATTATATAGTAGATTTTATTAAAAAGGACAGCTAAACGGACAATAAAAAAACTCCTGTTAAAACGTGCGTCCAGATTAATACCGGAATTTCTCTCGCAGCTATTTGCACACTACAGCAATATGACATTCATGTTAAACATCCAACATTGGATGTTTGAGACCCAATAGAAAATTTTGAACGGTAGTTAAATATCTGCCAGACATGGGAAAACACAGGGACGACGAATTGACAGATCGATTCTCTGCAAAAAAAGCATTTCCATTCCCTAATGTTCGACATCGTTACTCCACCGCGCGTTTCTTCCGAGCGGAACTTTTTCGCAACTTGTGCGCGTGTAGGCATAAGGTCCGTAATGAGTAGCACCGGGGCGGAGAAAAAGAAAGAGAGTGAAAGCGAGAGGATGTAATAAAACTCGTGGCGAAATTAGTCCTCGGCCGGGAGGCGGGAGCTTTTTAATTGTGATCCCATCGGGAACGCGGCTCTACCTCGTTAATAGATTCTTTTTTTTCTGCGAACTTCATAACGCCCAGTAGTAACTCGCCGAAGAAGAATACGATTTTTTCGGGTTTATATGAGATACATGAATACGATACAGAAGGTTGTTTACATAGCCAAGGACGATCGATTTCCCTGCGAAAACACTGAAAATGTAGTTTTTTATCGTTGCAGATTTTCCTGCGCTGACTTTTCTCTCTAAAGTGCGTACAGACTTGCAACGTAACTTCCCGTAAAGTTTACAACTATTACGATGCAATGTAATGCGACTAATTTGTTACTCATATCATTGTGGTATTTGTATCATTCAATGGTCATCAACAATGATGATCATTTTGAATTTGTCGCGCAAATTCAAGTAAAGATGTCTATACAAATAGCAGCAAAACAGGCAGAAAAATTTACAATTCTAATTTATTCGATTTAAGGTTTCATTAATTAGTAAAAAAATTTTACCAGAATGTAATTTTGTAAATTTTATCAACAGATTTTGAATTATTACTGATTTTAATTGGAGAACAAATGATAAAACAAGATACTATGTTACGGAAACCATTTCTATTTTTTAAAAACTGGCATTAATACTAGGACTGTAAGACACAGCCGCTAAGTGCTCATCCAAACATATTCACATTGTAACTATGTTCGTATCATTGTTATGTATCACTGTTACGATAATGGACGGAATATAACGCTGAGTATCAAAAATTTACTAGGAGCAAACGCAACGGGCTTATTCCCTCCATTGTTGGTATTTCGCTTACATCAAAGGACAGTTACAGTTACGGAGTGAATATATTTGAACGAGCACTTAGCAGCTGTGTTTCGCATCCTCTTATTCACGGTTGCAGTTTTATTATTCACATCTCTTCATAAAAAAAACCTTATTTTTGTATATCAATTCTAATTGATTGATACCTTAAATCAGCCAATAAATTAGAACCTAAAAATTTAAAATTTAAGGTGTAATGGTATACTTTACAGTGTAAAGGACATTGTGAATTTTTCTGCTGTATATTATCCACCAATGTCTTTTTCTTTAAGATAATAATAAATATAAATACATGTAGCTATTCTGCTATTTGTACAAACATCTTTGTTCGAATTCATGTAACAAATTGATAAAACTTTAAAATGATAGTAATGAATGACACAAATACGTCACGAACAACAAATTAAGTCGCGTTATACTGACAACAACATTCGTATCTGGTAATACGTTATACAAAGTTGTGCAAGTTTGTACCTTTTCTCGCAATAGCCTAAATACCGTCTTGACAATTTTATCGAATGTACCACGGTAATTTTTATCCGCATCTCGCGTTTCAAAATTGAACTAGTATTCACTTATTTTTGTTTTCACAAAGGATGCTTCAGGATAACAAATTTCTCTTCCCTCTATCGCTCCCCATATCTCTTCCCCTTTCGCGGTCGAATCAGCCGTATTGCGTGTATTTGCATGCTCACCAAAACAAAACTATGTGAATTATTTCGATTCCATGTGCGCCGTGCCTTTGTAACATGATAGGTTTTCGACGTTACATCGATGCCTGCGGCCGGTTGTAACATCCTCGGATTTCCAACCTTTCTCTTTCCCCCGTTCTCTTTTGCATACGTGCCACACTCGCTTTGTTCTCGTCCTACAAGTATTCTGAAGAAGTATGATCAAATATTCAAGAGATCAGTCATTCGCTTGAATTATGAGCTAGAGTACGATTACAACAACCGGTGGGAATACTTCCGACTGAAGATGTGAGATAAATAAATAATATGAGAGAGATATGTTAATGCCTTCAATATTGTGCGTGCTTGGCTGATATTTTTTATAAGTTGCTTATCAAAATTAAAAAAGAAAATGAGATCTCTTGTTAAAAATATATTATCTAGCATCATTTGCTGAGTTGCAATTTATTTTTTAATTATCCCTCAATCCTCGGGTGGCATTCTCCATTTGCTAGAAATAATAACATTTAAAGGGAAATGAGAGATGAATGTAGTTTTTAATACTTAACCAAGGGTTCAACTTCTGTTGCAGATTTTACGCAAATTGAAATATAAATAGCGTCTAATATGTCGTTTCATCATATTCAGAGAATTCCCAAAATGTAGCCAATTGAAAATAAAATTAACTTTTATGTAAAAGTTCATTGAAACGACAGTGCAGAAATAGCAAACTATTTATTAATTGTTATTCTCAATATATCTTCTCAATATATGATTGTTATTCTCAATATATCTTCTTGATATAATCTCTAATTAATCTCTAATTAATCTCTCGTTTATATAGGAGTTTATATAGATACTTTTATTATATATATATATATATATATATATATATATATATCTTTGACAAAATTATTATTATTATTAAAATTATACAATTAAAATTATTTATATTTTTAGTAGAGTATCATTTAAGTAATATAACAGTAACTCTGGTCTCTATGGTCTTTCTCTCAGAAGCGTGGACGGAGGACGGATCGGATCACGATCTCGCTGCGATAAAGACAATAGTTTTTCGCGTGAACCACCACGCATTCACCGCAACTTTTCGCCGAATATCGATAGGTATTTCATCGATCGATCAACGATACTCGAAATACTAGTCAGCGAGCGTCGCGCGCGAAGGTACATAACAGTCTGCCGGGTTGCGCATTCGGTTTGGTGGCCATCGCATCGACTCGCGCGTGAATTATTTCGGTTTCGCATACGACGCGGCTTTGTAACGTAATAGGTTTTCGACGTTACAACCACGTCCGCGGCTGAGATATCGGGTTTCCAAATTGTGCCCGCACGGCAACCGTGATACTAAACCTACCCCTCTTCTCCTCTTCCTCTCGCACCCCTTCTGTCTCGTTTATCTCTGTTTCACTCACTCCTTTCTCGCCCCATCTCACTCTCTTTCATCCTTGATTTTTTCCATTCTATTTTATCCTGTAGACTAGGAAGCAGAATCGAGCCGTACACACATACTGGATATTGCCACGAACGTGCGTAACGACATTCGATTCGAATCTGGCACTCATGATTCAGTGATATCTTGCCGAACAGGGTCGCTGGGCATTCGGTCAACCCAGACGGCCGACCCAGACTACGCGTCGCCGTGTATTTTCGGATGCATCGAATGCCATGCACTTCGACATGCGTCCTGTTCCTCCTGTTGACTCTGCATCGAGAGAAATTAGAACTACCATGGTTCGAATGACTTTTTAACTTTGCCTTTACCACATATTACACGAATCCATTTAGCCGATCCAATCCCATCAACAGTAATCACAATATCTACATTTTCTACCATATCCAGGCTCCAGAAAATGAGTAGAAAATAAATTAAAGTAGTAAGTGTAAGAGTCAATAGATATTAGTAATATCGATTTTTTTAATTTATATTTTTTATAATTCTCCCTTTCACAAGAAGAATTTAAAAAGAAGAATTATGTTGAGAAAAGTATGTTGGAAGGTATATTAAAATTAGAGTTATTTTACTTACGAAATTTATAGAAGTGATCCTACGGAAACTGTGATAAATTTACACTGACACTTGATGTGTACACGAGTGAAAACGCGTGTACCTTAATGTCCTTTGTTGTCTCTCTCTCTCTCTCTCTTTTAAAAATATTTGTTCCTAAATTACATGAGGATGAGAATGTCGGCCAGTGGAACCAGCCAGAACCAGACGTCCTTTATATTCGGCGGCCTTTTATTTGACCGATGAGAGGGAGTGAGGAGCCTATACGCAGGGAAATTTATGTTTTAGCGAAAAACGCGCGAGAGCATTATCCGGCCGTGTTTAATAAATGGCGGTCGTGCTCACGTAGAAATGTATTGCTCGCGTAATCGTTTATACCTGCTTTAAAAAGTTATAGTTCCTTCCTGCGTCAAAAAATTCTGTCTCGCAGACGCGGAAATGACGAGGTACACAATTGCATAATTTACGGCGGAAACAAGAAAGCGGGGAAACTCCTTTTTTAATCTCGTCCGGACATGAATAAATTCACGTTTTAGCAAACACGCCAGATAATATACAGGACTGAAAACGTGAATTTGTTTTGTCACTAAGCTCTCGCGAGCTTAACGTGTACGTGATTTCGAATTCAGGCGCGTTTACACAAAACGCATCTCTACAACCCTTCCTTAAACAAACCCCGCATCATAATGATTAAAATATTACTGGATCAACCTTGTCTTTCTTTTATTAAATGGTGATTTTAGAAATTTCTCAAAAAAGAGCCTGGAACCGGAATGACTTGCGATTTCCATTGCATTCATGTAGCGCATTTAATTTTAATTGACTTTACAGTATGCATATTTAAATATTTCCATTATACTGCAAAGTAATATTTTATTTATTGGATTGTTATGCTCATTTTAAAATCAGGACTACAGTTTTAGAATTTTATCATTTGGATTTTTTTTTAATAGCGATAAAATTCTGGAATTTTCATTTTGTTTGCATTTCAATGCATGAACTTCCGAAATCGGTAGAAAAACCAGAATAAATACGGTATTTCCCAGAGAATAAACGCATCAATTTCGAAAAGTGTTTCCCCGTCATACATCGAGAGTATTCTACATTGTATGCCTTTGATCTACGTGATCCACATTCTCTGTCTGAGAACTCCTCGCAGACGCCGAAACTTTCTCGTAATGTCGTAAGCTCCCGTGAAAAAGTTTCCACTTTTCTCGGCAGGAAACGGCGCGACGAAGTCACCGTGCAAGTCGTAGATTCGCGATTTTGTTACTTCATTATTTCTTCGCACAAGTTCACGCTCCAATCGCAGTGAGGAAAGTCCGAACTTAATGCCGCCTCATAGAATTTTATCGATCGTCATTACATAAATGCTGGCTTGCTTCGCGATCCTGTTAACAACATTTATACTAAAACACATACACAAAGAGAGCTATAGAATACGGAATATGATTATGAAACATTATCTTTCTACTTTAAAGAGAAATTATATACAAGAGAAATTATATATATTAACGCAGAGCAAAACAAAAATGCTACCGCGTTGTTAATATTTTTAAATTTAAAGATATCCTTATTGTTATAATACGCTTGTTTAATATTAATGAAAGATCTCTGCGAGGATATCCCATGCTTCTCGGAAGTTTTCTTCGATAGCGCATTTATTTTCGTAACGTCACGCCGTCCGCGTTATCAGCGCAGATAACCCGTCGCGATGCGTGACGCTGCGGGCTACGTTCTCGCTTAAAATTTAATTCGAGCTCGAAGCCTTGGCTTTATGTCAGTTCGGCGGCCGTGATTGGTTGGCATCTAAGTTTAAGCTCACAGGCTTTAGTTCTCTCTCGAACGGCGAGCGTGTATTTATGCGTGTGTGTACATAGGTATTTAAGTGGTATGTGACGCCGCGTATAGCGCAAATCGGGTCACCTCGTCGATGCTCGTAATCCGCCTTCCATAATAAATTTACGTACCCGTGATTGTTCAAAACAATGTTGTTTTCGCGTATGAACGCTCGTTTTGAAAATCAGACAGAAATACGAACACTTGTGTAAGGTTTGTTTAAGCCTAGCTTAATTACTTAATCGCGTTATAATATTTGCGCAGTAATACTTGCCGACATTAAAAATTGCAAATGTTAATTTGTACCTTATTAATAAAATAAATTAAAAATCATACTCTTACGACAGAGATATATCAATAACGAACTAGGTTTTTCAAAGGTAAGCGGCTTTGCAATTGTAAATTAACCACTTTTCGAAAATTAAATTTATAAAAGGGACACGTGCAGTTTAATTGTAATATAAGTAAATATGATTTAATTATGTTTACGATAAGCAGATTTAATTGCGTTCATCGAACCATAGTCATCGCGGGAGGCGCGCATCGCCGCATGCAACGGAAATTATTGGCGCAAGGACGGGAGATAATATAACCACTAGATAATGTATTGCGTGAAAATTACATGGTACCCGGGTTAACGCTGGTATAACCCATTTAAAAGATCTCATTGCAGATACCGCGAGGTGATAATGTATGGACAGATTGCTTTTGTTTCGCGGACGGTTCATTTTCGTCGCTTTGTGTAACACCTTACTGCGAAGAATCTCCTCGGTATTTACACACTTGTGCTGGTCTACTTCGTACCGCTATTATCTTTGTGTTACTAATTTTACTCTGTTTTGCGAGGCGTTGAATATTGAACACACGCGTCACAATGTGCTTAATTATGTAAAATTAACGCGAACCAATTTAATCGCACGAGTCGTTACGACATATACCTATTTAACGTAACTGAAAGAATAACAATGTACAATTGTTAGAGAGATGTGTAAAATGCGTAGACAAAGTTATATTTCAGTTAAAGATTAATTTTTTAAATGTAAAATACACACTTGAGAGGGATGTGTGAATCGAAATGAATTTAGCACTCGATTTTGAGTCTAATTTTCGAAATCGCGCAGTAGTTTTAAATTGTTTGCAGATTCTCTTCTTCGCGGTCTCGTTTACGATCCGTTTCTGGTCTGGTTTTCAACCTCTGCGGACAATTTGCGGATAATGATCGTAACGGCATGGCCAAAAAGTTCACCGCACTCTCTCTCGGCGCCACGACCGAACGATAATTTATGAAAACGTTGCTTTCGGCAACGCGGTTGTACGCGTTCGTGTCGCAATACTCTCTCGTGGGCGTCGTTAGTGAAGTGCCACGTATTTACGCACTAGAGAAATCAATAAACCATGCTTCGGGAAACGGGTTTTAGGCGCGCGAGACCGTGTCAGACGTTGTTCGAAAGAGAGAGATGGAGAGGACGGAAGGGTAAAACTGAGGGTAGCGCGCGCCCTTCGCACGCTATCCAGCTATTAGACAATGCAAATAGTATCGTTGCCCTGTGATCGGGTAATTTGGATCTTGATACTACACCTTCGACGAAAACAACTTTCGCTATATTTTTACCGTCGCTGTTTCGTGTAATCATGATGCATTAAGATACTCTGTCTCTTCCTTGTCTTTTTGTTCGGAATCGCAAACATTCGTTTAAAACGTTTCTTTGGAAATACCTTTTCTCTTCAATTGAAAAAATTACGTACTAAGTTTGAACAACACTGGAGGATCATTTCCAACGTCAGCACGTCCTGCGCGTTTCCATTATTTACAAAATGACAAAATAAAAATAGACTGGTTATTATCACTCTCTGTAACATCAGTGGTTCGTGATAATCCCATCCGAGTGAAACTGAATGGAATATGTGGATTACGCTGTACTGGATATTTACGCAAGATGTCAACATGTGAAAACAGAAGATTACGAATTTGCATTCTGAAATGTTCGACGCCGTGCAGCGATCGGATTAAAACACAAACACGATTCGACATATGGATTACGAACGCAGGGAGACGCAGGGATATTTATGCAAAAGAAACAAAAGTTCCATGCGCAAGAGCAAAAACCGACGTTTACAGATTAACATATTGAGATAGTCATCGTATGCAAGGTAACGACAGAATCAGGCGGGTTATTAAAACCTTACCGAAATTCTCTTACCTCGCGGCTTACGTGAGATCGATATCGCGTTTAAAATTGTTGTTTACTCCCGGCGATAGTTCTTGTGTTAATAATTCATGTCATTAATAACTCACGCGTAATAAGATCATGGCAGGTTCATATACATATATCCGGCGAGAGACGGTGCAGGACTGACGGGAAGAACGAGAAACGATCTCTCGTCTCGCATTATTAGTGTGAAGTTCATTGAGCGTTCATGAAGAGTTGTCGAGGGTCGAGGAAGGGTGATTTTAACGGTGACTCTCATTAAAATGCGATTACTCGACTTAACATAAACCATTTGGCTTAACGAGTTAAGCCAAATTAAGTAAATACGTCCGGCGGGGAATGAACTAGGTGACTGATTGAGTCGATAGAATCAAGACAGTTTTTATGACGAACACACAAATATACTTATGCCGTCACAAACTTAACATCGATTTATTACAAGGGAAATCCGTGATATCAAAACTCTTTTAATATTTGCACAATATTGAATGTCCCATTGTTATTATTTAAAAGGAAAAGTTTGAATTAGAATGGTTTTGAACGTGGAAGGTCGCAATATTTAACAGTCAAACAAATTTTTATTACTATGTATGTATGTCAACGATGATAAGATTGCTGATGTGAGAGCGACTTATCAAAGGGAGGGAAACTTTGGTGGTGGGATGGAGAAGCGTGAACATGTTTGAATATTTGAAGAGAAAACAACGACGATGAATTACATACGCGTTTTCGAGGCGCGTAAGACGGCGAAGCGAAATTTATAATTATGGAAAACGAAGGTTGTGTGATCGTCGCGCGAGAGAAGTCCGCGAGGAAAGTCGTTAGAGAAACGTTCACCCGAGAGAAGTGAGACGATTCCGGTCGGGCGATTTCTATTGACAAAAGCGTTTCGCTCCTCAGACAAAGGCTGTTCGCATTTAACTGCGAACAGCTGCGTTTCCAGGTCTGCTGCGGTCTCTCTCCCGCATTGAATACGATCGCTTGGAACGACAACGTCCGAACCCTTTTCGGGGACGCAAGCTTGCGTTGAAACGTGCAAACAAACTTCACAACTTTCACAACCAGCACTAGTTCGTGCGGACCGTTTATGCGTTTCCGCGACGGTGGAGAGATTGCGCTGACGATTTAAAACCCATTAAGAGTTGCCCGCAACTCCCGATAACTTTGGTCCGAAATCGATTTTTTAACGGATCGCTGTCGTTACTGGACCAATTTTCATGAAGTGAGAGAAATCGGGACACGCGCGTGAGAGACAAGACCACATGAGTGAAAAGATAAACGCAGCGCAAGATATAACGTCACTATAATAAGAGAAAGAGTAAGAGAGAGAGAGGGGGGGGGGGAAGAAGGAAGACAGAGGAGTCCAACGAGTAGTATCGCATAGCTACTTAAAACTTTTGGAGCTTGTCTTGTGTCCTTACTAGTTGGCACCTTGCTTACTTAGCTCGAGTCCGCAACTTACCTTCTCTCGCAGCTTCTCTACTGTTTCCTGTTCTATCCCCTTTCCCGGCTCACCCCTTTCTATCCCTTCCCTCGCTCCCCCCGCCCTCCTCTCAGTGGCTTAAGTCGAAGTTTACCTTTGTTCCCGGCTGTCAGTCCGATATAGTTTCCGGCTACTATCGCCACTCCACCACCGGTGCATCTGTTACTATGCGCACGAGCCCAGGGTTGTAACGATATTAATCCGCTTTAGCGGTACATTTTGAAAAGGACGATAATCGGCAAAATCGCCGCGCTCGTTGCGACAGCGAGCGCGATAGCAAAATTCGCGAGCGTCGCCACCGCCGCGCGACAGAAATTACTTCGATATTTGGTTTGTAAATTTACGCGGTATTCAAATAGGGTTGCCCGCGATGGTTCATACCTTTTTTCAGAGCGGAAATCAACGTAAATACAGTCACCGCGGTGTGGAACGACAGCGGGCGTAAGCACGCGTTTGAAACAAATCGTTCGAAATTATTACGCATTGAATAAAATACACTCTTTTACAATTTAATGAAATGGATTCTTTTTATGTGCGAAGCCGGATAATTATAAAGCATAAATCTCATCTCTTAATATTTAATGAACTATTCGCTGATTTTTCACAATGATAATTTTTCTCTTTGAGAAAATTACGTGTACGTAGTTTCGCGTATGAACCAGCCGTATGTATGAAAATCATGTTTAAAAGTACTTTTAAAACTTTTTTAATTTTTTGAATGTTACATTCAAAAGCGGAGCTTCTTTCAAAAGCGCACTTTCAGTGGGTGGATTTGTTTAATAAAAAAGCAGATTGCGGAGCCATAACGATATAGCGTAGATTTTTATTTCTATTGATTTCAATTTGCAATAAAAAATAAATGGGTGAAATTTATAAAAACTATACATGTTATGTATGTTAAATAACATTCAAAACTGTTTTTTTTTTCTGTTTCAGCAAGTACAGATGTTACCGGTGCATTGTGATGCATGCGCAACATGCCAACGTTCTGCAATACAAAGAAAGTAAGACATGAAAATCGCTAATTACTAGGATTTTAAATGACATTCTGTTCCATTCTTTAAAAGGATGTTTAGCTTTTTAATACAGAGCGTCGTAAAAACTTATGGTTCACTGAATCTCGTTATAAATCTTTTGTCTTCTTTGTGCCTGATAAAATATCATCTTACATTATGTCGTTATTTTCATATTCTTCTTTTTCCCTAGCTCTCTCGTTTATTTTTTTTTTCGTAAAAGAAACTTAATTACCAGAACAGAACGGAACAAAAATCGCTATTCGTTTTCATCCTCGTTTCTTTTTTAATTATTTTGTCTGTTATCTCAGAGTGGCTTTCCTCCTTTTATATAACAGATCCTAATTTGTTCGGAATTTTATTTTGAATCGGCAAAATAAACCCAATATATGTTTCGTCATCCTCGTCGTTACATTTCCAAGGTACGATGATGCAACGTTACGTTTCGCTGTTGTTATTAGCTTATTGCACGAGCGATTCACCGGAACCAAGTCTGCTGACCCAATGTGGCACGTTGACCAGTGATGCCACTCTGGTCTCTCTGTTTCGCTCCAATGCAGCACCGCTGCCCTGTCCCATTAAGGGTCCCTTGGAGTTCACGTACAGCCAGGGCGAGGGCGAGTGCAATTCGCCGCGGTCACGGGCGGAAGCGTGCACGCAGGACTCACGTCTGCTCCTGCGCTACCAAGCGTGCGCCAACGTTCATTCGTCCGAAAGCGTGGGTCAGTATTCTCCCCACGTCATTATATCGTGCTGACACGTAACGACCTCATTTTACACACAGATAAATCGAATGTCAACCATAACGCGCGGCCTAACTTTTAAATATTTTTTCTCTTTTATTAGAGAGGGCTTATATTTGCGACTTAAATATTTAGGAATAAAATACCGAAGAAATATAATTGTGAGTTATTTAAAACTCGAGAAGTCATTGAGCAACGAGTTGTGTGCGGGAAAATCTGGCTGGGGGAGTTTTGGAGATAACGTGTATCTTGTTTTTATATTCTTTCCAGCGCAATGCAAACTATTATACAAATTTGATTGCAGCGTTTCCCATTTTCTGGGATTCTTTGATTTATTGTACAATAAATGGGTACCGTACAATAGATACCGCGTATAAAATAATATTGTTGCACAAACATGCATTGTGCGATATCCATTTACACGGTAATTGTGTTATACCTGTTTACAAACGCTCATAATTTGTCAAGTGAATACCTAAACAATTATGAAATACACAACATATGCGAGTCCAATCACTGTCTAGTGACATTTTGTTATTGGTTCATAATTAATTCGTTGCAATCTACAGTTATAAAGAGCTCGTCAAGTGCCTCAATACATCGATGGAAATTTCGGAGTACGCCGCAAGTGTAAAGTTTCAATTCATAGTTCTATTGTCATCGACTTTTCTCTCGTCTATATTATTTTTTTTCGCGAAATTTCAACAATTAATTTATTTTACATTTTTCGTCGATTTATTTTACTTTCTTTCGTCAAAATGAATTTATTATTGTATAAAAGAAATACGATAAAATGTAGCGGGAGGGGTAACAACTCCTGATTGTTGCGAATGGAGAAATAGTCGGAGGCTAATTCTAGTTATCGGAAACGAAGTCACCGTGTGATCGAACCACCACACGAAATAAGTGTATTCCGACTCGTCGACTCGTCATGTCGTTACGGCACGTAAAAAGGAATTATGACGGCGTTTCCGCGGTGTGACGTTAACATCCGCTTTGACATTAATTAACACGACGCGCAAGGCCTGTAACGGTCAATAAAGCTCGCGGCTTCGGAATGAATGATTAATGGCCTTGTCAATTACCATTTGTTGCTGGGCTTGTCCAAACGATTTTGCGCAATTATCATCGGCCCGTGCCCGATCGTCTATCTCGATACGTGGCACGCGGATAAATGAATACACGACACCGCACGCTGCGTACACGAATGGTATAATGCGTTTTCATGAACATTCATATATCGTTTACCCGCGTTTATAACTTGCGTGCAGATAGCTCTATCCTGGGACACACAACGGCGATAAACTTTTATTTACGACTCTGTTACTAATAGGGTCGCGTAGGCTAGAGAATCACGACCGAATTTTCGCTTTGATATAAACCTTCGCGAAAACCGGTGTACTTCCCCGTCAGCTGGTAACTTTAACGCGCTGCACAGTTTATGTTTTCTGTAAAGCCTCGTAAAACGTATGCGCCACTACGGTCACGTACACATGAACAGATCATTCGTGTATCCCGGTGTAAACGGGGGAGAAAAGCGAAAAAAAATAACAACGGTTATTATTGGATACATGCCAATTTGCAGTTGTAACGGTTTGTTTTTCTAGACGTAGAATTGGAGTGTCTGGCTCATTGGAGGGAGGGCAGCACAAATTACATGGTCGCGCGTTTGCACAGCGATCGTAACGATCGTAAAACAAGCGACGAGGAGAGCTACAGATGCTTTATTTACACAAATCCATCGAACAACACGTGGAACCTCGCGCAGAGCTCGGATGCCGCCTGCAACGGATTGATCAGCGTCTCCGAGGCCGCCAGAACATTCAAGATGACACAGAGTGAGTCCTCTCTTTGTTGCGTCCTTTCTACGAACTCCGCGAAAATCTTGATACCTCCCAAGAATATATTTTTCACGGTCTGTTAAGCGCACAAACCATTTTAATGTATTTAAAACTTTACGTTGAATTCGTAAAGATCAGACTGAAAACAAATTGGAAAAGGATTGTTCGATTTCCTAGAATAGCGATCACTCGGCCACGTTTGTCGGTCGCGTAAAATTGAATTAACGATCGAAATTCCGCGAGGGGCTGCTAATCGATAGCGATGAGAGGTAATGGTGGCGGATCGGCGCGTATATCTCGACCCGATACGGAAGCCGTCGTACGTGCGGAGGACCCGAGAACAAGAGCATGTAAACTATGAGAGTGCCTGCGGACACCAGAACGGATTCTTGTCCGGCATACTAGCGTTAGCCTCGTCCGGTGGTCAACGCGAGGTACTTCGGGTATTCCAT
Organism: Crematogaster levior; assembly: GCA_901521435.1. Classification (NCBI taxonomy): domain Eukaryota; kingdom Metazoa; phylum Arthropoda; class Insecta; order Hymenoptera; family Formicidae; genus Crematogaster; species Crematogaster levior. The sequence continues at coordinate 497,165 of CABEGB010001413.1, read as the reverse complement.
GGTATCGCATAGCTACACGTAGCCTTGCCGGTTTGGGACGCTCTCGTCGCAGGATTCACGGTTAACCATACTGAGAACGGGCGGCTCCGATTTGATCGTCGGTCGAACGGCGCAATGTACGCCGAGACGATCGGTATGAGTATTCGTTGTGAAGAAAAAAATGTTGAGCCCGTTGTCGAGTAAACCTGTTAAATGGATTTCCAGTTTATCCGCTTTTAATTTTCGCTCGGCACACTTCGGATTTTTCAATTCAACCGCGACGAATTTCGTATGTTATTTTATTATTATCTCGTTATACTAATATCGTTCTTATTCGTTTATTATACGCAGTCTGTCACAATCGACAGACATGTTATCGAGGAATGACAAAGCTGCCGCTTAATATTTCGAAATCGCGGCCGCGGCTGCTAGAGGAAATTCAACTCGAGCGTTAAGCAGCTTAAAAATTTTTCAACGGCGCCCTTACCACGGCGTCGCGGATGTTTCGTTAACCCCCTACCCGGGTACCGCGTTTCCATTTAAACTTTCCAGGAGGCAGATTAGCCCCGGGATCTCGAGCTACGCCGAGCTTCCCGCTTCGAAGTACCCGCTCGTAGATGAAGAGAACGTTATTCGCCAACGCGCGATAAATTCTATCTGGCCGATATGTAAATTCACGTCTCCCTTCTTATTCTTCCTTTCTACTATTTCCTAGTCACGTTCCTAGTCGATTCGTAAGAATTATATGTAAATGCAAAAAGACTGAGAGACAATAACTTAAAATAAGATATTTAAGGAAATGATTCATCAAAATAATATATCCTAATCTTTCCGTTAAGAAGAGATCTCAAAGCACAATTTGCTTCGAAAATCCGCCATGCATTAGGATCTTCTCGAGAAATATTACGGTTAGAACGAGAAGAGTAGAAAGTAGAAAGCCAGAGCAAGTATGCACAGTAACGAAAGAAATATAGTTACGTGAGAAACGTAGAATATCATTGCGCGGTAGAAATGCATATACGTATTTATGAAATATCGGAATAATAGTGAATCGTAAAATAGATATTAGATTTTGAAACATATTCCTGTGCTCTTTACATTTGTATTTTTTAAGTTTCGTATCGTTTCTTTTCTCGAGCAAATCCGATTGGCAGAAGTGTCGTTTTTAAAAAAGTTTTATCCTCAATCCCCCGTATTTCAGAAGCTAGTTTCTTTGTACGAGACGATTAAAAAATTGGCTTTAGTATGAACAATCATATTTAATGTCGACGCTTCGAGGACCCCCGCAACGTTTTCCGTACTATTTTCATTTTAGATTACCGTTTTCAAATAGCCGCCGCCGACGCACTGTGGAATTGCAATCTTTTCGAGGTAATGCAATGGTATTATATGCGGTCTGACTGCAAAGGAAGATAAGAGGATGGGCGTAATTTACTTTAAACAAAGCATACGTTTCTTCTATTTCGCCGCGGGCGTGACTCATTTTAATGTGCATTTTGTTATACACAGCATACTTACATCGCAAGACTGCAATAAAACGTTAAAAAGAAAATTTCTTTTTCGCATTTAAATTTCTAGCTATTTGTATATTTCCGATAATTCATGTTTCTTGGAAATTTGTCGAGAATGCTCGTCATGTAAAAGTATATTAAACTAGTTTTATTCCCTGTCGTTTTGCGCGATTAATGTGTATTAATTTGCGCAAGATGAAAAACCGAAACTTATTAACTTAAAATTATTATTAATTATTAATTATTTAATTATTTAATAAAAAAGATGTTATTTCCAAACTGAATCTTGGTAGCTTAATATTTCTATGAGAATTTTGTATACTTTTTTAAATTTATTGTGAGTAAACTGGACGCCGATTATTTGTTGGCTTTAAAATACAGCTTTTTGGAACAGGCAAGATTTAACCGTGATCAAAAATAGCATCTTTTCTCTAATTAAATGATAGATTCACATCAGTCCTGTTTAACTTATTACTGTTTTTTAATACTTTTAATAATAATTTTAAAAAATTCTTTGTTATAAATTATGTAACATGCATGCAAATGACCATAAATTTGAAAATTTCTCCGGCAAGATAGGAATTTTAATTAAATAGAAAGAACCAGTGCACAATTCTTTCCACGTAGAAAATACGCATAAGAAAATAATTATATCGCAGGAACGTAGATCGCATAATGAAACAATTACGCGAATCCAGTTTCTTTATCGTCATCGTTATGCCTCTCTTATCATTCGCGGCGACGTATGCGATAAGCAGCGCAATTTCGGCGACCTATAGCGTTACAGCGCACGCATAAACCCGATTGAATTATCGATTAGCTTTTAGTTGCACGCATGCCGCTGTCGCAGTATGCAGCACGTACGCAGCATACTTTGTTGCTCGTGCATTTTTAACGGTCCATTAATTCACGGTGCACCGTGATTGATGGCCGTGAGCAATCGACCATTGACAGGATAACTGTTCGCCGGTGACAGAGCTGTCGCGCGTTTATAGCAAATTATTTGCGTCAATGTAGCCGTCCGTTATCAGCACGTAGTAACTTCATTTTTATATACGTTTTTAATTTTCATATTCTTAAAATGTTTATTATTATTACAATCAAGATTTAATTTTTATCATTTTTTAAATATTTTGATGAACGATACGGTTTCAATATTTTATCAGTAATTGCGAGAACAATTCCGAATCATTATAGCGACAATGACAATGCAATGTGTATGTGAATTATGTGTTGTAATGGAAAGCGCGTGAACGCGCATGTATATGTGTGTTAATGAAGCTAATGAGTTGGTTAATACATCACGTTCACGTATATGACGTATGTCGCTCGCGTATAATTACGCTAGTTACGAATATAACTCCGTTAAAAGTGTGCTGTAATTAGTGTAGAATTATTCGGAACGAAGAATCATCGAATACCGGCTGATTTCTCTCCCCTTTTTTTTTTGACGGAATTCTTTGACGGAGCGTGCAAGAACCTGATAATGCGCAGGAAACAGCCGGCATGCCGTTGGAAACGAAGTTTACGGCATAGGAAGAAGAAAGGTCAAAGTTTACTTATGCTGGATTATCTGCTTGAGGACCCCGTAAACTTAAAGAGTCGGGAACGAGCTTACAGTATATATTATGCATTTCGAGTTTGAAATAACTGCATTAGGAGCAGAGTTACAGCACTCTCTAAGAATAAAGCCGCAGCTATTTCTTGACACGTAATTACATTTGAATTTAACAGTCGTCCGAATTTGCAACGTGGAGGTGAAAATTACAGAAATTAAACTGTTGACGTTGCGGCGATAATCAACTTTACAATCTTGAGTTTCAGCTTTAAAAACACTAAAATATTTTCGATAATTGCGAATACCAATGAGAAGCAAAACTTCCGTAGCTGCTTAAAATTCGCGTACAATTTTTCCCGTCGTTAAATCGTCGTTATAATTGTCCTGCGCTTTCAAGTTTTAATCTAAATTTAACGTGGTTGACGACGATGATAAGTGTACAAAGAAACAAGTTCGTAAGAAAGAATGTCAAATATTTGGATTAATTCCGATTCAATCTTCTTATTGAGAAAACTATTATGAATGCACATGCGAAATTTGCGTCGCGGAGAGAATCACAGCGACAAATAAGGGATTTTCTCTTTCTACGGCCATCTTTTCACGTTACAGAAAAGCCACCGCAGCGTTGCACGTACCCGTCCTGGGTTGTGGACGGTAAATCGTGGGTGGCTTTGGATCGAATGGCTTCCCGACTCCTGGCGTCGTCTTACAACCTTACGATTCTCGACCGAAACGAGACCCGCCTTGTTTGCCATTCAGTTGTTTCTATTGATGATCATCGCTATCACCATTCCACATCGATCGATAGGGAGAACCAGAAGCAGTTCGTCGCGAAGGCAACGCGGGATTGGTAAGTCTATTCATACAGCAACTGTGCGAAGAAGAAGTTAGGAGAAACGCGAGACGACGCGATGATTCAAAATAGTTAACAGGAACTGAAAAGAAAAATTGCGGAAGGTACCTCGAACAGATTCTCTCGCTTTTTCTTCGCGAATTGTGAGGGACATTATTAAAATGTCCACATTTTGTACGAAACGCGAAGAAAGCGTTCGCTTTCAATTGGCGAAGGATAATTTTACGGTTCATGAGAACAGGAATAATTATCAAAGAAGCGTAATATGATAATCGCAAGCTTTCGTTTACGGTGTTCACGTGAATAAACGAGAGTTACTCCACTTTTGTCTCTGCGGCATCACTTTCACAAGTATATCTATGTGTCTGTGTGTGTGTATGAATACCGGAATGTCAATATAGGTCCCACCCCTCCCAGGTACTCTCATTAAAGCATTCGTGCGGGCGAGTTCGCGCGACGTAACGTATCGCTTTTAATCGCTCGTGTACATGTACGAGAGACCTGGTCCGGTTATTCACGCCCCACTGCCGCCGAGAGTACGATTCATTGTTAAAAGCTGAGATAAAAGTGCTTATTGGGACGTGTTTGTCGAACATATCCGCGGGAACACGCTAAAGTGTTTACTACTCGCCGGAGCACACTGGGAAGAATTAGCCCAGAAAACGCGAAGGCCGATCCGATGTTTTTCTTCGCTCGCTCCGCAAAACTGAAGCGTGTCCAAACATTCGTTGTTTGTCGAGCGAAGATAAATTTCTTACTCTGCTACTAAGTAAAGAGGGGGTAATTGCGGAAAGTAAAAAAAAGTTTTCCTGATTGCAAAATTATTTTTTAAAAGTTGACTATAGAATTATGCAAGTTTAAATATATATTGGCGAGTTTCTGCATCTGGATATTCATCGCCTTCGTTTCGTCGCCTTTAACATATATGTATGTGTCTGGAATAATAATTACTCGAATATCTGATTTATAAAAATAACAATGCAAATTGACAGAGCGATCGATAAAATGTGATTACATTCAACAGACATATTATCCTCTTCATTTATTCAAAGAAACTCGGTCAAGCGTAACTTCTCAGCGATTAATATCCTCACTTAGGAAGGTTCCGAGAATAATGTCGCGGTACGGGCGCGACAGCTGCTTGAAGAATTCCTTTACTTAGATATCACGATATTAAGATGACGCGGAGCGGAAGGGAAGCCAGAGAAGAAAGAATTACTTTCTTTGCATTAAACGGACGTCTGATCGAGCGCAAGACTTTACTACTTGGATAGATCGTAAATAGTGTCGTTTTAATTCACATTTTAATACTCCTGTATAAATTCACGTCGTAAATAATTGCGTGAAATCAAAGCGATGATTATGTGTTATGCCATTTTGTTATGCTATTATCGTACCATAATAAGAATCAGTTCTTAAGTCATGTAACGCTGCAAATATTACATAAAATATTACATAAAATAATCGCCTCCATAAATATGTCACTATAAGTGAAATTTGACATAAAATTTATTACTCTGTGTTTTTTAGTGTAGTAAGCGCTTTAAAAACCGCGTATTTCTTCCGCCGTCACCTTGGCAAGATTTTTTACGCCTTACCGGCGAACGTCGACAATAAAAACGGACGTGCCATTTCTTCCGTCCGCCCGGCTTACATCTTATTCTTCGTTCCAGGAAGTTTTATTATCCGCATTACAATTCTTTCAGTTTGATGCGCGGCGAATAATTACTACGGAGGACGGTGGGCATCGGCGTTAAACATTTACTACTCTCGCAAGCTAGGGAATTGAGTGTACGACACGAGAGAGGCATAAAAAGAAAAGAAAATGTAATCCTCTTCTCGACTTATGCCCGCCGCGTCGTTCATCTCGTTTTCATCGTTCGTCGATTCACGTTTCTTCTCTGATTCACGCGAACAAATAATTCGAACTTGGTTTTGCTTCGGAAACTTCCGTTCGATGGCTTTCATAGTTTCAGTGTCATCCTTCATCGGCTGACCGAACGTATGCTTCCGTTACTCGCGGAAACGTCGAAAGAGACAAACGAATTCGACACCGAATTCCCGACATACGCGAAGAAACTTACCCCGTGTTTCTCTCATTCTCTTCACGTTACACGACGCAGTAAAAAAGTTGAAATCACGAACGAGGACATTGATTGTCCACGTTTCCTTCATTTTATTAAAAATCTAATAAGAGACATTCTTGAAATCGATACTGAGTGATAGAAATTATAGCTAATCGTTTCCGCGAACGTCAAAGCGATATCGCGATGGCGCGTCAGCTTGCGTCATTATCTAAATGTCTGAATATTGTCGGACAAAGAAATAAGCGCGTGACACGGTTGCTAATATTATGCCAGGAAAATAACCTACAATCTTCCTATCCATCGACCGCTATTTCTGTGCCTTGCACGGAACGATCAGCCGAGTCTATATCGTGTACATTCACGTAAGTGCAGAAACTTCGCTGCGCTATTGTATAATATCGGGACAAATGAAAATGACGAGTAAGTATTAAGATTTTTTGTAATTTTAAATCGGCAATAAAATGTGCAGAAATTTTTCACGGAGCTTTTTAACATGTAAAAAGAACGATCAAATCCGGAATTTTTGTTAATTAAAAATCAGCTATCAGCTGATCATTCTTCTCTTCTCCACGCTAGATTGCTAATGATTTTTATACAGCTCGCCTTCACCACGAAAAAAATTTCCACACTCGCGATCTCGAGGGAACATATCATTTCGAGACGCTACTCGCAGATGTGCACGGATTTTCGTTTGAACGCCCGTCATACTGCACTTATACGGCGTGCAAGTGTTCGTCGACGGAATTCTCCTTATTTCGCGGAATCTTCATCCGCTGATCTTCTCGCGCTTTAATATACCCGCGATTACGCGCCAGCTCGCGACTTTATGAGAAACGCCGTCCGGGATTCGCGTTTCCCTGCGGGAAGACGAAGAGAAGATGAAGAGGCTGCGTAGCAGACGGTCGAATCGGGAGATGACGGTGGAGAAAGAGGGATATTCTTTTATATGTCGGGGAGCAGATTTCGTGAATTCATTTTGCGACGGATGCGGAAGGGGCGCAGAAAACGTTCATGCGTTCTGCGGGGAAACGATGCGATCGACGAAGACCTACGAATCACGAATAAGTTTATATCTTTCTGAAATCGATATTTGATACCGTCGTTGATGTGACGTCGTCGTCGCTGAAAATCGGTATTTTTCACGTGAGGCCCAACGAGTGTTTGAGAAATATCATTGATTAATGCAATTGATTTAATAATACAGAAATGTTAAAAGTACGGTCAGTAAAGTGACGAAATGAGAGTTTGTCAAGTATATTCGGATAATTTGCTTTTCTGACTTGGACGTGATTGCGATTTGCCAGGATGCCAAGTTGAAGAATGAACCTCTCGAGAGCGGTAATCGTGCTGACTGTTACAAGATTGAATATTTTGCACCGATACTTCACACCGGCGCGGTGCCTGGCACCACGACAGCTCTCGGGTAAGCGTTAGCAAGGACTCGGTATTTCAATTAAGGTCGAAGACTCGGCCCGGAGTAATTAGAGGCGAGTGAAGAGCAAACACGAGCGCGGGGCAAGACGATTGTGCATTAAACTGTAAATCTGAGAGCACTTATCGCGACCACGCTGGAATTGCATATATAAATAATCGAGGACGAGCACAAATCTTTCCTCGGAATCGGCTCGCGAGCGAAATCGTGACGAGCGAGCGACGGAAAATCGCCAAGACCGTAATGTCATATATTAAGACGCTGCGAAACCGATCTTCATGATGGTTTGGTTCAAAATTATGGAGTACATATAATAACATGTGATAAGTTGAAGTTAGCTTATTGGTGTAAGACAAGTTAATATTTTATACGGAATCATGCTGGCGAATTATAAGACACGGAATTACGATATCAAATGTAGCAAGAAACGAGACTCATAAATCTCACGAAGTCGACGGTAAATCAGCCGTTCGAGCGAACGAGCGATCCACCTCGACTTTTTCCTGCTTTTACCTATCCTTTCGGCAGAATGAAACCGTGCCAAAACGCCGATGTGTGGCTTTTATGAAGCACCTGCTCGGACGGTTTCAAGTAGTTCCGGCTTGCGACGCCGGGAAGATGTGTGTGCGCGCAAATATATTTCCGCATATACACGCGAGCAAGTTCTGTCCGTCCGTCTGTCCGTGTGTTTACATGCACACGACATACGATTTATGTGCATCTCGAGCGGAGCGCTCGCATTGATCGCAACGATGCACCCGGGACACACGTAATAACGAATCGTTCGTGCAACGAGCCGCTACTCTATAAAAGAGTACGAGATTGTAAAGTTGAAAAAAAAAAAGAATATTTTGAATACACATGCCCGGAATTACGGGAAATGCACGGAGTCGGAAGCTCCAATTGGAAACAGATTCAAATTATCATCATTCCTTTATTACCACCGAGCGTATTTTTCGTCCACTTGTTCAGAAATTGCTCGATGATGAGTATGAACGTCCATTTCGATAATTCGAATGATTCATATATATTATATTTCCCATATTCGCTGTATTTCAATCGATAACTAATTAATCAAACTAATATCAAACTCGCGCGCAATATACCCTAACTTTTTGCATTAACTTCCGACCTTTGAGAATGTGAAATTAAATTTTTTTTTGCTCGATTAAATTTGTTTAATGTTCCTCGTTTACTTCCGCGCGTAATTATTTTCATACGTCCGTCGATTTAACCAGACCTCATTTACCGATAAGTATTTACAGATCGATTAAAATGTCAGCCGGGCACAAGTATTCTTCGTGAACGTCGTGAAAAATGGTTTCCTGTCACGGAAGTCTCGTGTATACAACGACAGTGGACGATACCAATTCTGATAAATCATTGTAGATTCATATTTTTTCTCTCTCTTTTATATATTCCATCCCATCCTTCTAAAGTCTTGTAGAGGCTCGTCTGCCACCCTCTATCGACCTGTCTCGGATAGAGCTCGCGATATTTATCGCTCGATCGAGTCGCAAGACAATTTAAACTCTAGATCCACTTAATCATATAATTTATGTATAATTACCTTTTTACCCGCTACTATATTGAAAAAGGAAAAGACGCATATATTTTCTTCCCTTTATTATTATACTATCATTGTTATTAAAATATGTATTTGAGGCGCCATTATGTCTGTCGCGATCGATATTTAGGTGGGTCGTCGCGCTGCGCCGATGTCATATTTATGATCGTTATATTATTAACTCACGGCGAAAACGGTGAGGAATATAACTTCCAAAAGTGTGTAATTAGCCGTAATTAGTCGAATAATCAAGTAAAAGATTAGCTAAAAAATTCATACCCTATTTAATTTCGCAAGGTTATTCTCAGCGTCAGACACGTCGTAGTTTGTTTCTAAAATATACCACATGCGCCTGATACGATCTCGAAATTAGATCGCGATAACGAAACAGGTAAGCGACTGAAATCCCTTAATCGCCGCATCCAAGAGCACGTATTGACCACTTCTAGATCAGACAGCGCGTTGGAACGTCGCTGGAAACTATTCTGAGGAAAGCGGTCCCGATCGCTTCGCGCCGGTGCAACAGGAGAGCAGGCGCTTCTTATCGGAAAAACGTGCTTATCGCGGTTGTATATCGAGCTGGATGCCTTCGTGTACTGCATAAAACTTTCGCGTTTCGTTCCGTTCGACCTGGCCGCGCCCGACGGCGGCGACGGCGGCGGATTTCACGACGCGGAACGACCCGGGGATTCTATTTCTACGATCCCTCGTTTCTCGACTTTCGACATTGTTACGTACATTATCGTGACTTCCCTCTCCGTTCCGTCCGCGCTGGCATGTCGACATCTATAAAGCACGCCGAGACGTCGGGCACGTCAAATTTATCGCTTTATTTCTGGCGATACGTCGTTGCAAGAGAAGAGAGAGAGAGAGAGAAAGAGAGAAATGCGTCTTATATATTCATCCTCTCACCATGTAACTCAATTCTGCGTCGATATTCGTAGAATGCATTCTGGTTAAGTAGGTACACACATTCCACTCACCATAAGTTTCATATCTACTCTGCGGGAAGTCTCTTATATTTATCTCAGTTTATTCGAAATTCGATAATACATCGAATCCTATAAAATATATTTGCACGCTGTTTCTCTGTTTTGGAATTTTGCTTATCTCTTCCATAAACATTTATAGAAATAATAACCAATTCTTATAGATCGCTGTAGAAATAAAGCTTATGAAAATAACGAACAAGTAACTGGTGTAATCGACAATTTCTCTTCAACGTGCAATTTGCCTTCGAATAAAAATGTTAATAGTATGATCGATGCGACGGGCTTTCTTTTCTTCTAATTCCATTCGCGATTGATCCGTCATTGTCAGCCGTATTGTCATTCACAGTCTGAAAATGGACACCAGTGATTCAACTCACTTGCAGACTGAAGAGTAAAATACTCTTCAGCCTATTAATCATTTGTCGCTGTCGAAACATGCGCGCCTTCGACCTTCGGTCGATCGATTATTCCGACATGATGAATAAACCAAATTTTGGTCGAACGAGTGTTACATCCTGGTGTTGACGACATTCAAATTAATGACTTCGATAAACGTGACGGCTACATACGTGCAACGTAATCCACTGTAGATCTTCTGCGACCCAACGCTGACATCGTCGACACTTTAGCACGTAAACGACGCGTTTTACGTTCCGAATCCGTTCTTTCCACCCAATTCTTTTCCTACTACCGACTGTCGTATTCCCGTTCGCTTTTATGTTTACGTAGCCTCTTTTAAAATTGGTTCTTCGGGACGAGAGTCGCGTTCTTTTGATCTTTATTCTCACGACGTATCCAACGGCTGGACGAATTCTATCATTTCCGTCGACGATTGTACACCGACGATCATCCGTCATCACGCGAATATTGACCGACGAATCGTCTGTGACGTTCGTGAATTTACAGCTCGTAACCACGACGACCGCGTTGTAAAATATTTTAGATGAACGGGAACTCGAGCGGGATCCAAAACGCATAAAGGATATCCGAACCGGAGGAAACAGTATGGTCATATTTTTTTTAGCTCGTATGTAGAGGTTTTACGTCACGCTCGTTCGTTTTATTCCAGTGAGACTTTATGCATTACCGGAGTCGTCTCGATTTAATAACCGGAAACCTGGAACGCGATTGGTGTTTGACCTTTGCTTGAAAGCCGGTCCGTGGAAATATTTGCGCGGAAGCGGTCGTCCCGACGAGAAGTATCTTGCGAGTCGATTAGAAACGTCAAAAAGCGCTGGCGAGAATTCTGCCGCGTGCGAACCGTATAATATTGAACTTCACGAAGTACGTTGATATCTCAGAAAATATGGGAGTCAGTAACTCAGAGGGAGTATTCTTTAATAACGTCGAAATCCACTTTTCTCTTCGGGGGAAAAAAACCGGGCGAGCGATTTTCCGCCTATGTAAATCAAGTTCTTTTGGTCACGTTAACCCTCGTAACATGCCTGCGACGAAATTCTGTATTAAAAAAATGATAATTCCGAGTTACACATATTCGATAAATTATACTTTGTTTAGAATAGCATATGTTAGCGCTCTCATTCACCGTCACGCTCGCCAATATATTAACATTTATATAAAACCTTTCATCCTAACGTGTGCAACATCGCCTTACACAGCAGAGAGAAAAAGAAGTTTCTCGTCTCGCAATCTCACGATTTTCACGGCGCGGCCGGCCATTGTGGTCCGAGCTAAAAGGCTTTCTCTCCTTCGTTGCTAAAGGGGAGCTGTTAAGGGCTCTTCGCTTATCAAGCGAGCATTCCGCGGGAAAAGAAAAGATCACGTGCGCGCGATCTAATAACGAGCTTTTAGAGTACAGACATACACAATATTCTTTCTCTAACACACACATACACACAAGCGCGTGCGCACACACGTAACAGATAGATACCAATGTATGTGGTGTAGCTGCAGTTCGGTTCGACACTTCGCCGGTCGCGCCGGTCCAGCTCGGCGCACCCGATCAAAGCTCGTTTTTATGAGGCCCGCGCAAACCGTGCCCGATTGGAAAAAAGAGAGAAGAACGTTCCAGGCGGGCGGCGGGAGACGGATAAGCCAAGCAAGACAGGCTTAACGAAAAAACGAGTTATGAATTACTCGCGTCCGTAAATAGTAGACGGAGTTGCAGGAGGGGGTGCGCCGAGTACACGCCCCACCGGATACCGGGGTGCTTATGCAAGTGCATACGGAACCCTCCCCCCGGGTAAACACGATCCGCTCGCACATACGACACATACAGCCTCGCCACGGCGGTCTCATCCCAGTCTCGCTCTGCTTTTTTTTCCCTCCCCTTTTCTTTCCTTTTTCCCCCCTTTCCCCGTCGTGTCGTGTTTTTTTTTGTTGTTCGTACGTGTCCGATACAGCGCAGCCTTGTTCATTTCCAGCGAGTCGCTTCATTGATCAGATCGTGTATTTGGCGGCGCGCACATGTACCGTGCCTTTCGGAATTATTTTATTCCTCTCGAGCCCAACGGAGTCTTTCGCCATTTCTCGTAATTGATTTAGTGGGAGGGAATTATCTGTATATGATCAGGACACTCTCTCTTGGTGACTCTGATTTATTATTTGGTGGCAATTTATATATTTTATATATCTGTATTGATATATTTCAAAAATGTATTTCAAACGTTAATAATTTTTTTTTGCGGCGTTTATCAATTTTCCATATGTTCAGGAAATGTAATTTATATGTGATTGAAATATCTGGCCATTTATAAACTATCTTTCCGTCCCCCCTTCTCTCTCTCTATCTCTTTCTCTCTGTTAGAATATTTCAGTTACTATTTGACGAACGCGCACGCATGTTTCGAATGTTTCGCCAAACCACAGAAAATCATTCCGATCATCTCTAGAGGAAAAGGCTGTAGAACAGTGTAGGATGTACTGTATTTATTAGAATACTATGCACGGTCGAATGCGGTTTTAACTTCCGAATAGGAACTTCGAGTTATGCGGCGTGGCCGCTGTAATTTACTCGACATTCTCGCTGATATAACTGTGATATACGTTGATTAGAATTTATACGCGCACGGACAAATAATAATCAAACTTCATCATGCTCATATTCCCAACGCGCACTCGCATCGACATTTGTTTAGTATCGTGCGTTTATGATTTCGTCTAATTAAATGGGTGTAACGCTCGCAAGGTACCTCCAATGCCGCGATCAAGTCGGAAATTTACCAGACGTACTAATTGGTAAACGATGTCTATATTCTACGATGGTAGAAGGATAACTACAGCACACAAGAGTCCAGACTACCTTTGACCTGAAGTAAACAATAAAATCGATCGCTAAGGGAAATTGGATCCCTTCGTGCATTCATTTATCTTAATATGCAATTTAATATTTAAAAGACTAGTCAAACTTTATACATTATAAGCCAATTATATATAATAATAATTTTTTAAATTATATTATTTAAGTATAAAAAATATGTAATTAAAAAATATAATAAGAAGTTTGAAATGCTATTTTTTTATGCATATGGTAAATACATTTATATTATTGTTAATGATAATATTCGAATAGGAGTCTCCCTTACGAAATTAAGGGGAGGAAGATGTGCGTAGAGAATCTTCACTATCGGGATGAAGTAAATAAGAGTGTCTCGTGCTGTCGACGGAGATCGACCTGGAGCAAGTTCGACGATTCGCCGACCAATCGGCCGGAAAATTGCTCGTTGACCGGAGTCCTACCAACCGGAAGTGCAGAACCTTCGCGCTCGAATCGGTACACCCCCAAGACGGTGGAAAATTATCGTGTATACGCGCTGCCAAATCGACGATCGAGCCAATAGCATTCCACTAAGCTGAAAGACATACCTAACCACGGATTCATTCAGTTAACTCTCTGAGATCGCTTTTGATTGTTCATAAAACATTTCAAAACATTCAAAACATTTCAAACAGTTCAAAAACATTATTAGAAACTGGAAGATTGTAGAAAAAGAATCTAACATAACTATGTTATATTTTTTACAGTCTTAATTTAAAATATTAAATATGTTTTATAACTAATTTTTCATTAAAATTGCATTAAATTGAAGTACTTTATCAAGTGCCATTAATTTGTAAGAATATAATTTCGTTATTTAGATTTCGCTTTCCAGAAGACCAATTGATTGAAGACTCTTTAATTTCTAATTATTCATAATTGACGATATACTTATGCAGAATGTATCAACTCTTAGTTAATTAAAGAATCTACAGCACCGGACGGTGTCGAAATAGTTTCGGAATCTCGTAAATCTCGGTAATTAAACCTCGGATTGAACTGCCGTTAAAATAAACTTCCCTTGAAATTTGCTGAGAACTAGGTTTTATTCCCTATTTACACTTTCGAAGTTCACTTGCCTCTAATTTTCAATCGACTGTAATTCAAAAACTATCGATCTCTCTGAACTTTAAAAGCGCTATTTTTCTTCACTCGCGGTCTAGCGATCAAGAAGAAGTTCGATAGTTCTTAAATGCTCTATACTCACATATATACGCTAGTGATTATCAATTCCTTTTCGTTTAATTTGAAGATTTTCGATTTCGAAAATCGATTTTATGTACAATATAACTACGAGAGAGAGAGAGAGAGAGAGAGAGAGAGAGAGAGAGAACATAAAAATTCATAAAATCTGTCTAAAAGGTATTTAAAGAATGATATTTATATGTCTCTTATATTTTTTTAAACATATAATTGTTATTCTTGAATATGAAATTCAATACGTTAAAACGTGTTGAACTAGCTAATATGCAGGTGCATGTTTTTGAGACAGTTCTCCCAACATGGAGAGTCTGAAATACGGTCGAGTAGTTAAATCACGGTAAACTGCGCGTATTCTTCGCGCTGACCCGCGCACACGTCGCACTGCGTCTCTGAGTATACGAAGTGGCGGCTGAAACTAATTGTAAGTAGTAAAATAAATCTCCGCCAGCGCGGGAGGAATGGCTGGGAAAGCAAACGAGGACATTCGAAGGAATAGCGGCCACAAACAAACTAGAGGAACATATATACGCAAGCCGGATAACGTGCTCTTGCAGAAATTACTTTGTTGAAAATCGCGAACATTACATCACCTGAAGATTTGGTACGATACATTGTTACGATAAGAGGGTCACGTAAATAAAATAATTTCTATGTACTCGCCGAACGCGCGAGTATCTCACTGTCCCAAAATATTTCGCTGTCCCGGATATCAAGTTATAAATCAGGAACTGTTTTCATACCAGCTGGTTAAAATTAGTTCTCGTCTGGTGTTATCGGCAAGTGGGTCACGTCTATTCCGCAAATAGCCGAATCCGGTACAAACGCCAATCTTAATTTACAACTAAACAGATTATCTATTGCAAACACCCGGGGCGTATAAATCCGACATCATAGAACGTAGCTTGCAAAACAGCTTTCAGTGAGATTACAAAATGATCCAAAGTCCACTCTTACAACGTAAAAATATATACAGTGGTTGAATCGGAATAATAGGAGAACATTTTTATCCCGATTCTATATCCATTCTTTATTTACATGACATATACTTTACAATAATAAAGATTTGAAGTACGTATTTGAGGTTTGTGTGCTTGTGTATACAGACACGCACACTATATGTGATTTTAAGTAAAAAGGAAGGTTACAGGAAAAAATTTCAAAATATTCTATATATGTATAGAATAGGTATAGAATATTTTGGTAGATATAACGCTTTTGGTTCATGTATTTTTCAATAAATAACAACTGTTCTGTCACGGATGAAGCTTCGTCAATACTGGCGTTACGTGTACACGCAACATTTTCATCTGAAAACGACATCAAGATACTCCTTCGTCGGAATATGGAATACTGCGATATCCCACTTGCATTTTACTGTTCTCGACACGATGAAACTGTATTATTCAAGTGGCCGTTTGTTGAAACAACGTTACACCGCCGTTGAAACTGTTGGAACAGTTTCCTTATTCGTATTTGACCGACGTTGTATTTTTGTTAAGTGAAAACTATTTTATAAATTCGCTTTTAGTACACACGTAAACTGTTTCGCAAAATTGAAAATGGAGCGGGGCGGAAACTGTTTTTACTGCTAGTTAAAATATAAAAGGGAGCGCGGAGAAATGTTTTTACTGCCGGTTTAATTTCTACAAACCCAAGATCCTCTTTTAACCTCCATCTTCAGCGGGGAGATGATTAGCTTCGTAAAAGAATAACATCCGCATCCGCAATGGCGGAACAGCTGCATTTCCTTGAATTTTCGACACCGCGGTATTGCAGGTTCTACGAAAGACACGCGATATCGCTTTCCGCACGCTCGAGAGAACGCCGCGACGCTGATGCGCTTTCATCACGGTGGGTACTCAGCGGACGGAATGAAATCGAAGAAGAAACGGAAGGAGAAAAAGCGGAAGGAGAAAAGAAAGAAAAGAAAGAAGGAAAACGAGATGGAACATAACGGTCGGTACATTCTCGTCGCTGTTCTCATAGGTGGTCTCTGCGATGGTCAAAGGTATACCTCTACCACGCGGAATCGACCCTAGATATCGCCTTCCCGATGCTCGATCTTTGAAACGCCACTGACGAGAACGACCTACATCTCGAATCCGCGGAATCGTCTCGGATGACGGGGCGGGGAAAGGGGGTGCTTTCTTTCCGCCGAGAAAGGCGAGCGTGAAATTGCTCGGATGAGCGCGGCCGAGTGAATGGTCTGACGAGCAAATATAAATTAGATTGAAAAGTCGACTATGAAAAATGTCCTCCTCGATTTGGAACACCGTAGTAAGTGGCGAGGGTGGTAATGGTCGGTGCACCGGCCATTGACACGTCGAGCACGGAAAAGTTTTAAATCAATGTCACTCGAGCGTCATATATCGCTGTCGATGTTGCAATAGATCATATGTCAAAGGAATATTTTGTTGCAGATAAACATTGTAGTGTCGGCGAGATATTTTTAATTTTTAATCGACAACCAACGACGTAATTATGTGTGCGAGAGGGTGGAATTACATTGCAGACATTGTCGACAGAACGTACGTTGTATAAATTCGTAATTAATAGTTTTCAGTAGTAGTAATAATGCCGTTTCTTAGAATTAAATGTTCACATGTGATAGTTATTTAAGTTTAATTAGCGCGGGTACCAGTATCCTCGAATTACGAACATATCGCTAAATTAAGGAAAATTTTAATTAAGGTATCAATGTTACGGCGATCATCAATGAAGTGCGAAAGAACTTCTAAAGAGGAAAACAGGGAATTCGGCCGTAGCGCATCGAGAGAGGGAAAGGGTGAGCGTGGCGCGGGCGTGGGCGAAAGAGAAACGAAAGATGGCACACGATCTCGTAAGAAGACGCCACTGCACGCTGGGGAACGATAACGGCGGTCGGGCGTTCCCGGATGCATGCCAGAAACCGAATGTAAACGGCTGCACGCTGCACAAGTTAATTAATTAAGTTGCCGCTCTTTACGTTATCACGCCGCCGTCGATGCATTATCGCGTCGGGTATGAGTACTCGCTTTCTCGTCGAGAATTTCCGAAAATACCTTACGAACCGTGTAATCTAAAATAGGAATTTTCTGTTAAAGAGAACTTGCCGAGGAAACACCACGATTATCGCTACGCTGTGTACATGTTATAACAGCGCGCTATCAATTTTATAATTAACACAGACGTCTAAAGGAGATGAGAATCTGTGCGAGTTGTTCTCGAAAAACGAAAAGTTAAAATCGCAAAAACAGAATTGTTTTCACTTTCTTCTTAAACGCAATAATGCGGTTATTTTGAGCACTGGCGGATATTTCAAGCCACAGCAGAGGATAATGTCACGATGCATATTGCATTAGATGCATGGTATGAACGAGCGCTTTCCAGGGGAATTCCCTGGGGTGTGATAGACAATTTTGGAAACTTTTACTGTTATGTGTTTTATTCATAATCGGTGCGACGCTCTCATTTACCTCGTCACTCTTCGAAGATAATATCATAGCGATTGTTTACTTTCACGCCTTGTATGAAATTGCTCTTGATCCGCGATGCAATTGGTCAGTATTTTATATTTTGTTTTAATTCGGAGAGGTAACAGCTGCAACGACAGATCTATATGTTTTTACGTTATGTCTATATATCCTTCGACAAATATTTTCGAACATCCGGTCACTGCGCGCATCTCGAATACGTTGACATATGATCACCATCAGTCAGGTTGAAAACGATTTTTTACTTATTCGATTGCATAGTGATCGAGTATCGTTAACTGTCGATATTTGGTCAAGATATTGTAGTATTTTTAGCTATCGTGCATGATATGTCGCTTTATCTTTTTCTGTAATAATTTGATAGTGTTATTGTTTGGTGAGACAAACACGTTCGAGAATCATTTTTTACACATTGAAATTTGTATACCATTTTTACATACGTATACCATTGTCTTCCATTATCTTGATACTTTATTTAAAATGGCTTTCGCTAAGTGAAGATAACGGTGAAAATATACTTTTAATTATTTCCTTCTCTATCTTTTGTTTTTCTGCGTTAAATAATTTTCCTGTGACTTACTCGTTTTTTTATCTATCTACTTTTTATATCTCCCACTCTATTTTTGCTATTCTTCGCGGCGTCTTTCATTTCGCGCTCCAAAGTCATGCACGGGCTGTTTAACACCCCCGTCTTCCGATATACGTAAATGTTTTTACACACGCGGTACGAATATCGGCGAGGGTTGGCCGGCGGTTGGCGGATCGTATCGTATCGTGATTCGCTCGGAAAACTGACATCGATCAATCATATCGTAGACGAGTGTCGGTTTCCACGAAGCCTCCCCTGACGTTCGTCACGTTTTATTACAATGCTTTTATACGCCCGAATGCGCACACAGCTCGGCTACGGGATATTTTTGTAAAAAGACCACTCGTTCCGCGTCTGCAAATCATGGTTCGCGGCGAATAATGAAATTTTGACGTTGCTAGCATATACTTTCTACTGGGAAAAATAACGTAGCGCTCGACGATGTAAAAGCATGGTTGAATATTTAAGGAGGATTGTATTTTTCCTTGCCACGTTTTGCCACAATTTGCCTACTTGTCCATATCAGCACTGAAATAGCGTCTTGAAACTTTTAACACTATGTGCGATTTTCGTAGCATCTGGTGTAGATTGGTACTGATAGTATCTCTAATAGTATCTCTTTTGAAAAACACACATTATTTCAATCTCCGAGAGTAGATTTACACATCCCGTGTTAACAATTATAAATACTTAATACTTAAAGCGATTTTAACAAGAATAAAGTGAGCGTAAACATGATAACACAGGATGTCGCAAATAAAATCTCACGGTTTAAATTTTATTGCGGTTATATACTCGTTATTTATGACACGTTAGCCGAGACGGTACGGTTCGTAAAAGCCATAGCTGCGTTTTAAGTTCAACTATCAAACACCTCCGTGACTCATGACTAACAAATTCGAATTTTCAAAATAGCTTGCCTGAGGAGGAAACAAATCGGTACTTGTAAAATATTTTATCGAGAGTTATCGCATTTCTTCTTTAATACGATTAAGCGATAATTCTCCTTCGCGCGCGCGTGCGCAAGCTTATATATTCTACCGCGAACGGACACATTCGTTCTTTCTTGCGTCGCTCCGCGGTCCTCGACAAGCGCCAGAACAAGCGCAATTAAATTGAATCCAGCAAAAAATTCACCCGTAATGCCGCCCGCGAAATCCCCGGACGCGATCGTGGAAACTAGTTTCGCGAGAGGCGAGCCATCGAGAAGTAATATAAACTTTATATCCCTCTTCACGGGCGGAGAACTCGTAAGACAAATATATGTCGAGATCGTCGTTTCCGGTTCGCGCAACGGCTTACGACGGGACGGTGCTCCACGAGGTTACAATGTAAACGTATATCGCCGGAGTGTATACAGATATGAACTTATACGCTCGTATACATATAGGCGCGCATGAAGCAGTCGCGTTTTCAGATTCCGCCGTAAAGGCGGGCGGCCGTCGTAAAAGAATTGCGTTAAACTTAACGTTCGGCCGTTAAGAAAGGTTCTGATAAAATAAAATCTTAATCCTGCATGGGGGAGAGATTTAGGGTGCTCTCCCTTTTTCCGTGCTTAGCTGCCACCGACGTCATTTTGGCCAGAAAGGGCACATCGTACTCCCATCTTCTCGAGATCATTCTTAACGGTCCGCTGGACCGACTATTAAGCGTATCTCGTGCGCCTAATCCTTTCACATCTAAATTTTTATTTGTTCGCGGGAGACCTTATTTTCATCCCAAAAGGGGCAAACTAAATGCCGTTATTCACATCTTTTCCTTTCCCCCCTCACCCCTGTGATCTCTTTCTTATAATCCCAACGACCCTGCAGCAAGATAAAATAGTCTCGGCATTAAAAAATTTACTTTGTCACGGTCTAAGTTTAACTTTCCCATCTTCAACTTTCACGACCTCATTTTCGATTCTTCCGATATTTAACCGCTTTTGTACGTTCTTTTTCAGCAAGAACGGATACGTATGCGTCATGTTCCACAGGAGGGACAAGCACGTAATAGAGATGCAACTGTCGGAATGGGGCCAGCAGCCCGACGACATATGCAACTCGAGCACGTTCAACTTGCACACGATGCCGTACACGACGTTCATCAGTAAGTAAATTCTGATCTCCTAATCGAATTACCCATTGTCGTCGCAATATCACGTCGCAGCAGTAAAATAACTAATTGGGCTTTAATGCGGGGTGTCAACTTTCCGAGCCCGGCAAATGTAATATACGCAAATTTGATTACGCTTAACAGTGCTCAGTTGACGGATCGTGTTATATGTTTGTTACTGCAGTTTCAATTAACGCAGTTAAACGCAGCCGGTCCCGCCGTTAATGCATCCCCGGCATTTTTGCTTTGTCGGTATTACAACCGTAATTAATCGAGGGTAAATTAATTTGCCGATACTCCGATGAGGCGGTTCGTAAATTAACTTGCAGTTTCTTTTGAAAGTTATCAAAGGGCAGTTCTCTTCCCCTCCGGCTCACCCTCCCTCTCTCTCCTTTTAAAGCGAGTCTGCGATTATTGTTCGATTTGCGGCTTCTTAATTTTTTATTCATCTCGATATTGTTTTCGCTTTTACGTGAATGCGTGTGAAAGCACACGTTAAAGTAAAAATAGAATGTATTCAAACATTTCGTGGGTGTGAAAATTTCTTCACGATTCGCGGGAGATCCATTACCGCGAGAAAGGTGATGTAACGAGATCGTAAAATATATATGCCCATTTCTTTCTTGCCGTAAGCCAAGATTAAGTAGATTGGAAATTCGACCGCGCCCGTTTTGTGGCTGGAAACCGGAATCAGAAACGTTTGCTCGAAGGTGATTTCCGGGCTCGCGTCGGCCTCCCGGCGCTTTGGTGCCAATTCGACCCCGATGGAGCTCTCTGTTTTTCTTCCGATTCATTGCTCGCGTCCTCCGGTTTGTCTCGATCTTATCGCGTTATTCTGACAGGAGATAAGCGAATCAGGAGAGATCCGTGCGTAAAACGGACAGAGAACGACAAATGTTTGATCAATGTTCCGTTACTTTAAATTAGCCTGCGATGATGTATACTGACGCTGGAATTTTCATCTGATGAATTGTACTCTATTGATGAGAATATATCACATTGTATTCCTTGCAAGCGCGTATATCGCAACGAGCTCTGCTGATTCGCCGCGCGTCCGATACTCGAATAAAACGTGATTCGTGGTCTAACGAAAGAGCGCTCTGTTTAGCTTCTAAAGCCAATTCCAGACATCGATCCGTGAGTCCGGCGACGTCGGGATGTACGGCTCTCAAATGCATACACTCGGGCGCGTGATTTGTCTCGACTTTATGGGCTTTTCTCTAGCCCTGACACACGGATTCAAGCAGACGTACGTTTCAAGCAGACGTCCACGTATACAAAACATTTCTAAATTCCGTGTATTTTGCCTCATCTGCTGGTCCCTCGATCAATTCGGAACCAATTTTTCTTGGCTTTCGCTTGATGAAAGCTTTAACTTTCCAACATTTGACTTAAATATTTTTCTAACTAATCCTCAACTCCTCGAGTCTTTTAAAGTGAAAAGTCTGCTTAAAATTAAAACTACCGAGAAATAAAGTTTCGTTATTTATTTTTGCCCCGAGGATTATTTCACGAATTTCCTAGATCTTCAATGCTATCATAGTTCAGGAATGATTGATGCCTCGACATTATTGCGAAGGATAAATCTACCTCAAATCTGTCCAACAATCTGTACGTGAAAGGTACTTCGGAGGGGACTTGTACCATATACCCGTGATGGAAAGTACCTATATACTTGCGAGAGAAGCGAGCGCGTTTGGCGAGAAGTTCGCGAATGGCGGAGTTTAACAATCAATTCGCGAAGCGCGGGTTTATGAGCGCATAAAGGATCATATGCCGGATCTGTCGTAAAGTCTCTCGTAGAGTCGGCTCGCCTTTCAGTTTCTCCTTAGCCCGATTCCAGCAATGTTGACGAAGAGCGGAGCCGTTCCGCCGGTGCGGAATTTATCGCGCCGACATTCGCACTCGTCTTCTCTTTTGTGTCGCGGCGCACACCCTCGGATACACGCGTGTTATCACCGAGGATTGTTCGGCTGAAAGTTGTATCACCGTGTAAAAGTAGCATTTCTCAAGCTTTTTCAACATGTAACAAGATTTCTTATCTGCTTATTATTGTAATTTCAAGATATATGTTTTCACTACAGTACACTTTATATCTTATAACTTTAGCTTGTTTTCTAACTTTTAATAATAGATATTCAATCAGTTTGAAGTTTATTTAAATTTAAGTGATTCACTTTCTAATATATAGGAATTATGAGATTAATGTTGTATTCGTTACTAAATAAATATTTAATTACATTTTTGTAAATGTGTTTTGCTCCTCAACCTTGTTAATTGAAAAAGCCTGAAGTAAAGTAAGAAGGTAATTCATCCTTAAGGCTTTTGGTCCCGACTAAAGCAGCACATATAAAATACACGTAGAAAAGACACAAATATAAAAGCAAAAATCTTTCGTGTCGAATTTCTTGAACGGATCACCTCAAAAGACTCACCGTTTTGACATTGAACACAATAAACAGGCGGTTCTTATCTTGACGTGGATCGTGTTGCGCTAATTTCCTATATAGGAACAAAGTAGAACGCATTCACCTTAGCGTGTCGACTGCGTGTCGATAGCGTATCAAATTGCTGGGCTAAAAGTTACACCGCAATGTAAGCAGCGATCTTCTGTCGCTTGTCGCCGGGGGATCGCGCAAAAGTTAATGGTTGTTCTTTACACATGAGAAAATTTATGGACAGTTTATTTATATTTTGTCGCTCTGTTTATTATTATTGAACCTAACGAGAGATCGTATCAATCGGAATTGCTATATCATAATCTAATTAAGATAACAAAGCACACGAAAATAAATGACCTTTACGCGTTTCCAGCGTCCGACCTGATGACCAGGCAATGCCCCAATCTCGGTCGCTACGAGATCGTATCGTTGTTTCGGCCACCAAACGCCGACAATGTTGAAAGCGTATTGGCTGCCGACGGCGAGCAGAACGTTGCTAACGCAGCGGAGGTGCACGACGTGAGAGTGCCCTCGACAGCGTTTCCAACCCAGTGCCACCACGGTAGTGTACGTAGATTGGACATCGGTTGCAGGACACCCGATCGCATGGAATTCGCCACGTCTTGCAGCGACGAAGTATTATCCGGTAAGTCCATGCTATATGCTACTGTTTTCCGCCTTGTTTTAGTTCTAGAATACTTGCCGGTATCCGAGAACGATGGTGCACATAAAATTTTCAATGAGGAATAAAACATTATATTATTTATATGATTCGTTATTTGCATCACAAAAGGTAACTCGGTAATCTTTCAATTCTCAATCTTAGATGGAGTGTCATTTGAACAAAAAAATAGTTGAAAAAATAGGCTAGAAATATTTTATTCTCTTCTAAAATTAATTTATTATCTTACCGTGAATTGATTTGGTTGTATTATAGATACCATAATTTAACCGCTATTTCTGGCAATTTGTTCCGTACGACAGCATTTATGTGCCACGAAGATTCTTTTTGTTTGCGATTTTACTTGAAGGAAGTTAATCAAAGAGATGTCCGATAAGCGACAAGAAGATTTCATCCACAACAGACGACGAGCTTTGAAAGCTCTCGCAAACTTTGGCAGATTCTCGACATATGACGTGGGTCGACATGGTTAACAGACATAGTAGTCGTTATCATCGTCTTTGAATCTTTTTAGCTTCTCTTATCTGCGGTTCTATAAAGCATAACGATTTTTACAAAAGCTCCCGCGAACAATGTGAGTTCGTAAAATTCAAAGCAGTCATCGCCGTTCATTGTCTTTGACGTATTCGGAGAAGCTTCGTGGTTCAGTAGAATGTTCAACGTCCGGGATGTCAGAGAGAAAAGGGGGAGGGAGAGAGAGAGAGAAGACTCGACACGGGTTGGAGTACGTCCGCCCGGAACATCTTATCGGATTACCCGCGCCTCCCTCTCGTCTCCCATCCTAGTTCGCGCAAAGTTATCACAAGTGGTGATAGTTAGTTTGCGGAAAGGCAGCAGGCGTCACAGTTGCCGAAGTATAGCGCTTGCTTACGGCTGCGCTAACTTTGTGCACTTCGTTTGACTCCATACATAAAAATTGACACGCTGAAGACTTTTCCTCGCTACCTCTACAATCAAACAAACGCAACTGAATACGTCAAGCGTTTATCATTACAAAGAGCCATTAATTTCGACGGGATATATCCATTTACGCATTCGTATACAATCAATCAAACTGTAAAATGTAACTATTGTATCAACTCTCTTATTTTAACATCTCTGTATATCAACGTTTAGCTCGAACACAACGGTAATAATAACAAAGTGATCCCAAAGTAATTTAGGGGCGATTTCCGGATTAACTACATCGCCGGAAAGATACGAGGCAGATTAAATCCCTTGTGAAGCAAACGATACAGATGCGTAGTGCGTGTGAAGCCGATATCTCTCTCATCCGCGAGAACATTGATATGTTACAGAACTACGGTGAGGGGGCAGAGAGAGAGGAGCGTTTCGTAGCCAGGAATTATTTTAGCGCGAGTTACCGGGACATGTTGACACAACCGAGGATTTAGACACTCGAGACTCATGCCTCGCGACTGACGACATGGGATTGTATTCTGAGACATAGATACCAGTGACGATGAGAAGGCCGAATAGCCATTAAGACTTCATATAAACAACTCGATTCGCGGCTTAGAACGACGTCGGGCATCGCGACTTCTCGAGCGTGATCGTTAATCGCGTTGTATCATCGAGTTTCGTTCGCCTTGGAATCAGAATCGTTCCAGGCAGGAAAACGATGGAAATGTGTTCTAATTTCTTCTTTGACTAATTACACCCTAATCTCGGAATTTCCGACGAATTTAGAACCGCGTTTTAGATCTTTGCTGCCAACGACGATTTACTTTTAGAACCCGCGTTCGTATTTTTTGAATCGGCGTTTCTGGAAAAGTTTGTGACACAAAGTAAGATGAGCCGTTTTGCCGTACATTTCAATAAAATTACTCGATCACTTTAATGTCTATCGGATTTCATCAGATAGGCATACAATGATCGATCGTTAATTTTTCCCAAGCCGTCGTACTCATGTCCAAGAACACACATGAAAAAAATTGTACATTTATTCTGATACATCAATGTCACGTTTAACGCGTTTAGTTTTTACCGTTGATAGGTGCCATTGCCCGTCGTTGAACACGATGCGCGGTTTCGCGTTTCCTCTTTACACGAAGTCACGAGCTGTCGAGCGACCGCAGTAAATTCTCATCTTACTATCTCGCAAGTACGATCGGGTATCGTCGCTCGAAACGTCACTGATATCGATGTGTCGGAAGGATTTACGGCCCTCGTTTATTCCTCTTTCGTTCTCGCATTGTTACGGCCGAAAGGCGGAGGAACAAGTGCCATAAAAATGATGGCATAAAAGTAGCTTCCCCCGGATGATCGAATCGCATTTTTTCCTCGCCTCACATTGGATACGTTAATTGAATGGTTGAGGGATTACGGTTATCTCGTCCACGAGAAAGCGAAATTATGAAAATTTATATGAGCAATAAATCCAGCAGCGTACGTTTTGATGAAATAATTAATTTTTGTAACTACTAATTAAAAATAGAATATTAATGTAACTCAATAACTTATGATTAACACCGTTTAATATTGCGATGGCATAAAGTATTAATAAAATAATTGTGTGTATAAAAACAATATTGCTATGATTTTCAAAAATTCTAATGAGACTTCGAAAATTTTCTGGTATACTATTTTCTTCTTTTGTAATATCCATAGTATAAAAAAGATGCCCTTTTTAGAACCGAAGAACAAGCGGCGAAGACAATACCAAGTCTCATTAACGAGTTATGGCCTTTTACCATCTGTTCCGTCAAATTTGCTCTGTGTGGCTTAGCATATTATTATCGTCGGTCCTTTAAACGGTCTTAAAAAACTTTTCCTATATAGTATGGACGCAAAGTTATGACGCCCACAATCTTGCTCTGTTTTCGCAGTACTTTAAGAAATCGAGAAGTTTAATGCGACTTTGCGCGCGACGCTTTTTAGCGTGACGCCTATAGCGCGCGGAGAATAACTCGCGGAACAACACGCTGCCATTTCTTTCCCTTCTTCTTTTTTTTTTATCTCGCTTTGCTTACAGCCGATGCTGTCTCGTTTCTAGAGTACTTATGCCATGGAACTTGGGTGGAGAACGACACCGCTTACTTGGTGGCTAGCACCGACGTCGGGCGTTACTGCCTCGTTTACAGCGCGTCCGCCGCGACGACAGGAAGTCGTGAACTCTCAGTGACGGGCCATCTCGCTTCCTGTCCGAGAGCCTCTCATCGCTATCCAGTCTCGTGGCAAGTGAACCTCACGTCGTACGGTGAGCATTGTTAATTCCAGATGCAACACGCAATTCCACTCGTCATAGTTTCGCTCTGTATGTGACAATTTTACAGTAACTTCGTCACATTTTTTTTCTTTCTTCAATTAGGATTATTAAATAATACTGCGATCTCTCGCTCGCGTCCACGCTCGGTGAGTAAAGTTTTCTCAATTCAACAAAATTTGATTTGAAAATATCTTGTTTACCGAACTTTTTCGAACAGCACTCATGTCTAAAAGATGTCGTAAAGACATTTTTAAAATATTTTTTTAGACATGCGTGTTGTGCGAGTTTCTTAACTTGACGAAGTTATTGATCCAGCGAATTCGGTGTCCTAGGACGGTATTCAAGAGTAATCCGAGCTTATATTCAAAATCGTCTTGAGTACGATTTATCTTCGAGACGGTCATTTCACTGGTTGGATAAAGACTGCCTATAACCAGACTTAAGACAATTTTGAACATCATTATGAATAGACGCGACTTCTCTTCTTAAATTTTATTCCCTCGTTTATATGTCTTATTCTTATGTCATATTAAAGAAAATATCGATTGTATGTTCCAGCTCAATGCGGCGAAGTCTCGTCGGGGACCACGTGGGCCCTTCAGGTACCAATGTTTCTCGGATACTCTCTTCTCCACATCGTTCTCCTCGGCGCCCTTCTCGCCAGATACATCGCGAGGTGATGCCACTGAGCCGAGATGCGCCACATACCGGTGGCTATATAGTTGAAAGAACAAAGTTCTCATTGCAAAATATTGTGGTGGTTATATGTGACATTTTAGTACGGTGAGGTAAACTAAATAATCAATCTTAGAACATAAGCGAGCGTGTGCGTCATGACGCAGTGATGGGTAAAGCGATTAAGAAAAATAAAAGAGACAAGTCGGAAACGGGTAAGGTATATATATATATATACATATATATATATACATATAGAAATGCATGTGCCGCCCCGCGAATGTGGCAGAGCAGAAGCGAGGCTTTACGAATGTATATAAAAATCGATGCGTTCACGAAACGTGAGCTTCCTACACACGTTCCGCTATGAGAGATCAATTGAAATAACATTATTATATTGAAGAAAGAGGCAAAACTCAACTACCTTATTGCAAAAAAAGAGTATGAAAATACATATGTAATTGATTGAAGGATTTTTTTATCATTGTACGTTTTTCACAGGATTTTTTATTGTCGTCTTTAACATGATAGTATCTTTTTATTAATAATATAAATAACATAAATTGTGTAATTAAAGGGAAAAAGAGTGTTTTATTGCATATGGTTTTCTATGCAACAGCTGCGAGATATTCCTCCTTCTTATTTAAATTCTATTGATACCGCAGTTACAGAAATTACCCTCTAATTACCATCCAACTGTGATTGCAATGCAAAAAATATATCGTATTTGTCTCGAGTGAATTTTCGTTTGTGTTGCTTTATACATCGGAGGATTTATTACGTTTCTCTAGTAAAAAGATCGAAGTGAGAACGTGTTGCGTAGCGGATGTCTTCGTACATAGAGTTGGCGTGGATTTGCGATTTACTATATAACGGTGTACGTTTGCCTTTGAAGATGTGAAGAAAACCCAACTACGACTTCCTTCACGGAAAGAGCCGCTAGTTTCGCGAGGTCGTGATCGAAAGTAACACACGACGCGTTCAGGCTCTGTTTGTACTTTTATTTTTTACAAACGGTAAATCTTTTACGATTCGTTACGAAACGTGCATTTATTTATTACATCAGCTTATATGGGTATATCCATTCATACAATCTTAAAGTGCAATCGTAATTTCTCAACATTTACTTAATTTTCACTCTCCAATTAATATTTCATCCCTTAATCTTGTACTATAATAGCTAAGTATTGATAAATTCTTTGAGTATGTAGATACACATAAAACTTTTATTGAAAAAATATTTTCCGTAAACTTATTGTTTAATACTAATTTCGCTCGATGCTATGCAAATTCCTGACGCTTGTACTAGTCGTCGCGTGAGATGATGTAATAATAAAAGAAAATAATAAGGGTGCTGGGGCCAATATTATACGAAATGAGTGTTGCTCATAGCTTGAGAGGGAGTAAAAGCGAGAGAAAAAGAAAGAACGAATGTGTGAAAGAACGAGAGAGAAAGAGAAAGAGTGTGAGAGAAAGAAAGAGACAGGAAGTGATAGATCTATAAAACTACTTAGATGTAGCTCCGCAGCCACTGCCACATTCGCCGGACACGTTCGACGCTTCTAAATGCGACGGGCGATACATGTACTTACTTAGGGAAGAATAAGAGAATTGCCACGTCCAACCTGTAATTATACGCATTTCTGTTATAAAAGCTTCGTGGCACGAATCGCTCTTTGCCGTGGAGGAGCTGCTGTAAAAAGAGAGAAGCCATATGAACGATTATTACTGTAATTATTACTACTATCGCTGTTAGTACATAAGGGCAGAATAAACGGACTCTTTGCTCTTGAAGAATTCCTCGCTTTCTTTTGTACATCTCGCGCAGGAGGAGATATTTATCGAGAGGGAGCGTTTAGTTTGTAAGCACTCTGTAAAAATTACACTGATCCGCCATTGAACTTTAATCCTCGTGCGATGAATGTGAGGTCGATACCTATTGTACGCCATCGGGAGTTTCTGTGAAGTGATCGAGAAATCTCGGTCGTGCGATCCTACTCCGAGTGTCGTAATACGAAACGAAAATGTATAATACTTGCAACGCAAGGACTTGAAATAATAACAATCTGAGATAAACACGAAATATCACTGCCATTAATAACCATTTTCTCTAATATGAAAAATGAACTTAATTAGATTGAAACAATGAAATAATGATGGCATAAACGATTATTTTGTGACTCATGAGATAGAAATACTTATGCTAGTTAAAAGATTAATTTTTTTGTATTTAAATGTCGAATAAGTGCTCGGTTGATTAAAACAATTCAATTTAATCTCTTTTATTCATTCCAATATGATTCTTCGCGATATTAATCGAAATATTGAAGACATAAGATAAGAAAAGAAGTGCAATTTGAAAATAATATTATTCCATTCAATTATCAAATGATCATGGAAGATCATTGCAACATATCGGTATGGAGAGAGAAAATAGGCAGTAGATTAGACACTGCATGAGATATAATAATAAATAACATTCAGGTCTCTTCTGTAAAATTCTTGGCTATAATTTTTACGAATAATTTGACATATTCTCTGAAATTAGTGAAATAGATTACGAAGAAATTTTATATGATTTTTCAGAAACGATGATCCAATAAAGTTAAATCATTCTAACGTTATACAATGAATCTTTTGAGAAACTGATTAATTACTTATTTAGGCCAACCACGTGTCGGATTTTTGTTAAGTATATTTAAAAGCGTGAGAATTATTGTATAAAAAGAAGAAAGAATTACGAGACGGCGATAGTACGATCGTTTGATACGATCCTCTAACAGAAACCAACATGTCGACAAAATATACATATTTTTTATCCGAAATATTTTACTTAAGGGCTCTCTGATCGCAAGATGGAGGGCGAAAAACGGTATTCGACCGCGTATTAATCGATTATACACATATACAGTTAGATATACGCAAATATTATAAATATATAAATACACGAATATTTACGCGATAATTCGATGTTGGCTATAAATTGTACACTATTAGGTAAATCGAATAAAATATAGGAAACGAGACGATAAGGATATTGTCGACGATCGAAAGGACAGTACTCGAACAGCGTTCGATTCTTTCCTCTACTGCGTTTAATTCTTCATCTATGATATGCCATTTACTAAACCATTACTAAAAAATAATTTTTTTATATTCTTTTTTACAATTGTTTACAAAATTGTTTATGTTTTTAATATGATCAGATTGCATTTTCTGTCGTCAATAATTCTTACAATTGCTCTAATTTCTCTATTTGTTCTGTATACGAAATTTACGAGAAAAATGCAAGAGTATCGACTGTCCGAATAGTCATAAAAATACATCTGTTATTTTTTTATTGTAATTTCTCAATACATATATTTATATTTCGTGCTCTCAATTAGCATCCTAATATAACAAGTTTGCACTATTCTTGTTCTACGAACTAGCTTCGCAAGCTGGTATCAATAAATGCGAAATAAACATTTTGCCATCATTTTTAAGTTGCGTTCCAGAATCGAAGGCTGCAGGAGATTATTTGTACATAATAGACTTTAAAGGATTCGAATACAGTGATAAACACGATTGAGTGATCTCGCATCGTGTACGTCGACGCGAAAAGATATTCGCTATAAAAAGAAGAAGGAGGAAGGATTAAAAAAAGAGCGAGCCGGAAATGAATTCAATTTTATGATAGTGATCGCGAGAGTGTAGATTTCAGGGTATATATCGAAGGTTACATAGTTATACAAATATACAGAAATATTTAAAGACAAATTATATTGTGAAAAAAAAATATATATATACTATGTTTTTATTGTTGTGAAGTTAACCGGTGCGATCGACGTCAGTCGCATCGATGAGATTAAGCTCTGTTCTTGTAAAGTGATCCATATAGTTGCACCCGCAATCGCTATTAAGTTACCTCTGTAATAATCTTCGAGTTCGCATCGAAGTAATCCGTTTTTAAACTTCCGAATCAAATGCGTGTCGCAGAAGCTACCAATTTTTTTCTCTATTTCGTTCCTTTGCGTTTGTACGAGCGACGAAGAGATTCGAGAGAAACTTTTATAGAACGACGACAGGCAAAATGTACAATATATAATATTTGAGAAGAGATATTTCGATATCATCCGGCGCACGAGGGCAAACTAAGTGGCGGATACTCTAAGCGGTTAAATAATCCAGATGTTTATAACGTAACGTGGGAGGATTTCTCTTCCCGCTCTCCTTATACAGTGTAATCGAACACGCGCACACGTCACTACCTGTAGGCACGACACAACGACTATTACCGTCTCTAGGTCTTAGTGAATTACTTGATAATTTATTATTCGAATTTTTGTAAAATGAGACGAAACGAGACCCGATGAATGTAGAAGCACCACTAATTCATACACGAGCACGCGTCGAATTGACCTGCGAGGGTGACGAATTCCTTTTACCGGCGTTTCGTTCTCGAGCCGGTGCACTCAGATATACTTGTCGGGAGTTCGGTCGATTTCGCAGGAGAAACTTTTATTTAACGCGAATGAATCTGGACATGTCGAGGCTTCCTCTTTCCGTTGTAGGATTCGCGACGTGTTATTCTCATCGAGGCCCGACGATTGATTATCGAATTTCAATCGGAGGCAGCGCAACCGCACGATTTAAGGCATCCCAATATATCCGCAATAACGAGATGATAGATTAGAAGTAATCGCACGGTATAAAGCTCTCGATACACTTTTCA
Source organism: Crematogaster levior (assembly GCA_901521435.1). Taxonomy (NCBI): domain Eukaryota; kingdom Metazoa; phylum Arthropoda; class Insecta; order Hymenoptera; family Formicidae; genus Crematogaster; species Crematogaster levior. The sequence goes on along the minus strand of CABEGB010001413.1, from coordinate 464,830 downwards.
TTGAGAAATATCGGCTTTATCCCGCATATGTACGTATGTGCGTGTGGACGCGCGACATGAATTATCAAATATGAAATTAGGGGAGGCGGCGACGACAACTTACAAAACTATTGTATATGTACTATTGATAGGAGAAAAAAAAACTACGGACAGTCGAAACGGGAAATGTTCTGCACCGTAACACGCGCGATCTGATGGTACTACTACTCTAAAAATTCATCACGCTTGAAGGCTACCGAGAATCTATACATAACTGAGTGTTTTACTATTGGATTACAAATATTATCTATTAATGTAAATGATACCTATTAATGTAAATGGTTTTTCATTATTACATTATTATTATATTATAGATGTTATACTTAATAATATATTTACAAATAATTAAGACGACTCTGTGGTTTCAGTCTACGCCATCGTCTCCTGTTCTCCCTTTATGTAAAAAAAAAAAAAAACCAATTGCGACTGAATTAAAAATTTTTGATATTCATATTTATTAATTATCACTTTTTAATTGTCACTTATGAAAGGTATTATTATTGTCTACTCTTATGAAAAATGTTATTATTCTTAATAAATATAGATATCGCATGTTCGTCAAATATTTCTATGTCTATACGGATTTTAAAGATGGTGTTGGTCACTTGAATGGATTGAAGAAAAGGAAGATCAAGATTTCCGACAATAAATATGTTTTATTACACATATATCTCGTACGACGATTACACGATATTAATACATTCATTTAACTGTCCAGCAATCAAACAGGTATTTTTATTTTTCTCTCCCCATCTCATCATCATTATCAATCTATTATTACTAAATATTATTACACGTCTCATTGAATCATCGCGATTTGTTATACTTGTAAATCATCATTGAACCGTAAAATTCTCTGCATGTTTCTTCTCTTTGGTTTTTTCTCCCTTTGTTATTTTTTTCTTTTTGGCCTCTTTAACGACTGGCAGGTTGTACGTATTGGAGGAAACATTTCATTCATCTCCAGCAACGATGCTTTAGAAGTGTGATAAATCACGATGATCCAATAAGATTTGTATGACAAATTGTATTTTGTGGCGTTTTTTTTTTATTTTTGTACCTGCGCACACACTCGCGAGATCCATCGAGACGAGCGACAAGAAAAAAATGTTACGGAAAGAACGAGCGCGTTTCCGCTCGTTCATGCCAAAAATACAATCAAAGACGCATTCGCGCTAAATAATTAAAAGATCACCGTCTAATTAAATACTTTCGCCAAGTTTCAAACTCGGCGTCAGCGTAGAGGTACATAATCGATAACACTTTATCGTCTTTCTCTTCCTTCTCCTTTTCGTCCTCCTTCTTCATCCCAATACAACGTCGCCCCGACGGCTGAAGCGAACGCAATCTCAATTACATTCATTCGCGCAGCGAGTGTTATCGTTAACATTAATTAATAAATCAGTATTTTTCTTATCGCGCTTATCGTTATTATTACTGTTAATGTTATGATTATTATCATTAATTATTAATAATATTATTATTATAACCTCGTTGCTTACGCCCTAAAAACTTCGTTAAGTTAAAATTCCCACTGCTCTCGACTTAACAATGTAGTCGCGGACTCTCGTGAACCTCGGAGTTTCTCTTACGCGCTAAAGCTTGGTGGCCAGCACCAAAACACTCACTAGATCATTGTCTACAACACACATAGAGATTTTGCTTTCTCCGTAGTATTTTTTTCCATTTTTCTGTTTTTGTTATGCGATTTTTACGTAATTTCCCTTAACGTGATTAAGAAATGTACGATTACGTGAGCCCGAGCTACCGGTCGCTTACGATCATGATCAGACTCGAATTTTTCCTACTTCGCGCAGTCGATGGCAAGCTTACAACTTAGAATAGTAGTGAAACGTTAATTTTGTTTTTAGGCTGATCCTCTCTCTCTCTCTCGCTCTCGCTCTCTCAATACACTCACCCATCGATCACTAACATGATTCATTCGTTTCCCTGATGTCATCGAGGCGCGAAATTGTCGCCATTCCACCAATACGAACGACTACTTCGCTTTCCCCTCGAAAATTAAAAGATTCTCATGCGACTCGTAGGCTAAGAGAAGAAGAAAATTATCCTCGCATAACTTGTACATTAAAAAATACAGCGACGAACATTCGACGTTTACCAGCGCGCGTTCCAAGTTCCATTTGGATTGCGATCGCGGCGTGAACGTCGAACTTACAAATTTGAGCGATTCATGGACATCCGTGGTGAAGACACTTCTCCCTCTGACATTTCACGCGAAATTCCAGGACGATACGTTTACCGTCGCTGGAGTATTCATCGTCAGAAGACGTATTGGTGAACGGCACGCTCGGCAATCGACTTAACAATCACTTATATTACTCTTTGGTTAAAAACATCTATCGATATATGTCCTCGCTCGCATTTTAATTGTATGTATTGCATCTGTGTGTATGTGTGCGTGTGTATGCATGTACGTGTGTTCCTTGTGTGGATCGTATATATCGCAAGAAAGCGTCTCGCAGCTCTGGTGATTAATTTTAATACAAACTTAAAAGACCAGCTCTCGACATAGTTATGTATTAAAATTAATTGTACCCTTATCTCAATGCCCCCTTCCCTCCCGTTCTGCTGCTCGGTGCTCTCCCGCCGATCGCATGATATAGGAAAAAAAAGCGGAAACCTCGCTCCTTTCGCTTAGATCATACAGACGCCGGGTAATACTCTACGTGTTTTCTCTAGCGTTTCCTTTTATAGACACGCGGCTACTTCTGGGTTTTCGTTTTCGATTACGAACAATTCACTTATGAACTTGTCTACGTCTACGAAGCGAACATGACAAAATCTTACGATTAAAGACAGGTATCCCTCTTTCTACCGATAAGTAGGTGACTATCGAATAACCGTCGAAGAATTAAAAGGATGAAGGCGCCTAACTGTAACTGAGTATCCTTTCGTTTAATTGTTTTCCGATTTCCATCGTCCATTCTTTTCCGATGTAGCGTGCACTTCGGAACTAACGGGCACTATAAATCAAGATCAATCCAATTCGCATTACGGACGTAATTTTGAATATCGACTATTGGCGAAACGTTTCTCGATCATTCGCAAAATTGAATCGCGAGAATGCAACGTATTATTAAACTTATGGGACATTATATTGTAACGAAATTAAAAACAAATTGCTAAACTTCCGCCGTATACAAGTTTCAAACGTGGCTTACGTGTCAACAATTTCTGCGCGGCGTTCGAAATGTCCAAGAAGACAGAGACATCGATCTGCTCGGAAGTATCGCTAATACGCATCAGCTAGAATCCATAGTATATCGTACACTGTTGATATGTTGTTGAGGATCCTGCAAGTCCTGGAAGAGAGGTTCCCTCCAGCCTTCGACGGCGACACAACATCGTCAAATTAATTGAAAAAGATGGCGATCGGCGTGCACCGATCGCCATCATCCTCGTGTGTGTGTATGTGCGTATTAAATAAAAAACAAAAGAAATATCTTGTCACCCACTCGACATAACAAACATGCAGCTGCTTTCATTTGCGCAGGTACTTTGTGAAGAGAGATTCGTCCCTCCCGCTTGATAGTATTCAATGAGACGAAACGCGGAGACAAAACTGAAACGACGACGATGATGATGATGACGACGACGACGATGACGACGACGACGACAAAAGAGTGTGCAGCTTCGTCCATTCGCGTCGCTCGTTTCGGTCCAGCCGAAACATAGCGATCCTAAAGCGTCTTCGCACTTCGCGAACCATAATTCCGGTCGTCGTCGGGACGTTGTCTCTTGCCGTCCGCTCAAGACGGCTCCCGTCATCTCAATCGCCGCCCTCCTTCGTGGTCCAGCCGACGTGGCATAGGTCGATACAAAAGGACCGGCGACTAGGCGCGGCTAGGTGCGAATGTCACTGACGCACCCGCCACCAACTCTGTTGTACCTTCTCATGGAGCTTCCTGCAAATACCGGCGAGCCTCCGTCACATCCCAGCCTCTGTGGCATTGTCTTCTGTCTCACCGCCCGGATCTTCACTGGAGAACTCGCCGCCACCTCCTGTGTCACCACCCTCTATAGCCTCACTGGTCTCGTCACCCTCCTCCAACGTTACTTGAAAATGTATCCTATCTTGTTGTTGCTGATTCTCATTTGTCGCTGGTTGTTGCTGATCATCGGACGGCGGTGATGGTGGTATCATCGACTGGTACCAGTCGCGATTCTCCTCGAGGGTGTCCAAGATCTCCTGTGCGTCTGGATGCACCAGATCTGCCCACGTCTCCCAGAGCGGATGCACAATGTAATCGATGAAGCCGACCTGCGACTTCTCGATGGTCGCGCTGTGCCGATCGCACATCGGACTGATGTCCATGTTTTGCTCCCGCTCGCGGTCGCCTTGTAGGAAGAATTCCTCCATCAACAAGCTTACCCATCGTCGATAAAGAGCCAACGGTTTCGTCGGGTTAGACAGGTCGGCGCAGTGCACCAAGTTTTCCAGCACTTGGATACGATCGGTGTAGTTGTCGAGCAGCAGCACACCGGAACCGGCGACTTTCTTCGTCTCCACCATGGTCTTCAGATCGGCCAGTAGCGACATGTGCTTCGACATGTCTGTCGAGAGGACCATGTCGATGACCATCTTCCGCAGCGTCTGCCGTTGCTTCTTCGTCATGTTCACGAATATGTCGCAGCCCTCGTTCTGCAGAAGCTTGAACGCGACCGCCAAGTGATGATTCTCCAGCACCGACTCATCGTTGTACATCAGCGCGAGCTCGGAGCCTGAACAAAAAGAAATCATTGATCATTGATTTGCTGATCATTATAAGAGTAATAATCGTAGAAATAATATGATTGCAATTACTTTTCTTTTTTCTTTTTTCTTCTTCGAAGGTTTTAACATACTATTTAATAATAACGTAATAATAATGTAAATTTAGCAGCACAAAGATAATGCAGATTGTGCAGAACAAAAAATTTGATGAATTTCACTAATACTCACTTGAGTTAATGAGGAACTGATTCGTGAGTCCGGGATGGTCTACATCATGGATGGAAGCCGCGAATAATGCAGCGGTAATCTCTAACGGTGTGAACACGGACTGTAACAGAAAACATACAATTTACAATACATTATCGCAAAGAATGTACATTTCTTTTTTCTCTTTTCTTCCTTTTACAAAGTATCTTATACTCGTTAACGGGATATTTGTGAAGTTTCGTCTAGAAGAACAAGTTGCTACTTAGTCTCAGGCTCGAAAGAGGAGAAAACGACGTTATATAAGTACATATATTATACAAACCTCGAGTGCGGGCGTATTGAGCAGAGTGTGAGTAGATTGTGTCACATCAGCTGCATGGAGACTATTGTGGAAGGGATTATCCTTCACATAATGATCTTCTAGAGTCATCATAAAAGTAACGAAGGTCTTCGGGGGTATCGCCAGCGATTTGAGCAGATCTCGACTCTGGAAGGCCGTGTACGCCACGCAGGTAAGGGGCCGATTGCTGCTGAGCTCGCCTATCCTGAAGATGTCGATACCCCACTTGTCGATATCCGAAAGCAACTGCAAATAATTGTTGAATTGTAAAATATTTCCGACGATTATTCACAATAACGCGGCGTTGTTTACGTTAAATTAAATTAGTTTCTCTTTGAAGTGATATCGAGAGACAGAGAGGGAGAAAGCTTGATTGTAGTTATTATTCAATTATTGTATTATATCGCAGCATATTAATTACGAGCACAAACGCGACTTTGTAGCGATTCGTTAAACGAAAAAAAAAGATATGTCTTCGGGTACAGATAGATAGTAAAGGTCCTGTATTATCGCTGAGAAGTCGCAGTTGTTGATTATTTTACGGATAGCGTCACAGTCTCGCGCATATTATTCGTGCGACAACGAAGACGATAAAAACGGAGCAAGCGAACTGGTTAACAAGACTCGACTGGATTATTTGTAAAAGCTACATTAAACTGTGATTTTCATTGAGCAGCATCACGATTGATTTCGACTATAATAGTCTCGTTCCCGAAATAATGTGGGAAGGGTCAACTCGGTGCCAAGTAAAGTACCCATGGCGACATTGGCGAGACATTCTAGAAGGTTGAACCATAATTGCGTGGGTATAAAAATGAGTCTCTAATCTCGGGGAGCCTGCAGAATCACGTAGCCATCTAAGGACACGTCTGCGTCGCATTTAGTCTGGCGAGCCAACAATCTCTCTACGAGAAATCTGATTAATATGCAGAATAGCGCTTAACACACCCGGTTCCTTCCTCTTTTTCATTAAGAAAATTTACCTCAATTTGCATAATGGAAATATGGCTCCTCACAGATTACTTTCCCAGAAGTAAAATTTCTAAGAAAATATACAAAGAATGTTGAAGTTATTCCTCCCTAAAGAGTCGCACACACATAGACTTGAACTATGAGTATTGTTTAACATAAAAATAGCAAATAAAAGTTCTCAGTATACGTGAGAATTAAAGTAAAGAGTACTTTGAAACATTCCACCAATCTCATTTCAAGTCACATTAAATAACATTGAGCTCATTTTCATACGAGTACCATAAATCAGTTTTTCTTTCGCCTTCGCGAAAGATGCGCTAATCGGTAAGGCTATTCAGATTATCGAAGTTCAAATTATTGCGCGACCTCGACCCAAATATTCTGCCCGTACCGGTTAAAATACAACCGGCCTTGTAATTGTGTACCGCAGGGTACGTTCTGCTTTCTAAAAATTATATCATCCGCGTCACGTATTTGCCGAGAAAGAGACGAGCACAAATAAAGAAGAAAGGACAAGACATGTTGACATTGATACGAATTGACACTAGGAAAGTACATAAGTGATGTGTATTTTAGCAAAAAGAACCAATAGATGAAAAAGAACCAATAGGCGAAAAAGAACCAATAAATTCCTAATACAAATATAATAAGTCAAGATTTTTTTATTAATGTTCGTGCAAAAAGTGAAATAATAAAATTCTACGTCGTTATGTTGTACGCGCTGGAGTTTCAGTTCATCAAAACGAAATTAAGCTTCGTTGTTCCGTGACTGGTGATACCTTGACATTAAAAACAATCATTATATTCTTTACTATTATCTGACAAATACTCTAATAATTCAGAGAGAAGAGCGCCATTTACCTCTGGGATTTATATATAATGAGAGAATAAACTCGAATATATATTCAGCGCTTGAATCTCATCCCGCGCAACATATACATCGACATGCAAATTTGAAATAACGACAAACACGGTTGTTTTCTGAAGAGAATAAAACGAGACTCGTAACACGGAAATATGATGAAAGTTCGGTGAATATTAACAGTTAATATAAATTCGGCACAGTTAATGATGTGACGTAAGCTTCACGCAAAGTATTTTAATTACCGGTCACGCTTTCTTCTTAATCCGCGAAATTTATGTGTAATCCGATCTATAATCTCTCCCCTTCTCCTCTTCTTTTCTTTCACATTTTTTTTTCTTTCTCACTGTGTCGCAAATGTTTGTGATATGCACACTAATGTAAAATCGGGAGTATTCTAAATGAAACCTCGGTCGGTGCACGTATCGAGAATGTCATTTCGAAATTTTCCGAAACTGAAGCCACATAGTATGACTCGACTCGAGCCGCAATATAGCACGGTACAGATATCCATAGCCGGATGGAGATGAAAGCCAGAAACATCGTGAAATTCTCGGCTGCGGTGGAATTTACGTCAATATCGCGCGCAGATCAAAAGAACGAAAAGAAACAATAAACGGTATCATCGACGAGGTCGTCACCGCGATAAATTCGCGCCAAATGGAAACTTTTCGTGGAAGGCTAGAAACACGAACCTTTAGTGTATATTTAGTAGACCGTTCTGTTAATTCTAAATTCTGAAATTTCGCGAAATATTCGCTGTAGCCACGAGCTTCTCTCACCTCAGATGTAGATACTCAATAATAATAATGTTATTTTCCACAATTTATATTCAAATAAATTAATATTTTTGTAGTCTATATTTTGGAAGAGATACACACACATTTGCAATAATTCTTTTATCTTCATCAAATGTAAACAATTTTAGAAAGTAAATTTTTTTTTATTTTTACGTAACACAAACTTTTAGAAAAAAATGTTTTGCAAGATTAAATCAAAATTTCTAGCTACCTGTCTCCTTGGACATTTAATCTTTCGATTTAAAGTTACAAAGCTGTCTTTCCGGTTAGAGAACCAGGAAATCTCATTATTAATTCAAATAGAAACAACGTCTTACAATCCGGTTGAAGCGTTGTACAAATCTTAACCTTTCCAAGAGTTAATTTAGAAATTAGTAGAGGTAATTATAGTTTTATTTCAAACGAAAAAGGATGAAATCCATTATACATACATGAATTTCAGTATCAAATTTTCAACCGTAAGGGCCCTTCAACAAACGGGACAATCGTTAATAATTACATATTGCATGTAATACGATTAGTGCGCAGTTATTACTGATTCTCTTATTGAAAATTCATTTTTTACCTTATAACTAAATAAAGCTTTCGCAATTATCGAGCTAATTATCAAGCAATAATCACATTAAAACCCTGTAATTATCATAGTAATCGTATTAAAATTGTGCAATATATACTCTATCAACTTACCATTAACATATAACCATTCTGTTTTCTGCTCTATGACTTACATATGTATTGTGCCATATAATCGATATATAAACACGGATTACACGTGCCGTTCTCTCGTTAGGTTGCGATTAATGATCGTACAGTCGAATAAATCTCGATTCTATTAGGGCTCATAACCAGTTTAGCGTTGGTACGTGAATATCATGCTAGTATAAATTCTATTGAAATGCCGCATTGTTACTTACTTTGAAATTTGTCAAAAATTGTTCGCAATTGATCCGGATGAAACTTTGGAAATGTAAGAATGTACGTTGCAAATTAACCGTTTTAATATTCGACGCTTATGATATTATAACTTTTTAGGAATATTGTTTTGGAAAGCATGATATAATCACGCTACACATTCTCGGAGGAAGAAAGTGGTCATATATCGACGCGATATATTCGCCTACTTCAATTTATAATATCACGTATATCTGCTTTCATGTAAATAATTCTTATATAAGTTATTTTTAGTACCGCAATTTATAAATTTTCTCTCTCTCTCTCTCTTTCTATCTAACATTATTTAACAGTTTCTTAACAGGTTTTTTAACAGTTTATTTTTTAAATGTTTTAAAGAAAATTAAGGACATCGTAATGTTGCAGCAAAGTGTTATAACAACGATTTTTTTATATAATTATAATTACGACATTGTTCTCGTGCAGTATTTTTTACAGCAATTAATTTTTCATTTTTCTGAAACAACGCCGCGTTTACATTTCGCGATCTCGTAATTCAGGACTCTAGCTGCGATGTCTCGTGGTGCGGACCTATCTGTCCCACGGAAGGTTGCAATGTTGCGAAACGTTCAAAGGTAACGTTTAAACGTAAAGGTCAAAGGCTCACCTTGCCGAGCTCCTCCTCGTGTGGCGTTTCCACCCCATGGAGCGGCACACGTTCCCCGGTAAAGCTGTTAGTGTGTGTCAACGGCCGTTTCACACCGCTGATATGCGACATAGCGGCGGGACCTCTTTGTACGCGGTCCTTCTTTTTCGCCGCCCGTGCGTCCGCACTACCTGCTGCAGCGACCGCATCCTCGATTCGCAAAGATGGCAAATCCAACTCCTGCTGCTTGTCTGCAGACAAAAAAGCGATACGATAAACACACTTGGTCGGCATTGACATGAGTAAAGTAAAAGATGAATTTCTGATTCTATCACAATAAATAATATAATATATGATTGAAGTAAATACTAGAAACATGTAGATATATATATATACACAGAGATTTTATTTTCTAAATATTATATGTAAAAAATTATGATGCATTGTTTTATGTATCCAATTATATTGCGCTCGTCACTAGACTAATGTATTCTTTGCATTTGAATGACATTAAAATGTCACTACTTGTATTGTGTCTTTGATTACAGATTATCACGCGGTTTATTTATAATCAGATCGACTGGTAAAATCGTGTCGAACATTTTATAATCTGTTTTATAATATAACAATGTTTAAAAAAAATCATTTTTTGACCGAGTAAGATTAGTATTGTAAGCGTTTTACGAGGAATTTTTCAATTTTCTCTCATGTAACTTCACTACAATTTTGAAAAAAATTTTTTGCTCGTCGTCAGCTTTCAATAATCCGATTTCGATCGAACGAAACTCGATAGGAAACTACATAACGAAATCAGCGCATCATAAACGAATTTTGCTGAGAAGCGCCGCAAGACAAGATTATTCTATTAAAAGCCATTCAGATAGGACGATTTTCAATGTAACGTCGAGAAATCATATCTTTTATATTTCTTTTGCTTTCGAATAGAGGAGTCGAGTGCGATTCCTCGCCGATTATAAACCTTGCGCGACCACAATCGACTGTTTGTTCGGACAAAGCGAGCTAACCAGAATGAATGGTCACGACGATACCGAGTTTTTCAAGGGCTTTTAATGCGTAAGAGCGTTCGTTTTATTGCGTCCATAAACTTGCTTCCGGCTGTGACCTCGTTAGACGTAGTCTCGCGAATTTCTCTTTATTCATTTTTTCGAAAACACTGTCTTTTTCTGGAAGAAGAGGAGTAACGATATACGTCAATTCCTATTCTCCACACTTATAATTTGTATCATTTTAGTCTCATTGCAATAATTTCAATAGGGAAAAGAATCACATTAACTTACCGAGAAACGTGCTGCAAATATATTCCGAGATCTGATTCCCAGACTTGGACGATTCAGAGAAATGCGACAGTTCCTTGTTCAGCATTCTCTTGAACTGTAACAAAAAGATAAAAGCCGATCATTAGGAGAGAGATTGAGAAAAGTCGTAAATGTAACACTTCGCTTGTGTTTCACGAATCGATAAATTGATCGTAGTAACGTACAATAGAACAATAATTCTACACAATAGGATATTAATTCTATTATATTATGCATTAATTATATTATATTCATAGATGAGCGATAAAATTATTTTCCGTATTTTTCAATTCAGATATTTCATACCCTCAAGCAATCTACATGATTTTATACGATTTAGTGAGCATCGTGAAATTAAATTACCTGAGATGGAGTATCTATCGTAGTATCCTTTCTACTAAATTGACTCCAGATATACATTTGCCAAGGTGATAAGAAAAAAGCCATGTTCCTGGATTTACGATTTTCGTGGGAAAACAGATAACAGAGAAGACTGAGTTCAGGAGCGCCTAACGGAAGGCATCGGGAAAGAAAGAAGCTAAGAGTGCCAAAGGGGAAATCCAGATTATAAATATCTGCGAGGAAAATCAACGAATCTTCTCCCATGAGTCTTCTTTTATTCTCGTGCGTGATTCTCAATCCTTATCTCATTATGAATATTTACATGCACCACTCATGTATATATTATCCGTCGAAACATTGTAGGGAACACGTACACCGTGAGGTACTCACACGGGACAAACAAAATCGGATCCGTCACTTGCGATTCCCGCTTTTATCAGTAGCATTATCACCGCGTACATCATCTTTATGTAGGCGTGCGGTGAACGTGTGCGTGTTCACCGGGCCGGTAGATAAATGCAAATATATGTGTTTGCGCAAATATATACTTGCCACACGAGCCAGAGTAATGACCTGCGGGGCGGATTACTGGATAATTCCGCCGTGCGGAGTAACATGTTGATTAAGCACTCTTGCGGTCCAATATATTTCGGCACGCGCTTCGTTCCATCGCGCATCTCATTGATCCAATTGCGCTCGAGCGAGAAATTCGCGTAGCAAAATGGTTGGTTTTCACAAAATAATTACAAAATGTCTCGGGTAATTTTCTAATTGTTTTTGCTTGTCACTCGCTCGAGTCACTTTGCATCCTATTTTGAACTTTATCGTTGAACCCGTTGAACTTTATCGTTTGACCCTCTTTCGATGGAAATAGATAGACGCCTCGCATTTATCGGAATAACTAATATAATTATCGTGTGCCTGCAGCCTACTTATTACATATACCGAAGACGAGAAGAAACGAGCGATAAGGAGGTATAGCATCTGCATTACCGTACCTTTTATCAAACTGTCTGCAACAATTATTTCTCTAACGTAGTCACATTTGACGTGCGACAATTTTAATAATTTGATCTTCAAGAATATCTTCAGACAACAAAAATACAAGAGAAAAATGAAGAAATTGCGACAGCCAAGAGACAAGAACATATTATAAAAGAAGCACTGTCAGATTGATTTAAAGATTTCTATCCAATCGTTTAATATTCATTCCTTTAATTTTACATATAATTTTACTAATTTTAGGTAACCTCCCAAACCCAGTATTATAATGCTTTTTAGATAAGTCTACTCGTTATCGATCTACTCACAAACACAATGTTCTACTATTTTACTATCTATTCTATCATATCAAATGTATCGTTGACACACTTCAAAAAGCGAGTAGTTATTAACAATTCAATTGTTTGCTTTCGTGAAATATTGGCGTGGCGTTTATTACGATGCTTCTCCAAACGTGACATGCTTCTACGACGCAAGACAGTATCATAAAGATAAGGAAGATTTCAAAAGGCTTAAGTGGGTCGATGGGAAGAACTATGTGCGCTCGCAATGTAGGCGAATAATAAAATCGACATCTCCTCTTTCCCTTCTCTGCTTAATATGAGTTAAGCGGGCTAATGCACTTCATTTGGAGACACAATTGGATTTTCTGTGCGACGAATCCAGCGAAAATTACAGCCCGGTTTAACGACGAAGCGGTGTATCGCTGTGAGTTATATCGCGAAACTAACAGCTCGCACAATCTTGTTTCGGGTAGTCACGTCAAGATTTTGCGAAGGAGCAAAAGCCGCCATAAATTCAACGTTATTTGCAGACTATATATCTCCTTCTGCGACAATTTCTAGTACATTATACTGTAACGATACGCTCTCTTTTTCTCACCTTGAAAGTAATGTAACAAAACATCTATTACCTAATACGGTTCGATTAATGCATTAATGAAATTTTGAGAAGCATCTGGAGATATATCAAACGGATATATCAAACCTCTGCTTCCAGATTCTAAATCTGATCTGTGATTAAATCTGATTTGTTTCTTGCAAAATGAGATTAATACAACATTCTACGTATTACCGAAAGTGATTACGCGTAACGTCATTAAAATGATATAATCGTAATAACATAGATAAATCGCATTGATGATAAGTAGATAAATACGAAAACGACGCTAAAATAATTACGTTCGATTAATCTGACTTACGAAAACTACGATGTTATGAGTAAGAGAATAATGATTTCCACAAAAAACTCTGCAGAATAAAAAATTGCTTCTCTCTCTTCCTCTTCCTTTCTCAAATCCTTCATGATCAAGGTGGATTAATGCGACGCCAACGGCGCTGCGTCTATTTCTGAGTCACCTTTTTTCCATAATTATCGTTGAACTTTCATTAAAATGTCGTAAAAGGTCAAGACTGTGTTGTCGCGCCTTAGTACTTGTTGTATGTAGTTTTTATTAATCGTTCGTGGGAATCATAACATTGCACGATTCATTTCCTACGTTTTCGAAATCTCGCTGAGCTTTACACGCTAATTTCGTTTCTTACTAACCCCAGATTACTTAGTCCGGAGATCTTAATTGGTCATCAGTAAACAGCTCTTTCTCTCTCCCCTTATATGATCTCGTACACTCGTGAAACTTTCTCTTTCCTCTGCTTTCATACAAGCATAAAGCCTAAAGGAAGACAAAACCTTTGCTATATTACGAAAATAAGACAGCCACTAACTTCCTAGGAACATTAGTACGTCCGTCGCAAGGATGTCAAATAATCTTACATAAGGAGCGCGTTTAAATTTTTTAACTTTTATCCGAATATTTGCAATTATAAACGAACAGACGTAATGTAAAAAAAAAAAAAAAAAACATCTGGATATATATTCACACAACAAGGCTAAAACAACGAGCCGTCTACATAGTCTCGTTATTGTGACGTGCGTGTTAGCATTAATTAAACTCGGCGAGATTGCTTGACCCCGCGATTGCTCTTATCTGTCAATATATCTCGAGTTTGGCGACCGTCTGCCGCTTATTCATTTGCGGACAGTCACGTCCGCATGTACCGTCTATTCGCATTTCGGTTACGTGATTTTTGTTAAAGTCATTCGTCCTCTAAAAAAAAATAGCGCAATTTATGCTGTATTTACAGTGTGTATCGATATCAGACAAAGTTCAAAAGCGATTCTTGGGAAACGATTTGATTGATCAGTTCTCGTCGATATATCTGTATAGATAAGCGGCTACTACGCTTTTTCTGCGTGATCGAAATCCGTGTGTTGAACCACTTGTTAATCATTCAATTTGCTAATCGAGATCCCATCGCACTACCACTATCTGAGATAATATTAGCGACTCTTTTCGCAGAAAAATTTTTCGAGTAACAACAAGGTTCGAAGTATTGACAGCTGTTAGACAGAAGACACGTGAGATCAACGATAACACGATCTATAATTGACAATAAGTATACCTGCTGTCGCACGATGTCCTATCGTTCTTCGTACAATTCGGTAATTCATAAATCAGGTCAAATGATTAAGATGAAAATGCGTAGCTGGATGATTTCACTAGTCATCCGTTAGTCTCTCCGTCTCATTCGTTAGTTGCGACATTGGCAGTGAATGAATGTCCTCGCGATTGATCTTTCGAAATTATAGCGTTTTTATTTGTCCGATTTTGAATGACAGATGGTGGTGAGATCTAACGAGGAGTCGTATTGATAAAGTCGCATATCATAGGTACACACTAACATATTGCGTTTCCTCTTATTACTTCCTCGATTCTCTAATTCTCTACTTCCTTGCTTATACCTGGCTAATTGACCAACTTCCTCGTTAAGAACGACTGCGATTCATTAAAATTACAATCAAATTAGTATGATAATTATGAAAAATTTTAATTTTTTTTGTCCGCAGTAAGAATCAATTTAAATATAAATGCAATTTGATTTCAGCATCAGAAAATAGAGCTAAAAAATTTTTGTTTAATTTTTGTTTTAACTGATCTAAAACTTTATATATTTTTTATATTATTATCTTACAGTTTCGTGCATTCTTATTCAAGCCATATTATGAGGAAAACTCTACGATGTCAGAGTCGCTCCGCATTTTCGGATCAACATACAACGCCAAACTTAGTGCCTCGGGAGAAGTCAACATCCGCTGGGATACGTTATCCCGATTAGATCGAGATTCAAAACATAATCCTCAAATTACCTGCACCGCCATGATGCTGGCCAAGGCCGTGAGATCCGCCAGGGTCCTCAGGTAATTGAAATACCTAGCGAACTCAGCCATTTTGCCGGTTTCCACCTCGCTGCTCGTCATTTGTACCATGGTACCGGTTGTGACTTGACTGCACACAGCTCACGCCTGAAAGAGCTTCCCTGTCGAGGGAAACTCCGAACGAAGAGCTCCGGATTTTCCACGTGACGAGAGACACACCAACTTTCAACGTGAAGCGTGGATTATCAAGATCGAACTTCCCGATCACGAAGACACGGGGAAATCTCTTGAATCTTCGAAGAATCCCCCTTCACGAGGAGGGATTACACGTGTCGCGAATTATTAGCGAACTGCTCCAGTTCCAGAGATCGCGGAGGCGAGTTCGATGACCGACGATTCGGAGCGTGACAATGTGGAGAGTCGTCACGGACAAGCACTTTCTATGTGATTCACCACTCACTTGTGGATGCCTACGAGCGGCACTGCGGCAGCTGCCGAGCCGCTCGACTGCTAAACGTGGTCTACGTGACTGAATCGCAGCGGCTTGGCCTTTTATCTCGGTGGCAACTGGTCGACTATCTCTGTCTCTGTCTCATTCGTTTCGCTTCTCCCTTCCTTTCCACATCTCGCGTGCCGGCTTTCTCTCTCTTTCTCTCTCTCTTCGCTCTACTTTAGCACGAGAGGAAAAACGTGCGACGAGGATCGTGAAACAGAATGCATCGAGCAAGCTGATGCGTGCACAAGTGCGATACCACATGAGGCTTATACTGCTCCCGTATTATCTCACATGCAAACGGAAATTCTAAATTTTGTAACGTCTTGTCGCGACAAGAGTTAATTAAGCTGTAACGTTTTTTCATTGTTCGTTTCTAGATTGTAATCTTATCTATGACGTAGAGCAAGAAAATTTACTCAATTAAAGCTACCTGAAACTTTAAACTACCTGGTGCAACAGAGTCTAATAGACAGCATTCTGACAACAATGAAAATTTCTGTTAGATTTGTGAACTTCAGAAGGAATCTGAGGTTTATATTTTATATACATTAATAATTTATTTAATTTGTTACGTATATCTCTCGAGAAATTGTCATTTCCTTCCAACAAGTTTAGATTTAACGGAATTGGAAACAAAGCATTGTCCATCTCAAGTCTGTATACTGCAAAGTGGATATGATCTACTACAGAGGCATATTCCATGCGTGGGCTTTCAAAGATCCTCTCATTACTGGGAAATTCCTCGATGCTGCGCAGATCGCAAAGAGAATCTAGTTTCACGGAAATAATATATATATCTAATTCTCCTAATTCACATCCTATTGCAATAATCCCTTGTGTAGAGAGAACACAGTCAAGACAGTTTCACATAAGTAGCTCAGAGAAGCTATCAATAGACACACGTTGGTTGACACGCGCCAATTGGTACGTGCCAAATTCGTAATATCACGACGATAATTCATTTATGTTTCACTGATTACTATTCAAACTAACGACGAGAAAATGCAAAAATTCTTAATGTTGCAGAAAATGCAAATTTTTTAATCTATTTAAATGTCATTTCACATTATTTCGGCCTGTCATCAGATCGTTCTACTTCTTGGAGATCGCTAACAATGAGTCCAATGATAAATTTGGACTTACGACGAATCCGAAGTGAATAATACCGCCCACCACTTATCTAAGAATCTGTCGTCTGTGTTTCTAGATAAAGTTCTACTTAGAAGAGAATTGCGTATCGAAATTTATTTTATCCTTCCGCTTAACGTGGCTTAATTCTAAAATTACAACTTGAAAATTGTTTCCTCGCGAAAAGAGAAAAAGATCTTTTAAAACAGAAAATATCTCTTGTTTTTGCATTTCAAATAACCGAGTTTTCTTTCTCTTGCAAAATTCCTTTATTTTTGCTTCGCAGAAATTGACATTGGATTAATAGAAATTATTAGTTAAAATAAGCAAAAAATATTAGTAACGAACTTTGCGGATGACAACTTCCGATGACGTTTGCGAAACTCGTTAAAAAATACGTGTTTCGCTGTGCATGAACTACTTCGATAATTACTAATTAGTTTAAAATTACGGGAATACGTGACACAACGTATGCGTCATTCGATGGTATGTCGATTCAAGGATTGCCATCTTCGTCATGTTATCCAATTTCGCTGTATGTGTTTCGTCGAGTTCGTCGCAATAAAATCTAACTTTTCGTTCCGATCCAAAATTCCTTACATGCGTTTATTAATTTAAGTAATTGGCGATGACAAAACTGCGTTTATTATTGTACATGATTAAACAGGGTCATATGTGACGTGATCAATGTTTAACGATGTAAAAGGTATCATTAAATATACTACGTCAGCCTTTGTTCCGCGAAATTCACAAATCACTCAGTGACGAATATTTAATTAGCTTATCATAAAAGAAGGAACGTATAATTGTTTTGTGTACGCTTCGGCAATACGGCTATTGCAATACAGTATATTTTTAGGTAACAATTTGAGATATTGTGATATCTCAAATTGTTATCTGAAAATATACTACTGATGCGTGCACGCGTTTATATTTTGTACTGTTATCAATTAGAAATATATATTTATTATTAATCCATCGTTATACACGGAAGCCGTTATCTTTCGCGAACCAGTAATATGTAACGTAAAGATATACGTAGATATTGTACATCCGTATTACGTTTTTATCACGAACACACATTTCGAATATTCATGCGTAGAGTTTGTTTGAAGTATTCGCAAAAAAATTTAAGAAAGACCGGAAGAACGTCATGGCTCACACATACAGATTGTATGAATCTAGCTCTGAAGACTTATTATCGTTTAACTGTAAAATTACAAAGTTTGTCATGGTCAAAAATTTATGGACAAAAACTTTTTCGTTTTTTATCAGTTGCAATAAAATTTTTATTTATTTAGACGACTTCAGGAATAAGTTCAATTTTTTATTCATGAAAAGCTGAATTTTTTACCTAAATTCCTGAAATAGAGAAAGAAGAGAATGTATAACTTTCAGAAAACCAACCAAAAATCTACTTATCAATATTGACGTATCAATATTAAAGTAGCATTCATTAAATTAAACTACCTTTTGCACGCTGTTTGCTTTTGTACGTCACGATACGCCGAAGTAACAGAAATACAATCGAGAAAGTTGTTGTACGTCCTCTAAACTTTCCGGAACAAGAGTATACATTCTTCTTCTCGTAGATACACGATCGAAAGAAAAATCCAGGAACTTCGTGTATCTCTAAAAAAAAACTCGACTAATTACTTTCGCGGAAACGATGGTTGCCTTCAGCATGCCAGGAATGCCGGCAGTCGTCTCTCCGTGCACATTACAACGAACTCTCAGGTATTAAAAATAGAGCGAACCTCGTCAGGCACGCTCGTCTACTTGATGCGGAGTGACCGCGCAAAAGTGACAGTTTCGCAAGTGACAATAATGCCTCCCGCATTATGCGCTCGCCTGCTCACTTCGTGCTCGACACACGCACGCATTCGCGGTTTAACGCGCAAACAAACAACGTGTTCTATAATCAGGGAAGCACGATCGATGCACCTAACGCCTCAGTGACGAAAAACATGAATGTCCCGCGAGAAGCGACCGGATTATCGATCGTTGCGCAGCCGATGCATGTGGGCCGTCAGAAATAGCCCCAGTTCCTCCTTCTAACGACTAGAAGAAGGTCACGGTAACGAACTGTTTTACTTATTTTTACGCTCCTCGTCTTATCCGGTTATCGCTACAACCGCTCTATCATCGATATATTTTCATACGAGACTCATTCGTTAAGATACGACCTAGAGAATAAACGATACAGCATCAATTTTATATTTTATTAGTCTCCTTTACTATTATCAGACAACACATCACACAAATCATATGAATGACAGATATGACGTAATAGAGATATATCTATAAGATATTATAAGAATAGATCTATTTTTTTACTTTGCAATTCTATATCAAATATATAAGATGGTAACTCTTGAGAGAGATTGATAATTTAGGCTTATATAAACTTACAATTAGATTAAATTGATATCGTGTCTGCAATGGGTCGAAAAACAGTTGACTGAATAATCGTTCACGAGTCTCAGTCCCATGTATTTTATTATAACAATATTCTCTCAAAGGGTATATATAAGATCTCGAAAGATGAGACTCGTACACATAATATATTCTCTTTAGGATAAATTTTCTGCTTTCGACACATCATTCTCGGATGTCTCATTACATCGTAGATGTAAAACGTAGACGTTTCAATTTTCTGATCCATTAGAAAATATCTTTTTATCTTTGATGCCAAGATCTTACGTAAAATCTTGAAACAGCCAGGATATAAATTTAAAAGAAAATTCAAAAAGCTTCTGCATGCACAATTAATTTATCTTCGGTATCGTTATTGGGATAATATATTTCTTTTAGAGTAAGAGTGGAAGAAGGAAGACGCGTCTTCTGTTAATGATTAATTTTCCTAAAAATATCAGTTATTGTTAAGCGGAAATTATGAAGAAAATTGAATATCGACCAATCTTCACCGTCGCGTATAAGTCTTCCTCAATTTCTAATTTCTCTTTGAGATGTATCATTAATTTCGATAATCCTATGATGAGAGAGCGCCGAAAGCGTCCGTAAAGACGCAAATCTATTTCCTATATCCGACATTTCTTCCTCAATGTCTGATTTCCGTTTGCTCGTTGACGTGTATGTAAATTGCATTTTAATAAAGTCGAGACAAAAGACGTGATATAACAAGCGCGATCGATGAGATCTCCGAAAGTATAACATACTTTAATTTAAATAAATATTATAAAATAAATATTATAAAATAAAATGTAAATTTTTATTTATTATGTCCCACTCTCGAGAGTTTTACTTATAATAACTTTAATTTCTTTCAATATGCGCAGCAAATTACGCCGACAACAATTTGAATACTGATAAGGTAAGCATTATTGCACGAAGAGGACTCACGATCTATTTCCGAGCGTATTCCAATATTTTACCTTCTTGTCCCAATATTGTTCCTCCTTGTCTGCAAAGACGAGGAGGGTGTCAAAGACATCAGGTGTGCGAAAATTCGAGGTGCAGTGATTATTATCTCCCTCTCTCTCTCAAGCAGACCTTTTTTGTGGACATTGCGTAACTATTGACAAAAATCATTTTGTTCTTCGGCGCTGTGTTTCGCTGTGACATTAACTGCCGACGTTAACAGCCCTCGAAAGTGACGGATGTTTATGGTCTGAATAATGTCACGACAATTATAACATTTATGAGACACAATCACGGCGAACTTACACGGACACTGCGTCTGCTTATTGTCACGAGCGTTATGACATTGGATAATTTCTTTCAGTGTTTTTTTTCTGCGCTCGTCATAGACTATCATGTTTTCCCCATTTTCTTTTTTTACAAACAAGCGGGGAAATTCCAAATGAGTCGCATAATAATAGAATATGCAGATGCAATTTTATTCTATTATGCGCAACTGTACTTTCGATAGCCGATACAATGAGTGTAATGAAATAATTTGCTGCAAGCAACAATTTATCGACCATTAAATTTTTATTAAAAATTTTATCGAAATTTACTTAATCTACCTCCTTAGTTCCATTATGTACATTTAGTGCGTGGAAAAGAACTGATGTAAAAAATTGAGGAGTATCTGGAGTGTCTGTACATCTCTATTATTGTTCTACTACCAGCTCACGAGGCGGCCACGTGCCGCGAGCATCTACTACTTATTGTGTACAATCACTGAACTACAAGCATCACGAGGTTCATAAATGTCATCGGGGAATGCGATGTATCTGATCACGCAATCTTGTTTCTCGATGTTCCGATCGGCAACATCGCAAAGAGTTATATTCGCGTCATAGCGCGTAGGGGGAAAATTGTTCGATAAGCTCATTTTCATTAAATGAAATAAGATACAAATAATTAGATATATATAATTAGATATAAGTAAGCTGTACATTTTTATCTTCTAATGACAGATTTTAATAATTATACTTTTTTCATGCAAAAGAACCAATTGATTTGTTTGCAACTTATAATGAAGATGCCATTCTTTCTGCGATAAATTCTTTATGTTACACATTTTCCAATATTAATTTTAAACTTCCATCAATTTCTCAAAGTAGAAAAGAAAGTTCATATAAATGTGTCAGTTCAATCAATCAATTGTAATCTATACAACCTTCATCGATATACTCGTATATTGCTCTTTTTATAGAAAAATCTTTTATGTACCGTCTCTACTATTTTATACGCTGCAAAATCATTGTTAAATGTATTCATTATACATTGGTAACTGTAATCAAGCTCCAAACGAGAAATGTGTGTGTTTTGCATATTGCAATAATTGCAACTTGTTCCAACTTTATTCTGATAAAAGATGGAAATAACCACGTGATTGCCAATTTTCCGTTATAAATTTTCTATGACCATGACAGTAGGAGGAAATTGTGATAACGTTATTTACTTTCAGAAAAAAGTATTATTTTAATATAGAATTTAATGTAACGCGCAAAAGTTTTTAATATTAATAATTTTTATGTCGTCTGATCGATTTAACATAAAACGGTTATAAGACAATGGCAAACAACAACGGTAAGCGTTTAGATGTAGGAAAAAAAGATATCATAGATATACATAATCTAGATACTTAAGTGTAATGAAGGAAGTAACACTTGGAGTGAAAACAACTTCCTACTGACATTAATGCGTTGTAACTCGACGAGAATTCGAGATCAAAACAGATCTTGACTATTTTGAGAACGCAACTGCGCGTTTTAACGGCTCGAGCAGATGGGTTCTTCCCGCAGTGGATTCGAAGTAACAACACCATCATAAATTAATTGCGGACCATTGTGAGACTGACATGTAGTCTCGGTGCAACAACCACCAGCCAGGAGATAAGGGCTATCACGTGCACTTAGAAATTATGATGACGACGATGCTAAAGCGGCCGAAGATAATGGATGTTTCGACATGGACTACAATCGTATCCTAGTTTACGAAAACATGTACATGAGTAAATCACTGTTTAATTTCTAATTTTTGTGTATTTATTGTATATTCAAGATGATTAATTCCTGAATAAATAGCCAAAATAATAATAATAAAAAATCACAAAGTTTGATTTTATCGTGATCAACGACAGTTGCTATCCAATGTCTATTGAATAAAGTAAAAAAAAATATCGTCGTGTCGTTGTATATCACATTAATTAATAAAATATTACATTAAAATTAATAAAAACATGCAATTTTCATCCAGTTTTTTAGTTTCTATGAGTTTTTCTATTCATCACTTATTTTTGTCGATATGTTCTGTCCGTTTGATGAATCATAAGATAATTAAATTTCACGCTTTAAATGTATTTTCTGAGCAAAATCAATCATTCATATAGCTATTAGTTATTATAATAGCTATTAGTTGTTTACAAGTGTGAATTATATTATTGCATTATTAAATGTGTATTGTTAATTAAAGCTTGGCGGGAGTCGGATTACTTCTACTGCAAGTGGCAGCATCGAAATATCTTTCCACGCGCGCGCATGTGGACAATGATTACATCGGCATTAACTATAGAAGCTCTCCACGTGTATCTTTCACGTGTCATTATATTTTGAATTGAAACGCAGTTCCTATTAAATGGCAAGCTGTATTGTACGTGAATAAAGGGCTGAGAATAACTCTTATCATTGAAATGATGGTAATATGTTGAAGCCAATTAATTGTATATTTCGTTGTTTTCCGTAAATCCTTCCTGCGATTTACCGAAGTGCTGAGTAACATTACGTTCAATGTTCAATGATAATATTTAAATGGCTCTTTAACAAACGAATTACATGCCAAGTTACTCAATAAAATAAAAGCAAAATAAAATATTCTACAAGATCGATATTTTCTGATTTGTATAGAAAAACGGAAATACGAAAGAATAGTTTGAATTAAATTTTTCCTGTTTGTTAAAATATGACTGAGCAAAGGAAGCAAGTAAAGTATATAGTTCATATTTGTAAAATTTATAATCTAAGGAACATCGTGCGTGCTCCTGCGAATAGTGTGATTGACCAATAGCGCGTTTCCAAAGTTGATTGAAAACTAATTTGCAAAAAAAAACAAATTTTCACATTTTACAAAATCATTCATTATTCTTTTTTTTTTATATAATTTCTCTTGCATATAGAAATACGCAAGAGAAATTTTATCAAAAAAAAAAAATAATTAGTGATTTTTTCCATTGATGTTTAAAACAATTCGCACATGGTCACGCAATCCTATTACAATAAACTCAATTCGTTGGGTATATGAATATGTTCCAGATTTATACAAAAACAAAATCAACGTTGAACAGATCAATCTTTGAAATTCGATAACACGCGTGGATAACTGTTGATGCACGTAATATAATCGAGCTTTTTATAATCTTTTCGATTTAGGCACGTGCGTGAACTTGACAATAAAAAAAGCAAGAACACATATGAAAAAAAACTGCTTCTCTTCATCAAACAAAATATACTAGCAATATTACTTTAATAACGCAATTTATGCATTTTTATCGATTTAAAAAAATAGTAATAAAATAGATGAAAATAATACTACAAATATAGATAAAAGATTTTTAAATACTGAAGATTTCCACATTTTATTTGTGTGAGAAAAAAAGAAAGGCAATGAAAAAAAAATAATATTGTAGAAAAATTAATGGGACAAACAATGATAAAAATAATGAGCAATTCGCATAAATGGAATTCGTTACTTAAGAAGAATAGGTCGATCGATTTTCCTATTTACGTACTGCTAGCCATGTTTTCTTCCATGTGTACGCACATACACACACACATACATCGTTGGGACTGTTTACAAGGAACGATTAATAACCATCTGCTGTATCTGCGTTGCGGGAACATCTCTCAAAAGACCCTCCTTTATTACTGGCGCAAGTAATAAAATTAATCAACGAAGCGTAAGTACAAGCCACTGATTAGTCTTAGTTACATGAGACTAAGAATAAATCACTTTCGTAATTTTCTGTATTTCATATTCTCTCTGATTTTTTTTTACAATCTATTACATCTACTATATTATAAACATAAATCACATTATACGAATTTTATGTTGCTTATTTTACTTGTGACTTTTAAGTTGTCTTTTGATGACAAACTGTTATACAGAGTATACATTTAATATAAAAATGCTGTTATAAGTATTATATTTTCTTCATTTAAATAAATAGATATTTATTTAAATTTACTTGAATATACAGAGAATTTAAATTTATTTAACTAGATGCACAGATAGACTAATAAAAATAACGTGAGAGTCAAAATTTTTCAAATCAAAAGACTTCAAATCAGAAAAAGCTCTGATATTTTTGATAACATAAAAAGCAACACATTAATTACTCCATCTTACGCTATATTTGTATATTTGTATGTTCTCGCACCTGACATCGCTTCACGCTACTTTACGGACAATAATTAATTCATCCATGACATGATGAAGTCATGAATCATGCAGCGGAGACAAACAGTCTACGAGCGGTTCCCAAAGACGAGATGGAGCATGTGTTGATTATATTGCCTTACATTACCCAATAAAAATGAAGTATCTCTGCACATATAATGTGCCCTTTCTATTTTTATGCAATGTATCGAAAAAAGCATACAAGAGAAAAGATAAATGCAAATGTATTATGTATGTGTGTGTGTGTGTGTCTCACAGAAATTTATCATAATTAGTTACTCAAATAAAGAGATTAAGAAAAAACATCACAAGAATGTAATTATTATTTGTGGTATACATACAAGCGATTTAATTTTCACACTTGAACTATATACAAAAATATTAGCCGTAAGACAAATAACATAATATGTATATGTAAATTATACGTTGATTAATTAGCATTATTTGAACATTTCTATCCGATAATGCATCTCGCAGATGATATTTAATATAACGATAGCGCTTCAGAGACGCGAATGTATTACTTATGACATCGAAGCTCGGTTTATACATTTGACCTGTACGTTCGCACGCAAAATGATGCGAAAACGCACATGATAGCAATAAATCGATGTACCATAAAGATAATTACGGTAATCTGTTTCCGGGATGAGAGACGGTCGTATCTACAAATGCAAGCTTCTCTTCTCCTGAGTACGTCAAGTAACATTTACGTCATTTATCGCGTATTTACTGCTCCCGTTATCTCTGTAAAAGTCTTTTATGATAATGATGTCTAGAAACCGATGGCTCGGTATCTAAAATAATTTCAACATATTTTAGCACGTACGATTGAAAATCCATGTGAGATTCGCTACGAAAATAATACGGGCAGTAATACGTTTTAGGGACATTCTGATATAAAAATTGCATTCAAGAAAGGTGTCGACGACAAGACAAATTATATGTGCAGAGCGAATTTTTTCCTGAAGAATTAGACTCGGAGAGGTATACAGCTAAATTTATCATGCTCGCCATAATTGTTTTCTTTACGATCTTACGGATTACCTTGCAGTTACCTAGCGAATGGTCAGCATCAATTTCAAATCATCAATGAACAAGTGGTAACATCTGGCCTTTTATACGCGACAGGGAAAATAATTTCTTGCTTCAGGGAAGCCAGCGCGGTTTATTTTCCGTGAACTTTTCTCCGCACCTGTCAGACATTCTTCTTCGATCGAAAGCGGCCGCCACTTATTCGACTAATGGCTCGTCAAAAACGACGCAATACGAGACGGTTCGCATTCTTGTACAGAAATACCAGAACTAAACAAAGTAAAAGAAATCTCTGTACACATGATAATGTAAGCAATTTTATCGACGTTTAAACAAATTACACCGAACGCGTCCCGCGGGTCGTAAATCAAGTCCTGAATTCTCTGGGCTCGCGCATTAACAATCTCAGCAAGCGAAATATTTTCCTCAGACGAAAAAAGGTACACAAATTCGCGATAAGATTGTCCTTCATTCAATTCGTTGTGTGGTCGACCTACTTAACAACTTTTTATGATTCCTTGTTTTTATAGATGGGAACTGTGTCATTGTTTTTTTTTTATTTATCATCAAACTCTAATATATCTTCAATAATTAAAAAACTATTGAAAAACTAATAATAAACCAAAAAGAGATATTCGTGACATAAAAATATCTGGAAAAAAATTTGTAAATTTATAAAATAAAAAGGATATTTGTTACACTATTATAATTTACGTTTGAAATATACTATACGTTTTATTTAAAAAGAATAGGACTTGTTAACAATTTCATTACTTTAAATAGGGATTACAAGATAAAAGCGCTCTAGTATACCTAAATTCGTATCATTTATTTAAACGATGATATCATGATCTGTGCAACGCAATAAACAGAAGAATGTGCAATTTATCTTTAAAGTGCAACTGGATATGGCAGATCAATTCATATTTCTCTTTTTCTCACATCAGGTATATAAAGAGAGATAAAAGATGGATTAGCAAGGCGAATGCTAGGAGATATGCAAGGATGTTTTTCCGATCAATGCGATCGGAGTAATTTTCAGTATTTTTTGTTGTGTTGCACAACTAATCGTTCTACACACACACGCGCGTGCGCGCACTCAAAATGCTATTTAGCGGTGAATACTCGTAAAGCCTCTTATGATACCTTATCATAAGTATTACTGTTATGAGACTTATTGTCGCTGAACACACTCCGTTTTGCATACGATGATGTCAGAAACATAAACGGCAACTTTTTAATACCGATATATTCATAAGCAACCGTTTATCGATGTGGTGCGTTTACGCTGCCTGTAATTATATACACACACACACAATAACATATATACATATATATATATATATATATATATATATATATATATGCACACGAGAGTGAAATGCATAGACGATAAATGATGATTAGCTAATACAACAGCCGCGACGGATCGTTCGTAATAATAAAAGCAGCTGACCCGACATTTGCATACGAGCGAGGTATGTGCAATATGCACCTGTGACATTTTTTTACCAACTCCTCAGCCATATTGCGCATAAACGAATGCAATCAGAGTCAATTGCATCCTACGCTCATAGCGGTTTTCACGCCCAAAGCAGTTTTCGTACGAATCACTTCCATTTGCTGTGCAAATATGTGAAAACGTAATATAAAATTTTTCAGTTATGGATTTATTGGACGATACAGGGATTTGTTGCATAAATATTTTTCTTCAATAGAAGCAATAATCAGAAAGATATCATCAATTGTTGAAATGTAAATAAGTAATAATAATTATAGCTCTTCACAAATCTTTAGTTTATCTCTTATTCAATATATATAGATTGAACTGTATTTTAACGGAGTTCAAACCGTAGCTATCGAGAATATCTCATGTTAAAGATAAACAAGTTTCATACTGAAGGAATAAGGATCTATATGGAGCGTTACGGCGCCAGGCGTCTCTCTGGCGAGACACCAATATTATGGATTTTCGGGATATACTCCGAGATGTTTCTCAAACTCCTCTGCGCTGATCAACGCAAGAGATGGTCGACTTGGTATTTGAGTCACTATTGTCCAGTTTGTTTACGGAAATAATTACGAGAAACGTGGACTACCCGCAAATCTGTAACTCGAAATAGCCGAAAATAATGTTTATGTAAAATAAATATTTCGCTACAACAAATTCACAAAAATATAATTCCAAATAAATATAACAAACACATGATCGGAAGATTAATAAAGAATTTTACATTGTAACATTTATTTTGTAACATAATTATATATTTGTACATAATTATGTATCTAATTACATGTCTCAGATATTTTATTTTTTTCTATTCCACGGTATTTTTCCGTTAAAAAGTATTTATGAAAAGAACTAGTTTTTCCAAGCTTACTAGACAAACGGAAGGTAGCAATGTCGACAAGAAAAACGAATTGATCTGATCCAAACTTTTCGAATTTAAGACGACGTACGTAGAGAATAACTGAAAATTAGATTTGTGACTGACGTCGTTGGCAATTTTCGCAAGAAAATTTCCTAAAACTTGAATTAAAAAGAAATTACTAAATTAAAGTTCTCGATCAGTATTATATCTAGTCAAGTTCGAAGTACATTTTATGGTTTTCTCGATCAGTATTATATCTAGTCAAGTTCGAAGTATATTTTAAGTGCTAAATTGACACTGCGCTACGTCGATGTTATTGCCCAATGAAGTGCTGTCCTTCGTATTATCTTTTTGCCTACCATTAACAAAGATAAAATAGTGTAACAATAAGGTAAATGAAGAATGAGTCAAGAACGATATTACGCGATATTACTCATGTTGCACACGTGACAATAATTTTTGACATTCCTTGACTTTCAAATAAGAATAAATAAGAATAACAATAAAATTTCGATAAAATTAATTTTTGCATTCATAATACGTTTACTTTCGTAATAAAATCATCGAAAATATGCGTATAAAAAAAATTTTGTCCCTTCCCTTACTATTATTCAAAAATAAAATATTAGAAATTTTTAATAAAATCGTTGTATTACGATTATTATAAAGATTTAATGATCAAAATTAAAAAATTCTAACCAAAAGGAGACAGATCAAAACGTGTTTTTTTTATAAATATATGTAAATCTGACAAAAAAATTGAAAATCTTAAATCGATTTTAACTTATCACGCATCATAATCTGAATTAATTTTCATGAAATCTTTAGCCAAAAATTCATGAAATTGCTTTAAAAATTCGAACTTTTATTTGTAAAAAATTGTTACAATATTTTGAAAAATATACATGTTTTGCATAAAATACATACATGTACAGGAACAAAAGTACATATATCTATAAGCGATAAGCTAGTATTATTAGTGCATATATAATTGTTTCGCATTATCGGCATTCTTATAAATACGTCGAGTGAGCGACATAGATCCCATTACAGTGCAGTACGTTGCGCTCACACACATATTCATTTTATTAATATTATATAATATTCATTAAAATTATGGAATATAAAATTTTATGTTTGCTGATCTTGGCATTTGCCGTGGTTTATGTCCAAGCTCGTAAGTTAAAAAAAAAATTATTATTATATGTAACGCTGATCAAGAATTTTCTCTCGCAATCTCTTATATAATACATACCATACAAATTAATCTAAATAAGACATAAAATAAAGCAATTGTAATATAACAATAGTACAGTAATATAGTAATAATGAATATAGTTACTAAGACATTATATTATAGCATATAACTTACTTAATTCATAATTATGTTTAATTGTGAACAAAGACTGTATTAAGAAGTTTCTTACTTTATATCTTGTTCGGTTTAAGTTGCACGGAATTGCACACTTGAAATTAGAAAACTATAAATTTCTCGTTAAGTATTGTATTGCATAATACAATGTCTGTGTATAATTATTTTTAAAATAATATTATTTTTATAATTATTTTTTTACTCATTTTAATAAGACAAAAATTTTTAGTAAAAGAAGATTTTTATAAAATCGATTTCAGTATATTCAGAAAACTTTGCAGATCTATTCTACTCTGCAGATCATCTAAATACTAGATTATTATTCGTGATATTTGAAAATCGCAATCACATAAGATTTCGACACTTTTCAGAGGGGTTCGGTCTACAAAAAATACAGGACATGATGCAGGATGGAAGTCTAAATAATTTATATAATACAATACGAAAAATTATATATCAAATACAAGAAGTTATATATGAAATACAACAAATTTTTCCTAAATTACGAGAATTATTTCCATATAATTTCTCTTAAAGATTTCAGAATGTTTTCGGATAGTTTCTAAAGCAAAAGAAAGTATGTCGGATGCCGGATTGTCTTGCCAAGTTGCTATCCTATCCATGAAGAAAATAATGAATATTGTAACCACTAATTCAATGATTTATTTAGTTGATCTATTTGTATAGTTGATATGTCTAATGTACCAAGTTTGATACATGTATTTTTTCATAGCGTAAGTCCAAGCCCTAAAATTATTCAAATTCGACGAATTATGTAAGCAAAAGTGGCAAGAATTTTTAAAATGCGACGCGTACATAAATGCTAATAACAACAAAATTTATTTCATCAACGAATGAATATATTTTCTATTGTCACTTCAATATATCTGTTTTAAACATTGAGCTTAACAATATTGATTGTAAATTGTATTAAAAATATACTACATATTTGTAATAATAAATGTATATGAATAATGTGAAAAAAACATACAAATGTATATGAATAATGTGCAAAATATATATAGCAAAATATATTTTTTAAAGTATTGTATTTTGAATAATATGCGTGAATAATGGCGAATAATTCAAAAAAATATTCATATTACATATATATGTATGTAAGTATGTATGTATGTATGTATGTACGTATGTATGTGTGCGAGCATGCATGCGTGCGTGCGCGTGTGTGTATTGCAGAGAATGTACATATTATGGTTAATAATGACAAATTATTTGGAATCAATTACGCGAGAACTCGACAGTAGTGACGGAACTTCTTGATCAGACAGTCGTCTGATTATGTTCGGGCAGTAGATAAATTCTTGTGGTCAGACACAAGCTTTTGCAGTGAGACAAGCAAAAGTTTCCTCTCTCATGAAAAAATTTATAGAAATTGTCGCAAAATAAGAGTAATGTAGTTATGTAAATGTATTAGTCAACAGAAGTCATAAACAATATGAACGTAAAAATGTGGAACACAAAAAATGTTCCATAAACATCGAGTTTAGCTTAGTACTTTAAATAATCATTCAAATATCGCTTATTACTGTGTAAATATCATTTATTGCCAGTTTTTCTGTAACAGAATTTCATCTAATTACATTGTTATTCAGTATTTATGTGTTATTACGGAGCATAATTAGACTATTTAATAAAAGTGCTCCAATTAACTTATGCATCATCGACTTGTTATTTGACATTGTATATTATTATTCGTTTCTTAATGATCAAGAATAGTGTATGAACGTCTACGACACACTTGTGTTTTATTTGTGCAAATGTATATTTATTTAAATAAAGTAACGCGTTTTCTTGCGATTCGCTCCTCCGACTCACGTCACATTTGCTACAATTTTGTTCATCGTTTCGTAGTTCGCAACTACCGCTATGATCTACCTTGAAATAGATTGCATTTGGCAATTACAGTGAAAATGCACACATTCGTACACATATAAGTACGAACAACGTACACGATTGTTTTTTAGGAAAAGGGAATGAACGAATCAACAAATGCAATAATATGAAAATAAATACATACGAAAATGAGATCTGCGTGTCTGCTGACATAATATTGACTGAGTAAGAACGACAGTTACGACGGAAACACATTGCCGCGTTGGTTTTCGAGTAATTGTATTCCTAACACGTGTATCTCTTTAAAAAGTCTTGTGTGACTTTACATACATGTTACATACATGAGATTGATATTAGATTACAGAATAAGCAACTAAAGCAAAAACTTTTTAAATTCTACGAGTTGAACGATCAAGCTTCGCAGGCTCGATCAGGCTAAAATAATATATTCGATTGAACTGTCAACAAAAGCATTCCAAGAATATCACGGACGCGGGGCAAAAGAAAAATTGATAGGTTCAATTGGAGTATCTAGCAGTCGGGAATATCGTCAATGCGCGCGATCGTTAGGATCCCGATGGATTCGCAGCATCACCGCGCCTCGCAAGAGTATTTTCGTGGGGATCAGTAATTTATTTACGTCAAACAATCACGCGCGGCATGCATGATACACGACGCTCGGCGATACGGCGCGCAGAGGTTCCTTGAACCTGCGGGGAAAAGGTTAAACAGCCGGGCATGATAGTGTTTATTGGATCCTCCTCTCAGATTGATCAACGTTATTAATATCGCGATTCCTTTGGATCCACGTCCGTTATCGTGGTCTTGCGAAAGGGCCGCGAATCCATTCGTCCGCGCTTTAACAATCGGTGCAATGCACGTGATTGTCGAACAATGATTCATCTTTGCATTTTTATCGCCGCAATGAAATTATTTCCGAAACTTTGAATTTTTGACAAGCGTTTCCGTTGTGAATATACATTATAAATATAATACACACGACATTGTGCTAATAATCAAATTTCACTTAGGTTCGAACAAGTCAATACTGGTTCT
Organism: Crematogaster levior; assembly: GCA_901521435.1. Taxonomy (NCBI): domain Eukaryota; kingdom Metazoa; phylum Arthropoda; class Insecta; order Hymenoptera; family Formicidae; genus Crematogaster; species Crematogaster levior. The sequence goes on along the minus strand of CABEGB010001413.1, from coordinate 432,280 downwards.
TTCCAGCGAACGAGCTCTTTGCATGCCACGTCCAAGTGATAAACAACGAAGATAAAATGAGCGAGGCAGACTTTTTACGCAACGGACCGTGGACAGCAATAATTAGTTCGAATCATTGTGAAAACGAACAGGATTGAGTGCGAAAAACGCGAGTAAATGTTTGGCGCGAGCATCTTGAAAATGAGAAAGGTAGATTAATACTGGTTTACAGACAGTCGATGACGATGGAAAATTTCCTAGTTTGCTTTACTGTTCTATATAGCTGGACATTCGTGGCGGTCATAGCATAGCAACATTTTAATAACGGAGCATTGTAGTAATGTATTAAAGATAGCAGCAAATTCATCATGGAGTCATAAAATAATAAAAGTAGATCCTTTGAAGTAAATGTGATAACTTATCAAATAAGAAACTATATATTCACAAATATACTAGATAAATTATAAATAAAAAAAGATATTAAATAAAAAAAGATAAAAAGATTAAAAGAAAAAAGATAAGCTAGATGTTCGAATAAGTGAATAAATAAAAATTAATAATTAGAAATAAATATAAGATTTCTTTGTCTTTTATATCATTTTTCTATTACGTCAGAAAACTAAAGAAGAATATCTCAAAGAGTAGATTTATAACTTCTATAAAAGTTAATTTAACGTTTTGAAAATACATATGTTCTTTAAACCTTTTTTTTTTACACATACGTAAAATGTTGATATATCATTATTAGCATATATTCGTTACGAGACGCGATATAATATTGTAATCATTGTAATATGTAACCGATTGGCTTATTTGCGCACTGAACTTAACGATAAGGTCACGAATCTTTGTTGCCGACGTAGGTCAATTAATTCAAAGTATCGATTTTCTTTGACAAGCAATGACGCTCACAAATCTTCCTTTTTTAGAGAATCATCAGTTCTTGATAAATCGATTGTTTTTTTCTCTCGTGAAATCTTATTACGTCCAATGAGTTTAATCAAAAACTTTTTCGTTTTCCTGAAAGAAAACTATAGCAGTTTCGGGAAATTCGAATATGAGAAAAATGTACATTAAGCTATGTCATATGAGTTAAAACTCATTTTTATGTTGACCTTACCGTGCGATTACATTAAATTAAGTAAATTTTACGAGAACCATTCAAAAGAGTACGTCGTTATGAGTACGATCATACATGTCAATGATAAATGCAAATTTCACGGAAATTTCAGATAGTTGCCGAGCTCCCAAGAGAGAAAAGTGAAAATGCAAATACGTGGAATTCAAGAAATCGTTTTATTATTTTGATTGATCGGCAGGTAATTTCTCAGCGAATTTCGGAGCTCCGTATGTTCCAAATGTAAAAACAAACGTATTGTAAACATACTTATTTACATATGTCAAATGCATAAATAAGTCGGCATAAATAAATCTGCTGAAGAGAATGAATTTCTTCATGGTGCACAAGTGCTTTGTTATACTCATACATTTCATGTATAAATAATTATAAAAGAATGTTTTTCGAAATGCGATTTCGTAATAGTTATCTACGAATAAAAGTTCAAATCTTGAATTTGCAAAAAGTGGCAAAAAAGTAAATTATTAATTGTTCAAATTATACCTATAATGCATGATGGGTTAAAATAGAATTCAAGATTTTCAATTTTCTTGTTAGACTTACATTCACGTAAAAATACGCGGGTTCCAATTCGTATTTCTTCAGTAGAACTTCTGACTATTAAATTTGTATATAACCGTGAATAAACGTTTTATGAAAAATCTTAAATATTATTTTTGAGTATTATTAAAAGGGAATGAGACGAAATATTTCTTGTGCGCATATTTCTTCCGATAATTTTCAGTGTTATGAATGTAAAAAAAAATTTTTACAAAATATTATTATTTGGAAATCGAAGAATGTAAAAAATAATCACGTGTACAACTGTAAATATCGCATTTCTGACTCATTCTTATCATTAAACTTGTCATTATATGTACAACTTTTTATCTGTTAATGACAGATAAATAGAGAATACGAATAGCGTTTCATTGGATAATAATATTTATTTGCACATGGTGTTACATTACTTTATCACTTTTTGATAATTTAAAAAACAATTTTAAACTGTTCAAGAATGCAAAAAATTTGTCCCAGCGTTTTTAAATATTTTATATTTGAATACTCTTTTATGTAATTTTATTTATTTTTATAACGTTTATCTAAATTATTTAACTTAGAAATCTCAAAAATTGCGGTAGTAATCATACTAAATTTTATGAATCTCAGCGCAATCTGACAAACTTCTCATATAACATTTCATACATAAAATATATTTCACAAACTTCGTTAGATATAATATTAATCGAGAACTTTAGTTTAGCTCCTCCTTAATTCAACTTTTTGAAAACCTTTCGCGAAAAAATTGCAAACGGCAGAAGTCACAAATCTAATCTTCAGTGACTTTCTACGTACATTTTAAACTCGGAAGTTAGAATCGATCGTTGCTACCTTTCGTTTGTCTAATAAACTTGAAAGAACAAGTTCGCTTTTCATAAATATTTGTTCTGAATATTATCATAGAAGAGATAATATTAGGTAAAAGATTGTAGATAAAAGACATGTAACAAATATATTAATTATATTACTAAATTGTTATATTACTAATTGTTTATCCATAATTGTTAATCCCATTCACACGTTTGTTTCATTCTCAGTATTATATTTTCATTAATTTGTTCTGGCAAAATACTTGTTCCGCATAAACATCATTATCGGTTATTTCGAGTTTTACAGGGAACTATGCGGAGAGTCCACGCTTCTGATAATTCTCGGAAACAAGCTGGACAATAATGAATCAAGTCAATTTCTTCGTTGATTAGCGCAAAAGGGGAGAAAAACATCTCCGAGTATATCTCGAAAGTCATAATTATGGCGTCTTGCTAGAAAGTCATGGCGTCTGGCCGTAACACTCCATATAGGAACTCATTCCTTCAGTGTGAAAACTTTATTTTAATATAATGTATTCTCGATAGTTTCGTCTTTACACTCCGTTGAAGTATAATTAACCCTATGAATAAGAGATAGACTAAAAATGTATAAACGTGAAAAACTCTTACAAAACTGTAGCTATTAATTATTTATACTTTAATTAGTAATATCTCTTCAATATACTTCTACTAAAAAAAAATATTTGTAGAATATATCCTATGCAAGATCCATAATTGAAGAACAGTTTTGTGTAATTTCCATATATTTGTATAGCAGACGGAAGTGATTCGTATGAAAACTGCTTTAAGTATGAAAGCCGCCGTGAACGTGGAATGCAATTGACTCTGATTGCATTCGATTACGCGTAATATGGCTGGAAAATTGATTTAAAAAACACCACAAGCACATATTGCATATACCTACGCTGAAGAGCACGATTTTGTTTGATGATTCTCGCAAGCACTGATTGGAAAATTCCGTTTAACGAAACTGTATAAGTTCCGGAGATTTTATTTTCATAAGTGTATTAAAGAGACTGATGAGTAGTTTTAACAAAGAACACAGAAAAGATTTTGTTTTTCATCGTCATATTCATTTGATGTTAAAAGGATAACAAAATAGAAAAATTCTCAAGTATAAGTTTTTTTCATTACACCATGGATATTAAACAATAATAAGCTATTTAATTTTAAACATTTAGAATATTCGCGACAAAGATTTCGTCAATTACGCAAAATGGAATGAATTACGGTTGAAGTGATCCTATCCAGTGTTAATCTCATGGAATCGATGGATTTACACGAGTGCTTTGCATGACACTTCCGTTGATCTAGATAAGAAATCAATTTTTCTGTAATCAAAGCGCAGTCTCAGTGACTCGATCACGTGTACCACGTTTTTCAATATAAACCGCAGGTGAAACCCCGGCGCGTCTGTTTATCGCGTCTGCTTTCGTGATGGAACAGACGATTTTTAATCAAATTCTGATAAATATGGAAAATTCTGTCTTGAGAGAAGAAATAACCTTCGCTCTTGGCGATTCACAAGTTTCTGCTTTTAATCGGAAATAAAGAGCACGAGTTCTGAGTCAAGGTAATGTATTTGGAAAAAGAGAAACGTGATCTGATAAACTTAATAAATAAAAACTGAGATATATTACGCAAACTTAATACCATTTGTTTCTAAACATCATCGATTGATAAGTAACTAGACTGAATCAGAGGTGCATAGTACAAATGCGATACCATTGTTTGAAATGTTGAAATTAGAATTGACAAGGTTTAATAAAAATGTTGTAAATAAGTTAAGCGTGCCAAGGATTCTATTATTTTGTACATTGGAAGCTTTCAATCTACACATGACATTTTATTATTAAAACTAATTATTTAAACTATCTATTTTTTCAATAGTCATTCTTGTCATTTACTAAATAAATATAACACAATTTTTCCTTTCTATAAAAATGAATAACATCGTTAAAAAATTCGTTATAAAGTTGTAGGTATAAGGTTCAATAAATAAAACAATGTTCAATGTATCCAACAAAAATTGAAAACAGTAGCGTGATAAATTGACACAAATTTCTACCATAAAAGCAATTCTACGCCGTATATTAAGAAATAAAAAACTTGGTACAAAACAATTTTTAAAAGTCATTCTCTTTGTTATTACTTGTTAATAGCATGTCAAGGTTTCTGTCAAAAGCATTTTAGTTTGACGTATATCAAAAGTAACCTTTAAAATAATGTCACGCCATTGACAATTGACGTGAAAGATATTTATCTTTTTTTAGTATCGTAATTTTCAAACTTTTGTTTTTTAAAAGAATAATTGTGTAATTTTCTAAATAATAAATTATAAAGAACTGAATAATAAATTATAAAGAACAAGCTCTCTCTCTCCGGTAAGGATTGTATTAATTTATTAATGTCTGGACTTTCCTTTTTCGTGAAATTGATGTACATGTCATTTTGCTTTCAGAGCACATTTACGTGGACGTCACTTCGACAAACAAGGATTCTTATGTGAGTCATATGTACACAGAACAAATGAATGTTTCTTTTGTTAACGAGAAGAAAGTGTAGAGCTGACGTAACATCAAGAAATTATGCATGTTAGAATTGGACTACAGACGTAATAGTCGGGATCACATAACAACTGAAAATGGTACGCATTTCGCTCGGTATGTCGTACCGCTTCATTTATGCAAATGAATAATTCATAAGATGAGAATAAACATGAGATATTTGGGTCGTGGTACAAGAAAAGAAAGTTCGCGATAATGAGCAAAACATCGAAAGAAGAAGGTGCTTTATCACGTTTTGTATTTCCGTGAGTTTGTAATTTAAAAAATTTACTAAAGAATACAATGAATACTTCTATACAAGCGATTCTACAAATAAATTAGCTGAAAAAGAATGTTTGGTAGCGGCGATAAACGATAAAGATGACGAAATGGAAAAAGCATAACTATTTTCTACAAAAACATAAAAAATACGTTATATTTTGCATTACTCCGTGAAGATGATAATTATTTATAATATTCATTTATCGTTAATTCTTTCTTATAGTTAATTCTTGAGTCTAATAAAAAAAATCTTATAAATACCATAGTTTCCGAGTAATTTCTAACGAGTTTCTAATAAGTAGTTTCTAATGAGTTTAAAGTTTTAAGAATCTACTATTAAGCATTTAACACTTTGTTGCAAATAGCGAGAGGATTATAAGGAGCGAGAGAAAATTCACTAATTTTACGATGATGATTAAAAAACTGTGAGAAAGCTTAAAGGCGGAAAATCTTTAATAACCTTTCCATCACTGAGGAATAATGGCGACTTCATGGAAAAATAAGATTTTCGTTTATGTCAGCTCTTTCAATTACGCATGTTACGCTAGGTATCATGACTTTATAAAGGTACAAAGAGTACTGAAGCCATTTTGAGAACGAATTATCTTAGAAATTGGCGATGAATTTTATAATAGACAGATAAAATGTTTACGCAGCTCTTTATGTTTTAACTTTTCAATATTTTTGTTTTAATTTTCTAATATATTTTCTAAAAAAAATTCAGACTAATTGTACACACGGCGTTACACATCCACACGTGGCGTTTCCAGGTCAATCAAGAGGTAAAAATAACGTTAAAAAAATATCGATTTAATACTGGTGAAAACAAGCAAAACTGCGTGACCAAAAAGTACAAAAGGCAAACGACACTTTTACCACGGTTAATCGAGTGAATTTACATTCCGGAAAATTGCGACGTCACACATTTAAAATTTTAATAAACTACATTTTTACCTAACCACCATCAAAGAAGTTTAATTACGCGTTGGATCTTGGCTGAAGCTGTTCAACAAGGAGTCTCAAAAAGATCCTAGGAAGTGTTCGTACGAAATAGCTAAGAGCAACATTCTTTACGCTTTCAACGCTAAATCCTTGCACACGACGTAAAGGAATAAGATTCAACTGAAGTACGTCAAACCTCGCAATAAATATTCCGAGCGTATAAAAGAATATTCGCGCAAGGATGACTTCCAGTCTACGTGAGATAAATGAGAAAAGTTTTCCGCCAAGTTCTCGCGAAATTTCATTTTATCGGAAAATTTTTCGTGTCCTTGAAAACCCTCTCAATAAACGCTGATTTGAAAGAAAAAAATGAAAAAATAGTCCCCCTCTCACGAATGTTCACAGTTAGATTTTTTTTAAATTTCTCTCGCATCTCTCAACAATTGTTGTACAATTATACCAGTTTAGTTACTATAAAATTGTGATTTTCTTTGCTGTCACTTGTAGTTCGAAAGAGAAGTAATTGGTCGCGCTCTTACACTTAGATAATTCTGTTTTCGCGCCGACTTTACCAACGCAGTCATGGAAATTGGAAATTCTCGCAACCGGAACGCAAACGATTAACGATCACGGAGGAAATTGCGCGGCTAGAATGTCGAACACAGTGATCGAGAAACGATTGTTTCTGTCCGGTGATAAATGTCTATTATCCGACAGCAAATAAGTACGGCAGTATTTAATGTAAAAGCGGAATTAATTTCTTTAATTTGGACAACCGCAAATTTATCATTTGAGTTAATATTTAAACTAAGGAATGTATAAAATAATTTCTTTATGAATTAATTAAATGTTTCTTAGTGACTACATAATTTTCATATAAAGCTGCTTACATGATCGAATAATTTTGTACGAGTAAACAAAACATAATTTTATTTCATTTTATTCTTTTTCATAAGATGAAACGGAATTAAAGATTAAAAATAAAATCGATAATGACTATGTGTTACTTTAATTATTTGTAATATCCATACTTCTTTGCATAACGAGTTATCATAAAAACTGCTTTATTATCATTATGTATATGTAAATAAAAAGAATATATCAAATGCATCGTCATGACACAAATTTATTTTCACATTAAATTACGAAATATATGATAATTAAATCTAAAAATAATTATATATATATATATACAAAATCAGTTGCGTTGCAAAATGTGTGAAGGTGTTTTGATTATATACCTGGAAAATAATGGAAAATAATTTCGTAGTAGATATTTAAATAATTTCAAACAAGAAAAAGCAACAAAGCTCTTCGAATTTCTGGTTTTGTACCAAATATAGTTTTCTTCTTTCAGTCAGTGACGGTTTTCGAGAGGAAATTTATTTAAGAATACAAAGAATGTACTCGAAGAATATCGTGACCTTTCCGATAGAATCGCATTCGCGTGACTTTTTCTGCTTAAAATCATTTGAATAACACATTCCTAAAACCTGACGGATTCCTCGCGAGACATCTTGTACATGGATACTATAACGCGAAACGGAAACCTCTTTGAGATTTGCAACGTATACGAGAAATCGAGCGTTGAGAGAGCATGTTGTAGAAAGAGTATAGTGATGGAAGAAATATAAGTCGTACCTTCAGGGATGCCATGTCCGACACGGATCGATGAGTCTGAATGGTCTCCAACTGATCTAAGCACCAATCTAGCTCCTCTATCGTTTCTACAGCCAACTTCATGAAGGGTTCCTCTGAAAAATCCGAAAAAGTAAATTTAATATCAAAGTTCACATTTATTTCCTTTCTTTCTCTTTCTAACAAGCACTAAGTCAACATTCAAAAGATCTACCGAGAAGACTTCAACATGATTCAACATGAATTTGATCGAGATAAAAAAAATGTTCCGGAAGCTATAACTTATTTGAGAATATAAATTCTCAAATCTTAATACAATTCTTTAAAAATGCATGAAATATATTTTATACAGAACAAATAGCACTTTCAAAAACAAAATATTTTAGAAGTAAAAAAAATAAAAATTTTACAAAAATGTCGGGTTAATATAATGATCGAAAAATTGATCATTAAATCTTATTTAGAGAGAGCTAACAAAATTTCCCGCGTATTAATAATAAATTAAAAAAATAATTAATTATTACATTAATTATTCAGTATTAAAGCAGATGAAATGGAGATTAAATCGCCAAAGATTTGAAACAAAGTGCTAAAGTTCTATGTAAATACGCAAATTAAAAGAATCAAAGAGTTTCCAAAGCGGAAATAATGGGAGACGCGTAGCAAATTGTAATACTGCATTATCTTTTACCTCCTGGCGCCAAAATCCGTGGTTGTGGCGTACTACTGCCCTGTTGACCACTACTCCTTCGTGATCTGCAAAGAAACAACAGGTAACTCAATTAAAATTAAAACCGGCCTCGTTATATTAAGCAAACAAATGTTAATCTACTTACTTGTTCGTCGGTACATTCGTGAGCGACAAGAAATTGTTCCTGACCGAGCGCAGAGAAGCAAGAATCTGTGCGAAGGGTGTAACGATGAGGTCCTCGCCATGACTGCAATCGAAAGAAAAGGCACAGTTCATCATCGATGTCTCACTGTTCCGCTCGTCTATCAGAAGGATCAGGTTTTAACGGCCTTGCTATGAATCATTTATCAAAAAGTCAGCGTCTACTTCGCGTTGCATTAAGTTGCATGCAGGCGTGATAGCTTAGTAACACTACAAACGTGATTCTCATTCTGTCTTCACGCTCATACACACGTATACATTAAATATGTACAACAGACATAGACACGTGCATACATTAACATATACTTCGTCCGGAGCACGCGAAAATCGTCAGTTCATTTAGTTCAAAGAAAAAAAAAGAAGAAAAAGAAGAAGGGAGATCAGAGCGTGCTCCGCGAAATGCACGATTTCACGCACAAGGCTCTAATTCAATAAACCTTCTTTCCTTTTTACAACAAAAAATAATATGCCGCTTCGTGTAGGATTGCGCCGTGGCTTATGACACTCGAATAAACTGTGCTTTTCGGAATTCTAGAGATAAAAGAAGCGAATTACTCGCCAATACGCAGAAATATAGTTCTATTTGTTGAGAGACATTGCGGGGCTTCTCGCGCGCGTTCGCAAGCTCGATATCGTAAACGGATTCCGAGCCATCCTGACAGCATGTGAAACAAACATCCGATCAGCAAGAACGAAAATTGACGGAAGATTATCGAAACTCCGACATTCATTGAGAAGAGCAATATTCCTATTTTCCGCGATTCCAATTTCATTTATTATCGTTTGTGCGAGTACGTACCGTACAGCCTCTTGTTTATCACGCCCATACAATTTCAGGCAAATAACCAGTTTTAGTTAGATTGGACCCCACAACGAATACCATGTGTTACGACTTATCGCGCATCGAATTTTATTCATTTCGGTTTCCCACGAGAGCGCGTACCTCCGGAATATATCCGGACCGTTTCCCTTTAGTTGCCATTTGTTCTGAAGTTAAGTGACGTGTTTTCGATTCCTCGCATATCTAACGGTCACGCTCGTTACGTCGTTATACGTCCTTTATTTATTTCATTTTGCATTGCCGCAACAGTTGACAGCACGCGTGTGCGTTAATACGATGCGTTTAATATATTCCAGATGTAAACCGGGAAACATAGAATGTGTCGATACTTATTTTACACCATTAACAGCGACATTCTGCGAATACGTGGGTAAACGTGTATGCATAATAAGCGAGATTACGGAGGATCAGACGGGTGGGTCTTAAGCCCACATCCTCCTATGTGTAAACGGATAATTAACAACATTTTCCGGTACAACAATAGATAAATATCTATAATGATGTCACCTATATATATATCCTTTATGTGCGTGCGTAGGATGCAACGCATAAACTTAACAGATTATATATTTTTTCAATCGATAATAACAAACTAGGCTTCAAAATGCCATAAGCACCGCTTCATCTATTACAATTAATTTTACTTTCCGCTGAAAAACAAACCCTTCGAAAAACTGTTGCATGTGTTGTAATCGATCATTACTTGGAAAAAGAGCTAAGAGTGAGTAATATCGCTCCAGATTCACTTTTTTCTCATTTCTACAACGACAACATGTTTCCAGTGTATATATTTCCTTTAGGGCACTATAGTATATATATATATATATATATATATATATACTATAGTGCCCTAAAGGAAATATACTTTCTGATAAAATTGTGCATAACGCTAAGAAAAAATCGCGTGCGGTGTAATCAGCAATTTACCCCCTGCTTTTCTTTCCCATTTCCCGCGAGAGAAAATTGTATTTCTCCCTCGGGAACAATGTCATAAGAGTAGAATAATTTTGACAGTTATCCGTCTCATCTTCCAGTAGAATTACTGCGAACTGCTTTTGATGCAATGAGAATATCTTCAAGGATAGTATAAACACCGCCATTAAATAATTACTTAATCAACCCTGTTTGTTCGCTCTAATATCAAGAATAGTGAATAAATTGTACTATTAAAATAGAAAGAGAAATAAATAACGCAAACATCTTAACTTGTTATACTGTAGCAGTTATACTCTGTAACTCGAAACTGCTTTTTAATTTGTTTACAATGACGTAATTATATAGAAATGTGTTGCAATATTACTTGCTGAACTGTATTATTATCGCATTTTGACAGTTTGCCGAAAGATCGCACGTGCATGTGCTCGCAATTAACCTCTAATATAATTATTATATAATTATAATAAATTCGAACTTAAATATTTCTATATAACATTTCGATTTGTTAAAGTTATAACTGGACAATCGTATAAAAGGTTGATATTACTTCTTGTTGCATTTTATTAAGAATGTAATTTCGCGATTAATCAAGGAATTTGATGTATACATGTATGGATGTATGTATATGTATATACACCCAAAAGATCAATAAACCAAATATAATAATGTAATTACAATAAAATTGTCTTAAATTATTTCTAGATTATATTCATAATATTCTAAAGCAGATGTAGCATGATGTTTCTGCTCTTCGACATTATGTTATGTACGCAGATAAAGATTTCGATCTAAAATTAAATGTCGCGAATGGCAGCCAGACTACGTAATAAAGACTACGTAATACGCAAAAGTTTATTACTTAATACGAATGATAATTAGCGCCATTGTCGCAATGATGATAATGCTATTAATACGCTAATTAAGTTGAATATACATGATTCGGGAATGCGCTAAAGGATCGCATAAGCAAGTAATCCTAATTAATTGCGTATGTCAGACGAGATATGCAATAACAGGCAGTCAAAGGAAGTGAGAATAGATGGCGTGTCAAGAGAAATCAACAAAAAATGTGCTAAAAATTAAGATGTACAGTGTAGATTAATTACATAACTGTCATGTAAAATTTAGAGATAATTTCGCGCAACTAAATAATATTCTTTTAAAAACTTCTCATAATTTATGATTAAACATATGATGGAAAATATCTCTGTGATAAATATCTCGTAATTTTTTTAGACTGAAATATATTATAAATTAATGCGTTGTGCGTCAAAAGATTATAGAATATACTTTAATTAGAATCACTTCGTGTGGAATTATGTAGGTGAATGTATAATAGTATATATATATGTATATAATAGAATTCGAGCTCTTCTCTATGAATATCACAGAAAGGTCATAAGTTACAGGAAATGCGATGGTTCTCTATCTATCGATATACTACCATTAATTATTTAAAAAATAATTTGTCAATCACAGACATGCCAGAACGTCTATAATAATCGATCGTCGAACGTCGTAAATAAAAAATGTCGATATTTCCCATGACATTTAAATTGGCAATTTAAATAAATTTACTTATTACATAAATTAACAGCAAAAATCATTCAAATAATTTTCGCTTTATTAAAATTGTTCTCAATGGATTTTTAGAAAGAAAAATCAAATGAGAATTTTTCCTTCTAGTGACATGGAAAATAAGTTTCCGTCGCGGTAATTTAATTGTATTGTATAGTATATCATATATATATAAAGAAAAAGAAAATATAGGGTAGACAAAGAGAAGAAAAATATTCTCTTCGTCTCGTCCTGCGATAAATATTGCGATATGCAATGAGTCTCACATCGGTTCTCTGACGTGAGAATGGTAAAAAAGTAACAGTGTAGAAATACGTTTTAGCAAGAAGTACATTATCGCTGTAATATCTGTATTGCGCGGGGGTGGTTTGCAGATTATAGAAGAATTCCATCTCGCCATACACACGACGTGCACACCAATGTATGCACGTCAACTTTGTCGCAGCTTAACTCATTCTATTTCGGTCTAGAGAGGAAAAGAATCAAGAGAGACAGAATTTTCAAAATATATTTTATACGCGTTTTCTTCCGCCATTTCCAAGAAAAGCATACGATCGTGCAACATCCGTACACGTCGGAACGATAATATCATGAAAAATGATTTAGAAACAAGATTAAATTTCATATACCTGCCGTACATCACCAGTCTACATCATGATGTAAGAATGCTTTTATAAGGTTGACATCGTAAGCCTGAAAATAAATAGCTCGACCTGCTGGAGCGAATTGCCGGCGTAAACTCTCAGCAGTGCTACTGGCAAAGGATCATCCCGATGTAGTTTAAAAACACTCGCCATAATTTTCTTTAAACAAAGGGCAAACAATAAACACGGAAATCGTCGACATGTGTCACACATGGAGTTATTGAAAGAATTGGCGAATGCAAAAATGTACAATGTGTTTTACGAATTTCTGGACAAGCGAACGACTTTTCACCTCATCGTGGGTCAGACACAAACGACAATAAATTCCGATAAATTGCAGGCAGACAACAATCATGTTCCGATTGCGAGCGGATTCGATATTTGGAATTCTAACATCGGCAGTATATGCAAAGCGTTAATCTGACAAATGGAGCGAAAATTTGAAAGAAAACTTATTATATAAGTAGCGATAAGGACAGTGACACATTTATCTTTCTCTTTGATTTTGTCTTTTTTTACGATAAAAAATATAACTTGACATACCATACTTCCGATACAATTGCTGAATATGATTTATTCTTTCACTTCTTCTTTTTATCTCTCTATGGAAATGAAATTTCCGGATTTTATATGGAAATTATTACATATCTAGCAAAATTTTCTTGGAGCAGAGAGAGAGAGAAGACTAGCAGCAGTATTTTGTATATTCAGCTTTTTATTGATTAACTTCTCTTTTATTGAGTTCGTCTCTGACAATACTATTCACATTTCCAATTTTTGGGGAAATAGAATAAAAGAGAGAGAAAGCATGAACGAAATTTCTGAAATTTCATGTTTCTATGAAGTTTTTGAAATTAACAGCTTTTCTATTGTTTAAAAATTAATTTTCTCTCTTGACAAAAATTTGATAGAAAGTCATCGCTCTTCAAAAGATGAACGAATGTAAAATGAAATCGAACAAATAATTAGTTGGACGCTTTTTGTTTCGATAAAATTGCTCCGATATTATTCCTGCTTTATCAATGTCGATTGCGCAACGAATCTTGTACATGTTAAACATTTATGTATATATAATATTATTACTTAACAACATTGCTAATTAGCTATCTAGTATCAATATTACTGATTAAGCAAATTTCCAATTAATGTTGTAAAATATAAATCACTGCTTGAATAGTCAGTTTATGAATGCTTCTTCCATCGGTCTTTTGTTTCACTAACGACTTTCTGTATAATACAGTTGAAATTACAAGAATGTTTGTTTAATGTTAGCGTGTACCCAGCCGATGCGTACAACGAAAAGCATTCCCTTTTCACCATGGAACCTATATTTTCTTCATGTGACCCCGGCGCAAACCATTGAACGGTCTTTTACATGCGTCAGAACGGCAAATAGTTACCACGATGGTTATTTTCCGTGATCGATACGGCCGATTTGGTTGCTATAAAAAAACACGAGAAAAGAATGCAGCATATTTATACGGGATATTACGCATCGAGTCACATCATTACATACATAAACTTTTGAAGCTACAATGTAAACTTAAGGAAAGCAAAAAAAATGTAGGAAAAAATTGTTTAGAAAAATTTATTGTATATAATAACAGACGTTGCAAAACTGTTCCGTATAAATTATTACATATTTTCTGTTTGCGGTGTAGTAATAACATGTTTCTCTATGACAATTTAATGTCGATTAATAAATTAATTATGTTTAGATGATCTGTTACATGAAACGGATGTAACAGATAACTTGATGTAACAACAATAGAATTATTTTGAACATGGAAGTTGATCTACATACACATATTTATGAGAATATATCCGTATAATTGATGGCAAATCAATAACTGACAGGTAATATAATAGAGGAAACCGATAGTCAAATATTATGATTACGCAAGCAAGTACAAAAATGGATTTTGGAATGCAGACAAGGTTATAGCGTACACAAGCGTATCGCTTTAAGACCAGATAACGTCGGGCCGTCCTGACAAACTGACAAGCAAGCGGAATATGAAACGTAATATTCGCTGAATTACATCTGATTAGCCGACGGAAGTGGTGCTCGCGAGCCACAGATACAATATTTGAATTCCGATCATTCAGATGTCTGCATCAATGCGAAACAATTTTCGAATATTAAATAATATTCGAAATTTATTGTATATCGAACAGTTATAAAAATGCTTCACGCCCTTGTGATCGATTATTTCATCAACTCTGTGATGTTTATTGATAAAAAATTAATAATAAAAATTCGACGAATTTAGAAAACCGAAGTCATGCAAATTATGCATCGAGTATGCGATATCTAATGAAAATTATTTAATGAGTGTTAACGTTGTTAAGAGTTGTTCGCGAAACTTTCGTCGTTTTCGTTCTAAATAACAAGCAGCATATAAATTTCTAGTACACGACTTGCAAACTTCGTTCGATTATACAACTTGAAAGTTTCCAATCTTGTTCTTCGGAAAAACTATTGTTATGTTTCTCTTAACTAAATTGCATGTTAAATCATACATACGTCTTAAATCCTGATAAAATCCTAATTCATTTACAACTACTAGTTCTATATAATAATATAAAATGTTTCAAAATTCTGAAAAATCCGAGTTGACCTTCGCATCGATAATTTTCAACTATCCACTGCTAATATTTAGCATAGGTAGATTAAGCAATATATCCAAGATAAAATCTAAATCGAAAAAATTATGTTCATCAAATAATATTTGAAGAATAATATTTATCTAACAAACCTCCGTTAAAAATATTTTTAAAAGTATTTTTCTATCTAAATTAATTGATGTTTCACTATTGTTTCACCTATCCAAATAAATCCCAAATTTTGGGATAAATATCTAACATTTGTTCAGCCATATCAATTCAAAATAGTATGCATAAACACGAGAGAAATTTGATTAATTCATGTTTTCACAAAATTATGTTTTAATTAGAATCCATGTAAATATGATATGTAATGTAGATAAAATCTATTTATAAACATTTTGCACTACAGAAAAATCAATACGCTAATAAACATTATAGCTAAAGATATTCTAATGATAGTGTGACAGAGTGTCCTATTATAATTGTCATTCATAAATCTAATTTATACAAAAAGCCAATCTTTACTCATATCACAAAATTGCACACAATCCTAGCATACGTGTATATTTTGCCACAATGACGTAAATCTTTTCCTTGACCTCCTCCTGATACATGCTCTCATTAATTCACGCATTGATTCAACATAATTGCCGCCTTTACATAATCATCATGTCTTGTGTCGTAATCTAACATAAGGGTCCCATTAAGTACCGCATGGTCTCAAAATAGAATTCAGATCACTTCACATACACTTCTTAAATAACGTCCGATAATAAAGCAGGAATAATTTTGCGGGAATAACGATCCATGCGTTGTTATCCGTGACTTGTGGTTGGGACGATGTGCCAGCCAGCAGGACGATGTGTTTCTCGTATCTATATGGATCAAGTGTCGCATATGTGATCGCAAATTCCGAACCAGAGATCGGCTGGCTGTTTTCCAAAAGGCGCGTCTATCGCCAGCGCGACATTCGTTAATCAGATTTAGCTTGTATTATACTTGCCGAATGACGACGCGCTTAAAGGTGGTATATACCAAATTGATATACTGCAGCCTAAAAACCGAGCGAGTTTCCGCAAGCTATTTCCTTGAACATCTGCCAATACATGCTGTTGTGCAATAATCGAAAATTTTACATGAAAAAAATCGTATAAAATAGAGATTGTAGAGGGCAAGCTCTACTTTCCTACAAAATGTGCCAACTATGGAAAATAATCATTGTAAGTAATGTTTTGATACAAATAATAATACTTATTTTTTAAATATATGCAGCAAAAATTATTTTCACACTGGTTAGCTAACATTAATTCGCGATATCGTTATATTTATAGTTTATTTGAATTTATCAGAATATCCATGAGATTCGACGGACTCACACAATTCGTTGCAGCGTCAAATCATTTCAATAAAGTATGTTACTTTGTATGTTGTGCCGGGATAGAGTTTCAACTCTATCAAACTCTGATATAATCCACAGTCTGCGAATCGAGCGGTGGATATATCTCGTATGTTCAAGCTTTACGTCATCCTGCACTCCAAATGCAATCTCTCGAATGTCCGTCGTTGTGAGATTTCAAGATTATATTTCGTAATGCACTCGTTGGAAATCTTTATGAACAATTTATTTTCCATGAAACATTATTGCAATCAAGAAGTGGGTTACATGTCAGTCGTTATTGTCAACCGTTAGTCTTCCAGAAATTATTCTGTCGGAGCGTCTAGTCTGGCATAAGAATGGATGGATACTCATAAAACATCTCCGATCGCCCGTATGTAGGTTACTAAAGAAATCTATAACAACGCAGGATTCTCGTTCTAATATCGCATCGTACGAGGCTTTAACGGTATATACAGCGTAACATATTCACGTAAAACGTATCGCGTATAAAATTGAAGAGGATCAACGACAGGAACATATCATTATACATATATCACAATGACATGACATGAAAATAGATTTAATAATTCAGGTATGCACAGCTGGAAAATCTTCTCGCATGAAATACCATTGTATTAGGGCAACGAAGCAAGCTTTTTTCTCTTCGACGTCGCGGACAACTCGTTGCCAGCAGGAAAGAGTGAAAGCATCGAATGTAAGGAAGACTTACAAGTCTCTCTTGTCAAAGCATTGTTCCCAGAAGATCGCCCTCCTGGGCGTTCGAACTCGCAACGCGGAGGTCGACATGGTCCTGGGAAGTCCGCCTGTCGCGCCGAGGCTGCCGGCACTCAGAGCGGGCGAGCTCATGCCACCCCCGCATCTCTTCAGGCCACCACCGCAGACGTCGCCGCCGGCGGTCGACCCGATGAATTCTATCAAGCCACCACTTGAGTGGGACATCGCGTTATACATTCCTCGATCTCTTCATCGTCGTTCACATACACGTTTCCACGCCATTCACGCGATCGTGATTCGCTTCAGTCGCTTCACCGCGTTGTGCTGCGATTCGACTGCGATCTACGTCTCTTCATCGCGTTCCGGTAACGTGCAGACGCGACTCATGCTGCTATGCCACGTAACCGGCCGAAGAAAGGACGCATATTTACACGGATGAAACGTCGCCGATCGATGGAGGTTGTCTCGAAAGGGCAAGGCCGCGTTTACGTCTCCTTTTGTTCAATATCCTCGGGTCGGTTCACCCGATCGGAGAGAAGGGGATCACCTGGAGGAGATGTTGAAAGATACACTCCGATCACCGTCGGAAAGTCACCAATACATCTATCGAGTTGGAACAATGTATTGTATTGAGCGCGTTGTGATATCAATCTATTTAATCATTTTAATGTAACGCAGATTTCGAGATGCGAGACTCAAACGGACGCGAATTGGGCTGTCGCTGGTTACAATCGACCTATCCGCAACAAAGGATCAAACGAAGCAAATTTTGCTAGCTGTAATTTTGTAATAATTAAACGTAATTACTTAATCACGTGACATTTACCATACGTGAATTAGCGGCGTACAGAAATTTGTGGCTTTTGTAATATATACGATCTGTCGTCATCCAGCATTCGCGTAATGATATGTTAGGATACAAAATACTTGTTTTATTTAAATGCCACGTTCGTAAATCGAATCTAATTTCGCGTAGTTAAACTCTGTCAATTATCAATATTTGAGCGATCAAATTGAGATATACATGAATGATGTACATTATTTTAATGCACCTTCTCTCTCATATATATTAATATATATGTATACATATAATATATATATATATATACATATACATGTGTGTGTGTGTATGTGTATGTATGTGTATGTATGTATGTATGTATGTATGTATGTACAAATGTATGTATGTATGTATGTATGTATGTATGTATGTATAATGTATGGCAATGTATGTATGTATGTATGTATGTATGTATGTATGTATATATAGATAAATTATGACGAAGCAAGTTCCTGATTAGAACAGAGATTACACTCAAGGCCATTATATTAAGTAATATCGTGATGTTGATTTCGTAATAGCAATAGTAATCGACGTATATTGTTAACTGCGCATAGGCGCGGCGTATGGCATAAAAATGCAACTGACAGAAAGCAAGAGAAATTATTGCAACGTTTATAAATATTATATTATTTGTCTAATTATAAGAAGATATATCTCATTTCGCAATATTTAAACAAATTTCGCACGATTTAAAATATGACTTTACCGAGAACGAACATAAATTCTTTTCGTCCTATCGTGTTTCGATAGGCTATAAAGTTCCACGATAAAAGGTGGTGCATTATTGCTTGAATTACTATTGAACGATATCGTGTCCGGAACAATGGAGACCACTTAATAAGCCATACTACCAACTGCGCGACAATAAACTGGGCCAAGTACCAACTTATCCAAATGAAACTAATTAGGCTTGGCCCTTCTGTCGTTAGTTAAATATTCCCTTTATTAGTGAAAATTAGGTATTCTGGAAGCGATAAATTGGAACTTCGCTTCAGCCAACTGCGAACAGATATAGCGGAACCATTCGATCAAAAGTACGGTAATTTTGAAGAGGTGAATATAAATTCTCGTAAATGAAACCGAATTAGTGAAAATCATATCGCATGAAGAAGCACCGTATTCCACAAAAAATAATTGAATGAAGGTCTGAATATTTTCTACATGAAATTGGAGAATATTATTCTAACCTTTCATATTTATCATCGAGAAATTTTAAAAGGATTGATTAATATATTTGCGGTGGTAATTTCGTTCTCGATCCATTCGTTTATTAATTTTTTTTCTTTCCTTCGAAGTTCGATTGATAAGCACAAACGAGAAAATTGGCCGGGCGGAAAGATGCTGAACGTGTATGAACGTGTATACGCCAACAATGACTTCTTACCGATAAATTAGCATACTAGCTTCGAGTAAAAATTTACCCAAGGAAAACCAGCACTCGAGAATATTTCTTTACATCAAATATGTCACTAACGACCGTAAACACATTTCTGTTAGTTACGCAGCGTTCTATTTGAGACGCATTCGCACTTGGTATTTGTTCTTTTTTTCTACGAATCGATTGAATGAAAATAACGTGGAACGAGCGGAAAAATGTCTCACGCATTTCATCATGAATGTAATAGTAGCCTTTAGTGGTTCCAATTTACGCGAAACTGGAAAAGAGAACAAATGTTTAAAAGAACGCTTTTATTTGGCAAACGTTTTTACTACTATCAGATGTTTAAAGGTCGATTCGAAAGGTCAGTGTTACTTTACAAAAGATTCGTAAGGTCAGTGTTACTTTGCGATTTAAATAGCCACATTGACAGCTTATAAATAAAACCGATAACACCTCGAGTAATCGAATAGACTGGAACAATTTGATAAAATGACGACTAAATATAAATATAAAATTTCTTACGTTTTCTAACTCTCTGACAGTACAAGTCTCCGAGATTCTAAGAAACCAATTAGAAACTTCACGAAAATACCAGTAAAATGCTTATAGCTGTGTAAAAAAAATCTACACAAAGTGTTTTATCTTTCGTTAACAAATTAATTAATTAAACGTAATTTTCAAAATGTCTTTGAGCCAATCTATATCTGGTAAGTCTTTTGAATGTGAATCACGATCGTGATCGTCAAACGGAACTAATATTATAAATACAAACAGCTTCTTGCGAGGTCAAGGTCAAAAACGTCGATACTTAACACCGCGCCGGTGACTGCGTTTCTAATACTCTAACTGACAGCCGAACATCGAGAAATTTCAACACGTGCAATCACATTTTCTTTTAATCGAGCATATTCCGCGGTAAAATATTTTTTTTTCCAGAAAGCCTCTGACGTAGAAATTGACATTCAGTATCTTATCTGCGGCGCGATGAAAGATAAGTGTCTCTTTCAAAATGAGAACAGTGAGAATGTGAGTTCGACAGGTTTCTCGCACAATATTTATAGAACTCGTAAACACACTGCAGATAACAATGTAATAACGCTCTCCAGATACTTATAATTTAATGACAGGCTCGTAAAGACAGACTTGAGTGGAAAATGAACGTTCACAATAATCACAATATTATTATCATGCTACCAATGATACATAATCCGTTTTTTCGTGATTGGTTGATGTTACTCGCAATTGCGATCGCGACGCCGTTGTGATCGCTTCATTTGAGAATACTTCAAAAGCTTCGCATTACATCATCGATGATGTAACGCAAAGTCGTACGAGATCGTGTCATGTCGAATTAACACAATGAGGAGCTTTATTACGATTCACCGAGATTTTAAAGAAACATTCTACAATAAACGTCATTGTTACATAACGAGCTCTGCAGTCAGTCGTTCTGACACGAAACCCGTATGTTCTTTTTCTCACGTGTAGGATATTGAACGACAGTCAGCAATGTTATCGCCGTTTAATGATAGCCGTTTAGATCCAATTAGTTTTTATCCTTTTATCGGATTATTAAGTAGCTTGTAGCGATGAATATTATCAAACAATCGCAAGATATACTTCATCATAACATTGAACGTAATTTCGTCGTTTTAACACGACGTTGCATGTCTTACAACAATCAGAGCGCTATCAATTATTGATAATACACGTCACAGTCGGAATGAAAGAATAAAGATTTCCAAAGTAGGCTCTAGTGTGTCGCAATCTCGTATATTATGGCGTAATATCTGGTCTCGAAGCTGGTCGAAACGGTATTGATAATTGATAAGATGTATACATCACGGAAACAAGTAGGCGCTACGCCGTAAAAAAAATAGCCGAACGGTAATACCATTCACGCGTTAATTAATAAAATCCAAACAAGCATTAAACTGAGCATTAAGCAGACACTAAATCAATATTTCACGGAGAATCGTATTTCGTGAGCGGTCAGCGAAAATTGTCGTTCTCATGCGGACAGAATTTCTCTTCTCGACATATCCTGTATACGCGTACAAACAGTATTACCACTCTAAGCTTTCAATTGACCCAGCAATTCCAACTAGCTTGTACATTCAACTATCTCGTTAAGCGAACTGTATTCAACTTCAAAGGATAATTTGGAACTTCGATATCGCAACGAGTCGCTCGCGAATATTTTTCCCCGAAAAAGGGGTTCCCGTAACACTTTTTTTTTACCGTTCGCGTGGCCAATTATTCATATAAT
The DNA here is from genome assembly GCA_901521435.1 of Crematogaster levior. Taxonomy (NCBI): domain Eukaryota; kingdom Metazoa; phylum Arthropoda; class Insecta; order Hymenoptera; family Formicidae; genus Crematogaster; species Crematogaster levior. Next base: position 410,277 of record CABEGB010001413.1, on the reverse strand, counting down.
GAAAAGCCGATATCGCGCACGCGGTCGCACAGCAACTAGTTAAACACAGGCAATGTTAAAGCTGATGATAAACTTTGCAAGATACCCGTCCTTGTTTTTCACATTTATTTACTCTCGCTGTACTTAAACCTTTACGCTTTGTGTAAACTATACATTCACATATCTCTTCTGACCGTCGTGATTAATCTTTTTCATTTTGCGAGAGACGGATCTAAAGCGATTTTGTTAAAAGCAAAATAAACGTTCGACGTTTTTCGTCAAAATTCAACGTATTTCGTCTTATTCCCCTCCACCCCCCTCCCTCGTACTCTTTGTAAAAACAAATTCACTCCTTCAGTTCTATTAGATTTAACGCAACTGCATGTTTCTACGTTCGTCTCTAAACACGCAAGAATCTCGACGCCAATTTCTAGGATCTTCGCAGATTCTAAAATTATCCGAATCTCCCGCCGCGCCGGCACAGCCCCTCTTCGCCAAGCCGTTCGAGTCTCGCACAAAACACGTCAAGGAAACTTTCTTCGTCTCGACCGAGAGCTTTGATCTTCGCCGCTCTCGCTCGCGGTCGGCGTCTTTTTGCGGAACGATTCGCGCGCGGGATGCTTTCGAGAAAAGAGAGAGACAAGGATATATCTATATGCAAAGAAAAAAAATAAAAATAAAAAAAAACGCGCGACTTACACGCGTTCGCCACACAAATCAGCGCGAGAAATTCGCTGCTCTCGCGCGCGGTGAGCGAGAGAGAAAAGGAAAGAGAGAGCTGCGTGCGAGAGTCGGTCCTGTATCGCCGTCGATCACCTCGTGTTTGCCGCGATGTCGAACTGGCCGGGGTGTTCTGGTTTCGCAGAGATTTCCCCCGCGGTATACGGGGGATGGTGAGGTGGGGGGATTTCCCGACGGCGACGATTTGCGCGGGAAGCGTGCGCGCGCCGGCACTGCGCAACCTGGGGCACCCCCGTTGCTCCGCTCGCTCCTTCCGCTTTGTGACCGTGCGCACGACGAGAATGGAGCCGTCGTTCTCTCAGGTGATAGGACGGATGAATAGAGATAGGCCTGCACATGTGTATGCGCGCTTACGCGCCGCGACGCCGCTGACGTATGCCCGGTACGTCCGTGACGGCTGCGATTACAGAGTTACGGAGCTATAAAGTTACAGAGCTATAGAACGCGGCTAGCGGAAGCTCGTCAGGTAGAGAAAACGGAAAGTTACTTCCGAGAAATTGTAACGGACGTTTTATGCGGAATATTCCACATAGCCAGGTGCCGATAGCTCGTGGGATTGAAAATGTGCCTTCAATATCACTTTGTATTGTTCAAAATTAAAATCCTGCGTGATTACATTTAATCCTATGGAATCCTGTAGAACATTTAATCCTGCAGAAAAAGATTTTACGCTCGTTGCAGCGTGAAATTCTTCGAAGCAGCGGGAGCAACGGCTTTTTTAATGGTGGTTTTTTAATTTATTTATTTATTGTGTGACTCCAATGCACAGTTCTATCTGTTTACAACGGATTTTGCAGTATATAATTATTGTTGCATAGTGCCGCAATGCGTAGCCAACAAACCGTTTTAATTGTGGCCGTTCAATATGCATACAGAGAGAGAGAAAGAGAGAGAGAGAGAGAGAGAGAGAGAGAGAGAGAGAGAGACATTCGCCGGATGTTCAATGAATTTTAACATGGTGGACATCAATTATATTAAAAGCACCTATACGAAGCGCATGACGAGCGTTTGCGATACCTCGTCACATTTAACAGTTTTTGACAGTTCTAGAAGAGCTCTCAAAAATCTGAAATTAATGACGAAAATATATATTATTTGAATACCAAAGTGCTCTTCATTAACAGAATACTCTTTTTTGTCGTTTTATGTGCAATCTCTTGCTACTTGCAGGAGACCGTAAAGCGCGCAACATGAATGTCGAGCATCATGCAAGTCACTGCAAAGCAAACACATGTTTTTCTTTTCCGGCGTAAAAAAGTTTATAAACATATTCAAACGTCTCTGTCGTTTACAGGCACGTTATTAATAATCTCAAAATTGAAGATTAATAACACTTAAGTATCATTAAGTGTATTTAGTATCTTTCTAGAAGAAAAGAGACGAGCGTGTAAACATGATCTCGAGTTATCGACAGCTAGCTGAGACACAATGTGGCAGCGCGATTCTTGGTATCAAAACTTTTTTCTCAGTTGCAAATTATCTCATATTTTTATAGCAGAAGATATATATATTTTGTAGCAGGCTTCTCAGAGTACATATTGGAAGTCGGATTTCACATTCTGCACGTCATAAAGATGTTTCAAAGTATAGACGAATTGCGCAAATAATTTACATATGCTAAAGCACTGTTTACATTTTTCAAAAGTTACGTATTCTTTCTTTTCTTCATAACCTTTTATTACGTAAAACGCGAGAATCAACCTATCTATATTCAGGTAAAAAAATATAGCTATACCCTCCAGGCTTTTGATATGATACATCGGTCAATATTGAATTTTTAGATGAAATTTGCGGTTGGTAAGTATCACATATACACATGTTTTTGCACGTGTGTGTGTTTTTTTCTTTCGCGTAAAACTGTCAGACATCGGATTACGTAACGAGAAACCCTTGAAAAACAGTCGTCGGATTATAGAACGATCGCTTGCAATTCTGTAATTGCACGAACGTAAGTAGCGTAAGTAGCGACTCGATAAAATGATGTGAGAGAAACAAATGATTTTTCCGGTGCGGATTTCTCTGCAAGCATTCATTCTAAGGTATTCACTATCATGGATACGAATTTTAAGAGAAAACTTGTCATGAAAGACCTAGAACAACAAAGTCCAGTATTACGCGTACACAATTATTCGTGGCTCGAGTAAACAATTCTGTTACCCGGCGTCGCGTGAAACAACGTAGAAGACTAACGAACGCAATAATTAAGCGTATTCAGTCCCTCTAGTTTATATCATCGGCTAGGTCACGGGTTAGGTCACTGTATGTGCGCACACACATAGTCACACACGATACAATACAACCAATCGTACAGTCAATTTTCCTACGAATAGAGGAATTTGCGAGCAAATCTTGTTCAAATAAAATCGCGCGAAGTTTGTCTCAGGACGATCTAATAGGTTTCTTAAACGATTATCAGATGACATTGCTCGCGTAGCGCTCAAAAGTTAATTCCATCGCTTATAGAGGAGCCATTCAGCTATTTTCATTCAATCTGAGAAGTTTGAGTTGGACGGCCTCCAGATACACACGATTGAAACACGTGACTTTGATGGATCGCTCTCGCGCTGCTTTGGCAATCTTCCGAACGATTTGCGTCTTATAATTAAATGGATGCGCTACGCTGGTTCATCGATTACGAATATGTATGCGCGAGAGGCGACAAAGTTTAGCGCTTCACGTATGAATGAATCAATTGTCGCAATTGACACTATGTCAAACCCTGCTTTCGGCGAGTCTCGAAAATAGCGTACATCAGGTCGTTCCTCGAACCATAAATAAAATTAAAATTGATACATCGCATGTATACAGACGTGTCCGCGAGGTCATTAACGATGATTAAGTCGTGATGCCGGAAATAATCGCTGTGCTCATCGGAAAATCTAATTTCAGACGCGTCAGACGCAATATCCACGGACGCGCCGACAATTAAAGGACTTGAATAATTAAGACGTCGATTCGCTATTTACTCAGTGAAATGCGAGTTTTCAATCGCACAGATTTATCAGTGAGTCATTAATTATTATTTGAAAATGATAGATCTGCAGTAAAATAAGACATCAAAATTCTTTTTGCATTAATTCATTAAGATATGTAATCTCGTGAAACATGGAAATCTAATTATTTAAGCGCATCTTGTTTACAGGCACGTATATTCTACGTGTATTCTTTCTCCCTTCTTTTTATCACTGTAAAATATGAATTTTTCTATTATTAATACAAGTTTCTCCGGAAGACGGTAGGCGTTTGCGCGTTACGGCAGATGCAAGTGAAAAGTGTCCTACACTATCAATCCGTGCGTTAATGCCACTTTAGATAAAAATATTTGCATAGCTTGCAGTTCCACTCGTGTGCACTCATGTTGCACTCATTCTATCGTAAAATGAGACCTGCATGCAAAACTCTGTCGTCGTAATACGTCTGACGGAATAACAGGCGTATAACACGGTACAATAGTCGCAAGGAAACATAATCCACAAATTATAAATTCGTAGTTACGTCTCATTATGTCAATAGACACCCTATAATAACAAATTACAAAAAATACTTTTTCTAGCGTATTTTTTTCGTGTTACTTTTGCGAATCATTATTGCAACACTGCGCGAGAAACACCCGCAATTTCATTCTCTCAAATCGTATTATTCCGCTCCGACGAGCAAACAATTCGCGTTAAAGCTTTTACTTGTACGAAATATATTGGATTTTATTATACATGACGAACGCGGTACCGTAAATCGAAGCATAATCATACAGTTTTTAGGAACGTTCGCGAACGGCTTAAATTACGATACTTAAATTACGTGATGATGCTGAACTTACCTGTACTGATCGGTAAATATCCTGAAAATAAGAATTCGTATTTATTCGATAACGTTCAACTATATTCAACATGCGGTTAGTAATACTTATGCTAAACTCGCAAAACGAAAGATTAGTGTAATCCGACGCTCAAACAAACATTACTATATCGTCACGTACACAGCCGCGCATTTCACCGTAAAACAAACAGTAATAAAAAAAAGTCGCCAGGCACGATAATAGGCAAGCCTAAACAGTACGCGATGTGTTTGGCACTTCCAACTTCGAACTTAAAAACCGGGAAGCAGCAAGATAATATTACGTAACGAATAATCTTTTGTTTGATGACGTTTATGTATAAAAAACGATAGCCTCAACATCTTGCCCATTTTAGCCATCCAAATCTACTAAATTAGCAATATTACGCTTATATTACGGAGTATATTGTAAGCAATATCGGAGTATATTGTAAAGCAATGTCGCTGTTGCGTAAGCGCGGAATTTGCATGATCTTATGCTAAAGCTTTGTGTATTCGTTGCGTATACATGAGGTCGATGCGATCTTGTGTCCAAGTTTGCTCGGTTCCGTGTGACCACCAGAGGAAAATTATTAAGGAATTACACAAAATGACATAATTTAAAAGCAACAAAAAGATTCCCGACAAGTACTCACAATCGCAGACTGTCACAATTCCGTTACTTTCACGAGCTCGTTAAATCTCTAACGAGCAATTAATCGAAAGTTTCTTTTCAGCATCTCGGATTGGGAATAATAATTATTAAGTTATAACTTATCATCCCAATGTATATTTTAGATGCATATTTTATCCAATAGTAATATGATGCAATCGTGATTGTAAGAAATACAATTAATTGAGCAGGAGTTAGTTAAATTTGACAACAAAGATGACATACGTAATGTTAAAATATAAAATCACAATAATAATGATGAAACAATTTATTAACACGAAAACATAACATGCACGTTTATTATTATTACTCGGGAAACAGGCTCGTCCATGTGGAATATATTAATAAAATATTAGAATGTTGCTTTACATCGGTGATTATATATATGGGAGTGTTGAATGACTTGTTAATGTGGAGTCTAAGTGTGAAATAAAATAAAATAAGTTAGATAATAGGATCGAGTACATACGCTCGCTCGACAGGAAGCTCTGTCTCTTTGAACCTGCAACCCAAGGATCACATACATCATATCGTCACACTCCCAACACTCACTAGCGACGATAAAACACTTAAATAGACGGCAGCGGACGGATGATGCTTTCAAACTGCAGTTTGCGTCAGTTGAGATATCATCTCAAGATGTTGAACGTTGGAATTGCACAAGATAAATACCAATAAAAACCAATCAAAATTTAGTTCATTCTCTCAAACAATTGACAAAAAGTGGAAATAATTCATTTCTTTAAATAATTACCGTCATTTTATTATTATTATTATTATTATGGTCTTATGATTATAGCACTCGGAAACATCATCTCGCTGTAGTAGACAATTGAACGTATGTATATGCAAGTGAAGTAACGATATCTGTGAGGAAAAAAAATAAGTGAAGACCAAAAAGTAGTAAAGCATTACCGCCAAGAAAACTACGATATTTTATCAAGATACATAAAAGCACCAAGACGAATCACGAACTGTTTGTGTACAGTTGTGAGACCAAGTGAAATTGTTACACACATAAGTCACAATTGCAGGCAACGAAGAGAACGCGTTCGTAACAACGAATACCCATTCTTCAGTTACCAACGATAAAGTCAAATTTAAAATACAGTATGTCTTTTAATATATAATTGTATATACCTATTGATATAATAATAATCGTGTGTATTAATCATCCGAGTCGTTTGTCATTCAATTGTCACAAGGTAGATAACGCATGTGATATCTTGCCGCGGTACCATGCCGGCAGTATCGCTACCAACAGATCTCTCTTCCGTTCTCCATTTTATCGGCTTTCGTAATCCGCCCGAAGCAATCGTAGCTTCGAGGGAAGGCATCTGCATTATCGGTACGCGTTTTCTTCGTTGCCGCAATTCAATGCCCTCACAACGTCCTCACAACGTCCTCCAATGATATTACAGACTGGTACTAAACCAGAGTAAATAGCAGAGTGACGAACAGTACGATTCATTTATGACCGAAACACGCAATGAAATTTCCAGGCGCGTAATCGTAGAATTATAGAAAAGTGCCATAATGTGTACGCATGCATATAATATCTTGTAAAACGTGTGTATGTTGCAGTATAATTTTGAAATTCAAGTGAACAATTGGTGTCGATATAAATCAACAACTGGCACTGTGAATTAAATGAATAAATAGGGCGAAATGGCTCTTTCTGTACATAGATGTGTTAATTTGTATTCTGTATATTCGCGCGAACACTGCTTCGACGTTGATAACGTTGTATTTTCAATTTCAATGAAATACAAAATTAAATATTGGAATTTATTACTTTCTACGTATGAAAAATTTATACTTCCTACATATAAAAAATTATTCACATAAAAAAAGCTATTAAATAATCCCATAATATTTCTGTAACGATGATTTCTCAAATGTTGCTTTCTACGATTCACGCAACGGAATAAATTGATAAATGTCTTATGAATAAAACTTCTATCGAGCATCGCGTTATAAATAAATGAGAAAACGCGCCATCATAAATCACTTTCTTCCAAATTCAATATTTTACATAAATTTCAAATAAATTCCCCTCCATGAGCGTTTAAAAAGGGGTGCGAAAAACCTTTTCGTCCGGCAGCAGCGTCGAAACAACCTTCGCCGATACGCGCTATCTTACTCACGTAGCAAGCCCCGATTTACTGATAATCGATTTATAACGCCGTCGCGGGAGGGAGAGACCGAGCTATCGGAGAAAAAGAAATTGGAGATGCTCACCTCTCGCTGGCGATGGAGCTGTTTCGAGACATCGATTTCGGCGACATCTCGAAGTCGCTGTCGCTCCGGTACAGGAAGCTCTCCCTTCTCTGGGGCAGCGTTTGGAGAACGAGCCCCGCGCTCGGCGAGGCGCCGCCGCCACCGCCGGCGCCGCCGTCCAAAGTCGAGGCGCCATTTTCCACGTCGAAACTGTAATGAAAAACGTAAATTCTCATTAGAAGCGAGTTACGGATTTCTCACCTCGGAGGATTCGAGCGCGCAGAGTCCTTCGTTGTTTTAACAACGCGTCCACACGCGAGAGATGGATAACTTTGCCCCGACCTTCAGTCAGTAATCTTAGGATTACGACGTTAACAGCGTCAGAATGATTCTTGTGGTGGAACCTTGCATAAATTTAATAATATGCGTAATAATATGTTGATGCAGTAAATAATAATTTTTCGCTCGCGAAACTGCTCTCGGCTCGATATAAAACAAGTTTATGAATTACGCGCTATGCGCGGAAACACGAGAATATGACCTGTGCTTTATGATCTCAACGGAATATAGAATACCGCCATAATAGAATACCGTCTCGGTATCTTGAGCATGATGAATGGAACGCATTAAAATATTGATGACGAATCAGAGTACTTTCATGAATTTCCGTAGTGAATAAATGCACTGCGCTTGGTTTTGCAATGAACAAAATTGATTGATTTTTACTTTTTAAAATTGATCAGCTTTTTTTTCATTTGTCTTGGTGGTTTTTTAGTCTTTCTCGGTGAACGTTGCGGAGCACCACCCTTTAATACTTTTTTTTATTGTATTAATCAATCTTTCCCATCAAATTTCTAAATTTCTTTTTAGACCATATCGTGTATATTGTTTTTCAAATATAAGTACATTTCTCTTTGTAACGAGTGAAATCACGATCGTAAAAAACTTTGTTTAACCTTCAGCTTGGGATTCAATGGGAAACAGCTGTTCGAGGTCCTCGACCATCCGGACACGAATCGGTTGGACCGAAATATACGTGTTAGAAATTGAGAAATCTAAGTGGAATGGCTTCTACGAAAATAAATATCCGCATGCGGTCCAATTCGCAACGTAAAACGTATATACTATTCTTCTTTTTGACGTCCTGGAAACAATCCCGTAACGTTATATATCGTTGTTCCATTGTTCTGCAGAAACATTCGATACTTTGTGTCGAATTTTGTAAACCAACTCGCAAACAGATTAATATTTAGTTTCGGATATAATTATACTTTTTAATATATAATTATTTTTCTATAATAACTTTTTAAATTATATTAATTAGAGCGGGAATAATTAATGGTATATACTTAAAATTCAGATTGCTACACAATAAAAAATTTAAGAAGACATTTAATTGTTTGTAATTTTTTTTTAGTAATTCTTTTATATTGCAACAAAAATAATTCTTTAGGTATATTACAAATTTAAGAGAAAAGATAAGATTGAGCAAAGAAACTTAATATATAGAGCACTATACTCTATATTCATAGCCGCCAATGCCGTACGATCAACACGTTGCAGGAAGAAAAATTTGTAGACGCGAGTGACCTTAATTAGATGAAGCATAAAATAGGCGGCAAAATCTTCCTCATTACGCTAACGATGTGCAAGTGTCTTCTTACGATGCCAAGAGATGTCGAGTTGTTCCTTTTTAGCTCACATTGCATCATAAATATATCTAGTTAAGACCTTTGGAGAATTCTAGTTGATAACTGAAGCGAAAATTTTATCACTTGAATATTCGATTATAGCGAATCTTTTATCTATTTCATATGTGCTATTTCATATGTCAATATTAACATTTATTGCAATTTTATTTATTGTAATTTTTTGCGGATTTTTTAGAACTGCCTGTGCAAGTATATAGGTATATAATAACTTCTGATAATTTAAAACAGAATTGATGAATTGAAAAAATGGGATTTAATTATTAAGATCTTTTCATTGAAAATGTTAAATTTAAAATCAGGAAGAAGTATCGAGCTGTATGAACTTGTGGAATGAACGCGGCTGAGCGGTAATACAATAAGCTTCGTGATACTCCACGTACACATTGCCCTCGCTGCGCCGCATTGTAGCAATAAATTGCATGTTTTCAAAGAGTGTCTGTAAAGTCGGAAACAAGCAGTTACCGTAGTCACGGTAGTTCGCTTGCAATAATGCGTCCGTCACTTAATTAAATTTTTTTTCCTCTCTGTTTGCATCGAGAGAATATTGCGAACGCTACTACATTTTTCCGTGCACGATAATAATCGTTACGTCGTATTATGTAAACTGTGATTAATCCCGTAACCTTGCCATTCAGTGTGACTAATAGCTCATTGTCAATGATAGTGGTCTGCGACTGTATTCCGTAGCAATCGGATCATCAATGCGATTGATAAAGAAATGTATTACGTGAAGACAACACTATTCGTTTAGCGAAGAGCGCACGAAGACATTCGTCGAACAAAATACGCGACAGCAAAGGGCATGGCGCTTTTGTTTGTACGTAACAGGGACCAAACCTAGTCAATGTTTGTTGCATACTGAGATATATATGTCATTAATAAGCACTTCCGCGATTCGTAGGCCGCGCCTATTGATTCGAAAAAAGAAATCTCCTTTTGTCGTTACGGCAGGTTCGAAACATGCAACGTAAAACTCTCGATAAATTTCAATACATTTAATACGTGTTTCGCGTACGTGACACGAGATAAGAGCTCTTCACTCAAGCAATTTATTGGTTTAATTCGTGTAACAATCGTATTGACGTTGCTGCACAATTGATGTCTGCCGCTTTAGCTCGCAAAAATTGCTGTTGGAAAAATTATATCGTTTATCGGCGATACTCAGCACGAAAAGCCGTGCCTGTAAGCAAGTATGTGTGTGTGTGTGTGTGTGCCTGTGCCTATCGATTTGCAAATCTGCGTGCAATTTTCATATACATGCCATGTACATGAATCGTTAGTTGAAGAGGGATATTAATTTTCGCACGCATAAAGGCGCTATTTATTAAATATCGGTGCGATACGATATATTTAACTATTTATCATAATAGCGATCTGATCAAGACATATACGATCATAAATCGGATTTACTATTTAACCTACCAATCAATTGCTAGTCGGTATGATTAAAATTGACTATATCGTGTGTAATGCAGAAATTCACAGAGAAAACTGACGATGTTTCAGAAATAGATCGAATGAAGGTGAATTGAATTATTCGGACAATTTATCATAAAGCGACTGATTTACCAGCGTCTGTGACGATCACTTCGACGAATGTTGCACGTTAATTGATCCTACACATCTATCAATGATTAATTACGCATCCCAACGCGCAATTAAACTGCCGCAAGAGTACTATCGATTATTTACCGAACTCCTAATTGATGCAACACACCAGTTGAATTCACGCAGTTCCATCCGAATGTGCGAATTCCGCCGGAAGTGTGCGTTATGCACGAGTACACTATTCCTATGTGCGCAATTAACATACACGCGCGTATCATCGTCAGATCATTCTCGTTGCCCGTGATTGTTAACAGTCTTCTTATCGATTTTGGGATGCGAGTTCGTTTTCTGCTCCCGTTTCAGGACAAGAAAGTAGCGATAAATGATGAATCGCGGATTCCTGTCGGCCAGATAAATGATATCAGGACACAGATTAATACTCTTGTCGGCGTTTCGTGGAAAGTAACAAGAAAAACGCACTTGACAGGAAGGTCACATCACAAGAAACCTTGTGTCCGAAGAGAAAAGAAGCTTGTTGTCATTTTGGTGGATGTATGAGTAGTTCTTGATAATAAATGTATAGACATCAAAACTCGTTTTATGACACTGTACAAATATCACGTGCATGCATTAGGGTAATTGCATTAAGATAATGCTTGTTTTACGGTGTTCGTGTATAACCGTGATTGCTGGATTATCAGCCGCTGTCGATTATTTCGTGCTCATTTCCTAATGCATCTTTTCTATCGCACCGGGTGAAATGATTTAAGACATAGCTCTTTGGCAACGGTATGCTATAAATGTTTCGAATAGCGATTATCTAAAATTATAGATTTGTTTACACAAATTTTCACACTCTTCATTCACCGGAACTGAATTAACTTGACTATTTTTGAATTTTCCTTTGAAAATGACTATTCATATCGTGCGAACAATGAATAAATTATCATATTTATAAGAGAAAAAAGCATCTATAAGTTTTGCTATTAGATAATTAAGGGAAGTAATTTTTGAATTAAAAAAGTGAATTCGCAAACTTGAAATTAGCAATAAAATATGAGTAAATTTCAATGTGTTTTCAATCATGGTTACAGTGGCTGTGCCAACGTAATTAGATGTATCTGATTGCTCATGGATAATGCGATATGATATTTTCTTATGTGACAATTGTTGTGAAGATTGTAAAAAAACTTACGGGACTGCGACGTACACCAATTTTGGATGTGGCTTCGCTCGTGAAAGCATGGAAACGCACCCGCTGTGCCTCCTAAAGGAGGTCAACGGAAGTGTTACTCTCATGGTTCCTGAGCCCCTTCGCGCCAGTCTGGGAGCGACTTCGTGGGATATAACGAGGGCGTCCTCGTTCATCTTGAGAAACGTTTGAACACCGTGACTCCCCGTTTTCTACTGATATTTATAAGCTTCACATGTGCGCGTTACAGTAGACCCACATCCGACCCAGAGAGTAGACTTCCACCAACCGTTATTTATCTTCGATTTGCGTTGAGTGCGTTTACATCGAGGTTGCGTAACACGATCGTGTTTCTCGAATCCTCCTGTTACCGAACTGTTTCTCACCCCAGCTGACTGCTGTGGCAGTTGAATTAGCGACGGGTGAATGACATTGAACGATAAATCAACTCACGATATTTGCGATTGCGATTGCGCAATAAAAATAATTGCTCCACCCTCATTAAAACTTCTGCAAATTGTCGTTGTTATATCAAATTCTAATTGGCCGATTTATACACAAATAATCTTTTCCAGAAACGATTTTGAAACTTTCTCTGCAATGGTTTGCAATTTGCATCGAAATCATAAATGTGAATATGACTCCCCAGCGTGAAAAAGGTCTCACAAAATGCTCTTTTCGTCAGAGTGGATCTTTACGATGTTATTTGCAGAAGACCATTACGTCGAGTGAGAGAGTAATAGTTCATCTTACGACCTATGTCGCGATGAGAACTACGATGCAACACACGATGTAACATCGCAATTTTACGAACAAGTATTGTATATTATCTGCACCGTAAGATAACGTTGCCAAAGAGAATTTCGGTACTTCGTGTGACTCTCAATTTAGTAGATATTTCAGTTCCTATTTGAGTTTCGCGATAGTGAAACTTTTCTGTCCATTGTTTACTAATTGTATAACCGTTTTGTCAGGGTTTCATCTAGGTCACGCTTTCATTTAATTGAGGAATTTTTTAATTACATTTTAAAATAAAAATATAAAAAAAGGGAAAGAATCAAAATTAATGTACGTAACACGAAAAGTATTACAATTTTATTTGACAAGATCAATATGCTCTTCGGTGTAAAGTTAATAATTTTTAATTCTCTCAATTCTCAAGGAAATATTGACATTCAACCATCGTCTGGATCACAATGCTTTCGCCGCGTTTCATTTTCTAACCAATTTGAAATGTCTACGGCGATCCCTCAGAGGGCAAAGAGTTGGCGGCACCAGCGGCCATTCGAAAAATTGATTCTCACTTTCGCCGAGAGCACTAAAAAGAGAGGAAGAAAGGGGAAGAGAGAGTAAACATCCATATTACCGGGATATCCCCGCCGGGTAAACAGAGCGAGAAACGTCAAGATGGGAATGCATCATTCATGAAGCGGCAAGAACATCGTGCAAGATGCATTTGAGTCTTGACGGAATCTATAGAGGTCTCCTAACGAGAGTGTGCAACGTTATCTTTGAAATAGACGACAGTTTGTTACAACCCGACTTCGCGTCTCGCTGAACGATTAATTGGAACAACTTATAACTGAGTCGATTTCCCTTAATGGCTCAGCAAAGACTACACTGATAGCAGATTATAAATGGATTTCCGAGAAGACGGAAATGTAATTACGACGTCTTTTGCAAAACGATTTGCAGATTTGTATTTTATATAATAATTCCTTTTTTTTAACATCAATGTTGTAGAAAATGCTTGTTCACATTAATTAAAAATAGTCCGATAACATTAAAAAATTTTATCATTTCCAGTCATATCCGTACAAAATATCTTATCATGATTTTTTTAATCTCTATAATGTGACTAGATCATTAATTAGATATTCTGATTTACTTTAATTGCCTCTCAAAAGGTATGAAAGCGTTTGAAAGAGCAGAAAGGAAAAGAGGAAGAAAAAACGAGTTAACTTACAATGCGAACGGTATCGAGCACTTTTCTAGTTTCGCCGGTAATGGATCTGAAGTCACCTCACCTTTAACATGTTCTCTTGAAACTCGGGGATAAGATTTTATACGATCATTTTATACTCGAAATATTTTATATTACATTCTTATTCGCTGCAATGATTGGAATTATGTAAAAATCTCGATGTAAATTTCAAATTGTATTTCTACGTGTAATAAAGATATAATATAATACTGAATAAGTAACGCAGAAGTTTTCCTGAAAACTAAACTCCCGAAGTTACTAAAGAAATGGAGTAACTGTTAAGTAATTGTTTTCTACGAACAAAGCGCTTAGCCATTAACGCGACACGTTAATTAGCATAACACAAAAGTTTGCACATGAGACAACGAGATTAGTGCGCCTCGATAAAATCATGCATGACATAATTAAAAATTAGAAAGAACGAGAAGAAAGTATGGAAATAGTGCACAACGCCTTGAGAAATACCTCGGTATTGTACAGGAATTAAAAAGATACGCCCTGCTCAAAGTAAATTTAGAATTACAAGAATCACAAGCATTATAAGGATGATATGACAAAATTATTCGTGTCTTTAATGGATAAATAGCGTAGCATAGAAAATAAAATAAAATTTATTTGTATTAAAATTAGAAAATTTTGCAACAATGATATTTAATTGGTACTTTGGTTTCCTCATTCACCATTCAGAAAACAGATTTCTCGAAACCATCATCGTTTAGACTTATTTCACTGTAGCTTAATATAACACCAAACTTTTCTCTCCAAAAAAGATTGCACAATTATACACTTATTTATACACTAGAGAAAATAGAAAGGACTTTTATAAATTGGAGAGAATAAGATTTCTCCCATAGTCACAATCGAGAGAATGACCCATGCAAAGTTAGCCTTTCCATTCGCAGCGAGTTACGTTTTCCCTTACAATTTTCTGTAATGTTTTCGGTTCGTATCGAAGCTGTAACTTATTTATCGAGTCCAATTACGTATATCCTGTGGATAAATTCATTACAGGTTTACGTGACGACGTCAAACTCAATGAAGTTCCAAATTCAATGGTGACCAGGTCTCCTGCGACGCGGATATCAATTAATAGACCGATATCAATCATTGATTACGGTGTAAAATTGATTTATCAAAATCAACGCTACGCTAACCCGTCGCGTATGCTGTACATTTATCACCATTTTTTCTACATGTTAGTTCTAATGTTAGTTCAAATCCTATCAGATTTTTTTCACAAATATAGAAGCGCACACTACGCAAAATTCTGTATTTTTAGCAGTGAAAAATTTCTTGTCCACAGCAAAACAGCAATAATCGTAAAACAAAGCTGCAGGAATCATTTCAAATGTTTTTTCAAAACACATGCAATCACATGATCAATAATCTGGCCGCTGATGACGTGTTCGCGACACAGACAATTTGATTATGACGATAGTTTGAATAGATACAGAAAACTAGCCGATAACGAAGCCGATGAAAAGCGCCTCAGATTTCGATAACGGAAAAAAAAATTATTTTTTCCGGTGCAACCTTATCAATGTTCGACCTCACCGACAAGTATGCTTCGTTATTCCTTACGTCTTTCTAATGTTGCTTTTTTGAGATATAAGAAGTAAATTTTCTAGTTCCATCGCATCGATCACGTTTAATATCAAATATGTGTATTCTCGTAGTTTCCTTTGAGAAGATATTCCCTTTATACATACTTTTTTCATATAAACTTTTAGGCTAAAGCACATTTTCAGTGTTTCTTTTCTTAAATAACTCGATGTGTACGCACTCACTCACGCGAAACAATTGCAATCGGAATATTGTGCTCGATCGAGGCGCGCTCAGCGATCAACTGGATTTATCTACCCTACACTTGTGACTTGACGTCTCGCGGGAGGCACCCTTCGCGCACTCAACGACAGTTTGTCATTAGATCGTTTAACGTTTGAACTCTAATGCATCGGTATCGGAACCCGCTCACGTTCACATGCGAGCAAACGTCGAAGTTTGCGAGTCACGCGAGAGCTCTACATTCCGGCTAATCGCGAATTAACCGGAATCGTTCCCGACGACTGTCCCAATGTTTCAAGGCCGCCGTCGGCAAGGGAAACGTCGATAGTTCAGGCTGGTCCTTACTTAACGAAAAGAGACCGACCTCGCCGGTCGCGTGTCGGACGCGAACTGACTCTTGCCATGCTGGCGTCTGTTGCTTATACCCAGTATAGCTGCGCGCATCACGCTCCGAAGTCTACGATCATTCTCGACAAAATCGGTTCGCCATATATATATATATATATATATATATATATATATATATATATATATATATATATATATATATATATATATATATATATTAACAACACTTCGCTTATCTAACAACGATAAAAGTTATTATCCTATCTCTTTCCCTCCATTCTGTATCTATGAAATGTGCTATGAAATCCTTGTGCTCTCTCTCTCTCTTTCGCTCTCTTTCTCTCGCGCTCAGAGTTTCTTCAAACAAGCTCCGAAGTAAATATTTCTTTAGCGAAAATATACCAGAGACGCGCGAATCTAGTCTTTCTTTTGTTACTTAATTTTAAATATTTTTGCAGTTAATTAAAATTCTGCTGAAAATCTGGAGAGCGAGTTTGGGTATTTCGGTAACCTTAATCGAATAATCAATTACCAATCAATATGTCAAAAGAGATGAAATATGGAAGAAGGAATTAAGGAGACTCTGCCTTGATATTATAAATAGAACCATTATATCTGCATTTCGCTGCTTTATGTTCTATAACGATATACCTATGCAGAATTGCCGTTTTCTGCGAAGTTGAGAAATTCGTGTTGATCGTATATTCCGTACAACACAAAAGTATCATAATATTACACAAGCATCGAATCGTATACATGTTTCCGTAAAACATGACAAAGATTAGTCGCAGGTCTTCGGGTTTCGCGCTTATTCGATTACGAGCTGAACTGCTTCCACATGCAAAGAAAGTGCACAAAGAAATTGTGAAATTGAAATTGAGAAAGTGAAATAATTATGAAAAATCAAGCGTAATTTGTTTAGGAGATAACGACAGTGATCTTTTATACCTCTCTACCCTTCATGACGAACAATAGAGACAACAGATATGACAGATAGAACAATTTTTGTGATTGTTATTTCAAATGAATAAACGATTGGTGTCGATTGTTGTCAGAAAAATGAAGTATTTATCAGATGAACAAAAGAATAATACAGTACACTCCCGGTTATTCGGCATGTTTGGGAATTGAACTATGTTATCGAATAAAATAATATAAAAAATATAATATAAAAATATAATATAAAAATATATGAAAAATATTTAATCACATACAAAAATATTTATTAAAAAATTCGTATATGAGAACATTAATTACATCGTACCTTATGCGTACGCTCATAAAAATATTTTCTTCAATAATAATAATAATAATAATAATAATAATAATAATAATAATAATAATAATAATAATAATAATAATAATCAATACTACATAATTATTTTAATCGTAATTATCGCGACGTTATATAATTATAGCGAGTTATTTAAAATACCGTGCAATCACGAGACAGCAAATGAAAATTTAATAAATCAGAATTGATAATAACCTGATTTATATTTCACACAAATTGAAGAATTAACTCAATTGGAAAAACGAATAATGAGAAGCGAAGCGTCTATCGTGAAGAAAATCGGTGATAACCTAATTGCAAAGTATGATTGTCTCTAATTATCCATAAAATGTATTGCGCGATGTAATGACGAGAAGAAAAGCTCATAAGTAGGACGCAATGTAGAATCAATAATAATATCATTATCTAGAAAATGGAAAATTTATGCGCTTCAATAGAACAATATTGAAATGGTTCAATTGATCGAAATGATATTAAATCGTTTAATTGCAAATATTATAAGAAATAAATGAAATAAATTTTACATGATGATGATGATGATGATGATGATGATGATGATGATGATGATGATGATGATGATGATGATGATGATTAATTGAATATGCCGAATATTATCAACAAAATAATGAACTATTTAGATCTTGCCATTATAAGTAATTAAGCAAATGTGTAATATCTATCGAATGCTCGATTCAGCACGTTACATTTTCGAAGATCGCAAAAGACAGATCGACGTGCAAAATTTTTAACCAGTGTTTAAGCAATAAACAGCCATGTGTGAAAAATCGACGAAAGTATACAAGTGAAACATTATAAATTGATGAAATGATGTCATAAATTGCAGCTGCGCCCCACCATAATTTTTATTTTATAAACCCGATATTTTATTTTATTTTATAAACGTACATCATTTCGGAACATGTAAACTTCGCCGCGAGTGCAACTTCGTTTTATTAACACGCCGCGCCGTTTAATTTAATACACTTTTTACAGTTTATCGAGTATTTATGAAGGCGCACGTGACTTTTATCGGCCGTAACGAAATATTGTGGCGATAAAGAAGCGCGAGGAGGACGCAGCAAGAAAAAAAAGAAAAGCCGCTGATCGCTTGCGCGAGCAGATTTAATGCAGCAGATATAATAGACTGATATTTTTTTCCTTTGCAAATTTCATACTTTACGAAATTTGCATATCTACGCTTCGTGCAGGCTCACATAAAAATCAATCGCATGCGTTACACTCTGTTATCAATACTTATGTATACGTAGAATTTAAAATTTAATTGCTGTACTACGTCTACATAATATGTTTTTTTATTTACAGATCTTTCAAATAATTCACCTCTTTATTTATTATTCGGGATATAAAGGTACATAGGTACACATCGTATCGCTGACTACAAATTTTTATCATTTTAAATTTTCGACACAAAATTTTTAACGCAGATGTGCGGAAACGACTTTTTGATGCAATCAGCTTTTTTCAAATCTGGTCTGTCGTCTCGTTTGTTTTGTTTTACAAAGTTTTGTTTTACTAAATGAATGCTTTATTTTTATTATGGATGTTTGGAAATTCGTACACGATGATTTTCCGACCAACTGCCACAATCGCGTTACACTGATTAAAGTCGTTATTATGCGTAACGTAGGAACAAGATGCAATCACGATTGCACATTTATTCACGAATGAGTGCACCATCGATCGCCGGATTCTGTTTACGTGCGAGTTCGAACACGACGGCAACGACGGTCATCTCGTTTACATGGAAATCTCGAATTGGCATGCGCCGGTTTCGAGGTGATATACGATACGGTTAGGGAAAAAACCCCTTTTACGGAGACGGTGAGTGATGGATGGTGAAGAACGGGTGAACACGCGCGAACAAAAGTGCAACGGGCGTCTCGATTTTCTGTAATGGAGTCTTCGTGAAAGATAACAATAAGGAAATTCATTGGAGACTGAACGAAACTGCATCTAACTTGAATTCGACATCTGATTCTACTTTATTTGCACAAAACGAGGAAAATAAACTTGTAATGAACTGTATTTGCGTAAATCCAGCTGCTTTAATTTCACCAAAATATAGGTTCACGTGAATTGTAGTTCACGTAAATAAATTATGCATATTCAAATATGTAATGTTTTACTAGTACAAATAGTAAAAGGTAATCCCACTCGTAAAGGTGCTAACACAAACGAGCTTGTGAATAAATCATGCAGTTTGTCCTCATTTACAAAGAGATACACGTATTTGTATAAATGCTATTTTATTTGAACTTTGAAACTAAGATATTGTATATCGCGAATATATTAATAATTGTTAAATTATTACAAGACTTTTTTTGTTGATTAAATAAATTCATATTTCTGCTTTGTGATAATCAATATTTAAAATATTTTTTTATATTCTCTCTCTCTCTCTCTCTCTCTCTCTCTCTCTCTTGAACCTCTTATAATAAATAATAAAATTTTTTTCTCTGTAATATTATTGTTTTCTTCCGAAAAAAATGTATTTCAAAAAAGATTAAAAATATAAAAATATACTAAAAATATAAAAATTAGTAATTCTTTACTAATTTTATTTTTAGATAATTTTTAATTATTCCTTTGCTTATATTTTCCATTATATTTTCCATGTAAGATTAAATTTATTTCTAGTTTAATTCGTTTTAATATGAGACATATATTAAAACAAATTTCTGTCACAAATGATTCAAGTAAAAGTAAATCACTTACGGAATTATGCTCTAAAAAGGAAAGGACAGATTTGTTGAACAAATCCGCTTTCCTTTTCGAGTTTTATCGCATTAAGCGATCCAGAAAGCGTTCTTGGGATATGAAATCAAAACAGGCAAATGGAAAGAATTCTTATTCTAAGTCTGGCGTCAATTTTTAGCTAAGTTTTTCAAGAAAATATTATGTTACTTGTAATTTTTTGAAAAAATGCAAAAAAGAGAATTTTCATACGTAGTATGCCTTTATTCGCCTGTATTGTGCTCCACGGACTTCCGCCGTCTTTTACAAAATTAAAAAATTTTATCCGCTCAAAATTTTTTAGATTTTCCAGTGAGAATTTTCTCAAAATGCAAGACATCAAGTAGTAAGGGATTCATAGACGATAAGGTATGGTATGCGTTCGCCAATAAAGCATCGCGATAAACCACATCCGATGAGAAGAACGAAGTTCTTTTCAAGAATTCGCAGCTGATGGAGGAGTAAATAGCGGACGTTTTATCAATTGAGAAGCAATCGGGATTTAGCGAGAGCGCCGATAAAATGTCGAAAAAGTGGGGATGAGAGCAAATCCTACAGAAGGTACTGTGTATCGATTTTCTCGAAGAATACTTATAAAAAATTGGCCTGATATATCCTCGTTCGACATAGTTCTCTCTCTCATCTGCGAACCGTGCTGACTGCGAGCTTTTCCACTGGGCGCGATCTAAGCCAAGCACCATTTCGCGGAGCAGTGTTCGAATCACGTGTAGGCGTCCGTTAACGAGTATCAAACCGTATTAAGCCCTGTACATTTTCCACGAACACCACTTTTTTTTCTGTTGCACATGTGAGGTTTGATGTCGCAACGATGAAACCGCACAGCGAAATATAGTATACAAGAGGCACAAAATCGTCATATCGGAGGAAATCGTCACAAAAGACAAACAAAAATCTTTAATCTCCAAATTCTATATAAATATCTAAATGACCACCTCTATGGGTGCGATTTTTACGTATAAAAAAATATAAAACAGGCTCCAGATTATTGAAGAATTTGGTAGTCTGAATCCTGAACCCTTAACAGCGCAATATCGATCCCGAAGGAGTTAGCGTGCTACGCGATTGTTAAGGACGTTTATCATCTACATACTCTTCAGGGTCGCCAGATTTGTGTCAAGAACTCCTCGCGCTCTCGCAGATATGATATCTGATTATGAAGGTGTCGTAAAAAACAATCGGAGCACACAGAATGCCATTCGGTTCAATATTATGCAAAGGATTGCGTAGATACAGAGTTCCGCGTATAAAATCCGACTTTTGCATCGAATCCCGTTACTTTAGAGATAAGGGGAAAATATTACAGGTACGATCGAGAAAATGCAAATACGATTCCGCATGTTTCCTATTGTGCAATAAAAAAAATACATATCATGTATTTTAAAATATAAATTTTGCTCTTTTTTCTCTTGACTTTTTCTTTCTTTATATTATAATGCAGAAGAAAAAAAGAGTTTCAATATCATAATAGAATTATTTATTTCTTGGCCACGTAACGTCGAACGATTATATGAGACGTTCATCGATAAACTGTGCTTAGATAAGAATTATAAATAAACTGGTTCTGAATATGATTGGAACACAACGATAAATAATTCACATGATAATGCGTGATGTTCAGTCTAGTCGCAACGAGCATTAATATTGATGTATTATTTCGCGGCCTCGTTCTGCTCTATTGGACAACGGATAGTAATTGATTTTCGTCGTGTAGTCGATAAGCTCTCCCACGACCACGATAGTACATCGATTACATTAGCATTAGAGCAAAAAGGGATCGGATTTAATAAACCTCAGTAGATATGATCTTAAAGCAGTATTAAGTGATTACAGCTTATCTCAATAAGCTCTCGCTTCAAAACGTTTAAGAACAGCGATGAGAAAAGGAATGTAGGCATGTTGCCATTGTGTCTTTTCACTTTAATCGATCGTAATATTTTCTATTATTTTGTACAGGATTTCCAGGTTAAATTACCTAGTGGTAGCTCACTTTTCTCTTTTGTATGCCGGTTATTCGTAATTTTTATCTAAAATCCCTACCCCAAATTAATCGCTGGCTGCGATTGAGCGACACAATTGTCATCGCATCACAGAATCTTGCCAAATTCGGCCAATTCGCGCGACATGCCACTCACCTCTTGTTACGATCGACAAAATAACGACGCGAGTGCCGCCGAGGACGATGCCGTCTTCGATCGACAGCTAGGCCGATCGTCGCAGTTTCCCTGGAATTCCGCCTGGAATCCGCACGGTCCCGATCGTCCCGACTGTACAGTGAGTCCCTTCGGGAATCTCGCCTGCTCTCGAACTCGATTTCCGATCGATCCCGCGAGCTTGTTAGCGTCCAGATGAAGAGCGATACTGCGATCATCTTCGCGCGTTTCCCTCACTTTTGCGTGCCGGTAGTCTCTCATCGAGGCGCGATAATTACAATTCGGCGTCTCTCAATATTACTTCCACGTGATCACTTTCCACGATATTAACAACTCGAGACAACTGCATATCTTTCGGCGAATTTGAGAGAAGCTCGTTCCATTTCCTCATTCTTTTGCGCGTAAATTTCATCTTGTGGCACGAATCCATGACGATTTTACTCATTGTATCACAATGGGATATCACAGAGAGTGAACAAAGTTATTTTCTGCAACCTATATTTCATTAAAACTTTCTGCCCATGAAATTCATGAAACTCATATCGGTGAGATTTTCCGAATGTATCATGTATGTCCAGTCCATCTTGGATGAACTTATAGATTTCCTTCGGGGTTCGGAATCTTCTCTGCTAAGAGAAATTTTTCGAGATAATAGGATGTACTGATTCAATTTCTTTTAACAGCATCAGAAAGTATAAAAATAGTTAGAAAGTATAAAAATAGCTGTGTCTTTCCTTTTATTCACGTTTTTGCTTATTTCTTTTATTTGCAATTTTAATACTTAAATTGAAAATTACTATCGCATGTACTTGAAGTTTTAATGATTGATGAAGTTTTTAATGCAGCTTTGAAAAAATTGTTTTCGTTTTATCGAGGATTGAATGCAATAATAATTATGACAAATAAAAAATATAAACATGAATACAAACATAAACGTAAACATAAAGAAAGACAAAAACAATTTTATTACTGCTTACAGATAAGTATGATTAGAATTCATGCAATTAAGATGTCAATTATCAATGAGTCAAGGTATTTAGAATCATGGCCGAGTTTTAATTATCCTTTAATAACAGCTTTCAAAGAGATACAATAAATTCACTAAGATAAACAAATAAATGTAATAAAAACCATTTCGTCAATCATCTTTCATGTTTTACAATTTCTTCTTTGTGTCGGAAAATATCAAAATATTTGTTTTCTCTATGGCAAACTAAATTTATTTCAACTTAGCAGTATGTGCCAAGTTTAAGCGATCGCGCGTTTAAAATAAACGCGGTTTATAAACGTGGACAAAAAGGCAAAAATTAGTATTACATATAAGAATTTTATATATACGTTTTCAATAAAATGTAGAAATTCTCAAAAAATATATTCTACGTATATTTAGAGATAAAAATTTTAGATATAAACCTTCTCTGTAGTTTTATACTTTTTTTTTAAATTACAAACCTAAGAGTGTAAATTACTAAGAGTGTAAATGTGATGTTTCTTTCAAACATTAGTGTTTGACAAAGATGAAAATCGCACGAGTGACGCAAAGAAATAGGCCACGTTATGTGACAAGCTTTACACTCCGCGAGAAACTGTCATATGGGTGTTGAACACAAAGCTGACAACGCAATAATCTGACGTCATTTAAATTGATCCGCGTGCTACTTGTTATTAGAGCCAAGCCAATATCGTCCAAGAACAATATTTATTGTTCGAAAGTTGTCGACAGCTATGTGATGAGCTATGCGAGACGGAAAGAACGTATTCGCGCATAGGATAACAGGGGAGCGTTCCTTTTTTGTCTTTGAAAAATTATGTGACATCGTTGAAAAATTATGTGCTGCGTCTAAAATTGCTAAAACTTTGTGCCAAAGGATAAAAATAATTTATACAGAAATTTATGCAGCGAGACATAAAGTATACAAGAGTGAAACATAATAAAGACTTGCTGAGTCAGAGAGTGGGGTCCGACAATTAAAAATAATTCTTTTGATGTGAAATGTTCCTTCTAATGATAAGTGCGGAATAGTCTATCCGTGTCTCCGTTGTATCGGCGGACACAATGGAAATGTCGCCACCCATGACATTTCTTTTCTGCTGCTATGAGCCAACGAAACACGTAACTACAAATAAGAGCGCGGTGTCGACGAGGTGAAATCGCGATGAAAAGAAATAATTGAATAGAATTACAATGGTCTTGAATCAGTGCTGACACAATGTAAATTTATATTTTTTGTCGACATAACAGAATTTTACAGTTTATCACATTCGCAATGGCTTATTATGGCGCTGTTAATAGGTTTACCTAACCTGCAAGTTCAGATTTATTAAACTCATTTGGGATGTAATCCGATCAGAAGCCGCGATGATGCTTTTCAAAATCACGTTATTCGGAAATTGTCCCGTGCTTTACGGTACTGCGCCATATAATATACACAGCACGGAACTTGTCCATGGACATTAAGTGATTTCCATCGTAAATTAACAATTAAATGCCTATGGGTACGGTACACGCGGTGTAAATTTACTGCACGAGCGACGTATATTTCTTCCACGCCATAACCATAAACGAATCCCTTGTCGTACCGTTCTCGATTCTTAGCATTTAAATTTATAACGCTTAAACATGCTCGAGTTTAATGGTTCGTTAATAGATTGTTTTATCGCCCGTGAGATATGCGAACGACATTATATGTTTCCCAATCATAATCTACATTTCTGCTGACATTGCGGAATTTCTTCAATTACGAATAATGTTACGACTGAGGCAATAATTCTACATATTACGTTTTCGTAGAGCGTAGAAACATAATAATATTAGTGACTTATTTGAGACATATTAATTGCTGTTTGTTACTATATTCTCGCCTAAGCCAAACATAATAATTAATAAATAATCAATCATTAATTATATAATAATTAAGCAGCCCGAATATGAGTTATTTATATACAAATTTGCGAAGAAAAACATTTCTGTGACATTAATTATAAAAATGTATCCTGACGAAACTAAATACAAAAAGTTAAACAGCAACTTATTGCTTTTGTAGTGGTAATGGCTTTGATGTTTAACAAAAAAAATCTGCTGAAAACGAAGTAATTAACTTCAGCTGATAGCAATTCTTTGTTTTAACTGCGACCGACCGTGACTTGTGCCATAGATCAATGACGTCATTGCTCAAGTACGTAGTGTTCAAGCAAAGCTAAGCATTCTGAAAGACACGATTGTTCTTCTAAAATTAATATCAACATCACGGCATACTTTATTCGAAATCCTAATTCGAAAGCGATATCTTCAAGAAAAAACTTTAATTACTCGATTTATAAATTCACCGTATGTCTGTCTGTAAATTAAAAAATATTTTTCATTGAGAATTGGAGCGAATTTTTGAGAATTGGAAGAGATTAGAGCGAACTTTCATTATGCCAGTGCATCACCAACAAGAAACTGTGATACGACCGCGATCTTTTGTTTCCTCGAGTATCTCGAGGAAACAATGCAGAAATATTCGTGGTCGTACCAAAAATTCGCGAACGAAGGCGAATAGCTGGTTAGAAAATATCATACCGCGGACTATGTCGGAAGTCGATAAAATCCATTAGGAAAATTGGATCCTTCGGTATGACGGCGACTCAACAAGTACCTCGGCCGATCGCGAAACGATTACTGAACTCGAAACGTTGCGCGGAAAAGTCATGTACTTGTGACTAATTCATATATTTTTCACATTGCATAAAAAATCGTGATGCACGACACACATATGTGCATATATGCGCATGTATGAATTGCATATAATGACGATCGTATTAAGCATTTTAGACGATGCATTATCATGACTTCCGCTGTGGGAGAAAAAAAAAGTTCACGGAAATAGGCTCGCACGAAACATATTACGAGTACGTTTCTACAGCCGATTTTTATAGGTCAGTGCGCAAATCATCGTTGAAGTGGACACGGGATGAGAAACAAAGTCCAAAAGCGAGGTTCTTCCGCCTCGCGATTGCAAATTCGTCTCGTGCCGCACGGCAGCACGGCGCCGATTTATCTGTCGCTGATTTATCCGCGTCAGAGAGCGTCGGTCAATGAAATAAGTACCGCGATAACAATACTGAATCCTCAATGAACATAATGACTCGTCGACAAAACGACGTATATGTATATTCGAGATGCCGGATTTCCTGGCGTGCGCTCGAACTGCTCCGGCGAATAAATGTGAACATCACAAGCGATAACAAAAAAAACCCAATTTTTTATCATTATGATTATTATTATTGCAGTCGTACAAAATATATATATATATGCCTGTTTTATTCTATTACTATTAACTGGTTCAAGGTAAAAGATTTCTCTGCTCGAGGTATTTCTGATAAATATCAAGCAAGCTACTAATGCATTTAATGATCATTTAATAAACTTTTGTTGTAATGACTTCCAGATTTCTAATAAATATTCAAAGTCTAATTACCATTTAGATAAGACCGGGTTAATGAAGCGATATAAAGCGTTCGAATGGTTCGCAGACACACACTGCAAGAAGAACAGTATAAAACTGGAAACCTCGTTACACCGATATGTTATAGCCGCTTAAATTATTTACGCTGCCGCGTGCAATGTAGCGCAGGAAACGAAGTCGATCTCACGACAGAAATATTACGCTCTAATAACAATGTGGCTTTGTTGCTTTGTAATTTGAGAAGACCACATAGCGAATCTTAATTACTTGTTTAAACAAATTTTCGAGAATTTTAAGTCTCCTGCAAATAGGTCTCTTACAAATGTAAAGAAAAGGTTTCTGACAAGTTTATCTTTTCTAAGACAGAAGCTTTTTAGACTCTTCGTATTTTAATTTCAAATTGCTCTAATAAACAAAACCACTCTTTCTCATCGAATCATTTTGAATGGATATATCTATTTTTTTATCTTACTCCGATTTAATCCTTTATCACGAAACTAAAAAAAATCTCGCATTGATTATGGAAAACGGATGGCTCATATCAATCAATTTCAATCAATTAAATCGTAAATTAATCGTAAATTAAACTCGCGCTGATGCACGCGAAAGAACGGCTGAGAGAGAGAAGTCCCGGGACGAGCGAAAAGAGGTGTACTTCGCGACAGCTACGTAGCTCCTGGAACAATCGATAATCGTGTGCTGTTGCGTGCGATAACACCTGAACGCGGTAAGTAGCAACTAAAGATCACGACGCACCATAAAAACGGTTTTCGTCCGTGACGAAGACATCTGACAAGTCATCCCAGTGGGACGCGAGCGGCCTGAAGAACGGCCGGCCGGCCGGCCAAGACGCGACGCGCATGATTAGCCGCGGAACCAATTAGCCCGACCGATTAGCGTATACGGCGGCCGATATCTCGGCTATATATCTCGAGCAGGTTCGGCGCGGCTAAAAACGACAGCGAACGAGACGGAACCACGTTCGCACCGCCGCACGTCCACGTGAATCGACGCCAACTAAGGTTGGCGGGCCGCGGTCACGCGACAGAGACGCACCGGCGCGCGAGCTGCATCGCGCCGTTCCGCGCTGCGCACTCCCGCGGTCGCGATTGTGACGGCGACAGCGACGAGCGGTGAGAAAAACCGACGAATGTAATTAATGACTAGTTCGGATGTCTATTCCTACATCGTGTGTCACGGTCACGTGTCACGCCGTCGCGAAACGAGATAACCGGCTTTTACTCGTGTCTCGCGGCATCGACCGTTTGCACTCATCAAATAATGACACAGCTACAGTTTCCCCCTTGATATAATTGATACCGATAGACGGGTCAACATCGACAAGGTCGATGCGGTGAATTAGCTCCGACGATCACGGACGTTAATGGTCGGCTTTAATTACTTTGGCGAAGCCTGGATTGTAAACACTTTCTAAGATTACAGTGATTTGCTTGGCGATTAATTAATTGGCAAGGAATACTGTTGAAAACTAATAAGGTATGTAGCAGATATTACGTGATATTATTGGATGGTAAATTGTGACAATCTTTGTAGCTTTAACATTTATGTTCGAGCGCAACGTTCTCGTTCTCCGCTCGTGACCTTCGCCCACAGCGTCAAAATACATTTGAAAACTAATCTCACGTGGCGGCGAAGTTGTCGGAATCGCTTCGAAGCGGTCATTGTAGACCGCTGTAATTCAAATACGTAATTCCACTTTGTCGGTTAATAGAAGTCCTCCTATCTAGATAGGTCATCAGTTGGTATAGAGATGAGACGTCCTTTCCGACAATTCAAATGAAAACTATCTTCACTGTCGCGCGCAGACGAAAAAAATCTATATCGTTGTATGTGTTGAATAGTGATGCGTTTCGCTCGAACACTGCAAAGCACGAGAAACCTTTATTCTTCCCACGTCAAATCACTCGAGAGAATTAATCCTTCGTAATCCACGACGATTCTACACGCACTGCACGCAAAATCCTTCTTTGTTGTGACGTTCCACGTAATTCATCGCGAAGATTTTACTAAACTTTATTGGCACTAAAACCAACCCTTCGGGAAATCGTTTTTTTCACGGCTTTCCCCAAGGACGAGCGATCTCCTCGACACACTCAGCCGCGCATTTACGAGGAAGGAGACACGAAACGACGTAGACGAAGTGGAGAGACAGTCCGCTCGAGCAGAACTGTCGAACCGCCAGGTTGTTATCGGTGGGTACAACGAGCAGGACGAGGATCGATTGTTATGATGTTTATGATAGCTTTTTCAAGAGCTGTTAAAGGCTACCACGGACGTAGCGCCAGCTCGTAGCGCCCGCGTCCGTGATTTACAGTCACCCTTTCGGGGCGACGGCTGACTCGCGACCGACTGCTTTCACTTGATAAGTATGATCACGAGGGAAGATAGGATCGTAAATTACCATGATAAGCGAAACAGTGTGAAACATCGTATCAACGACTTTGGAACGAAATGTTAACGAAATGAAAGACTGATGTAATTTCAAATATTTTCTTTTGTCAACTTAGAATAAGATTCTTTTATAAAAAATTTAATCAGATTTCATACAACTACAGTTGTATTTGATTAAGTTTCGTTCCAACGTTAAACATCTTGGTAGTGAAGTTTTAGATTAAATTCCTGACAATTAGTCGAGTTGCAGATAAAAATAAAAGTTGAAATGCAAAACTAGTTTAGAGGTTTAATATCTGCAAACCGACAGTGAGGAAGATAATATTATTTTAACGGAAGAGTTTTTGTACAACGAATTGTTGAATAGCGCGTTCATTTTCTATACATATCTAGATTATCAACTGATGTGCGGAAATAGTTTCATGTGTCGCGTATCACGAGCAACACACGGGAATTGCAGCATACAGATCACGCTGAACATGCTGAACACGTATCTAGGCGTCCGTTAAAGAATAAGAACTTGCAAATAGCGCGCCGCAGTGAAATTAATGATAATCCATAAAATGCAAACGCTCGTAAAATTTATTACGTGCTCAACATTTGTGGTTACATGCTAAATATATCACGATGACTAAATGCATTTAGGTGACGCTTTTAGAACATCTTCGCGCAACGCATAGATTACAACGAGACATTAGTAGAAACGCTCGTCGTTTTAGAATTTCACTAGCGCCGACTTGACATCACTTTACCGTGTATTCGAATTCTCGCCGACACAAACGATGAAATATAACGAACATATGTATTGTAATAATATATGAAGAATAAAAAAGACATATACAAAACAATACTCTTGTTCCTTAGATCTGGAAGACAACGCGATATTAGCGTACTTGTATCCCGCATAAAAGTAACCGAGCACGCTTGTTTTTACTTGTTCAACAAATCAACCATGAACGAGCAAATAAACGGATTAGCGTGAGGCCAAATACCGTGATAGAAATATACGACGTAGTCTTACGTAACGACTGGTCACTCTGACTTCAAGGGACCCACTAAGTTCTCCACGATGGTCACAAAAGGAAGATGATTGCGTAGAGGTCTAATTCGATTAGAATATCCCCTCGGGTGACAAAGTAAACGAGACGAGGGAGCTTCGCGCCTTGACGTGCAAACATACGTTTCATATCGCTTGTCCTCTCGCACACGAGTCGTCGTTCCCCTCTTTTTGTGTGTACCCGACGTACGATATCTCGTGTGTCGCTACATATTACTAAGGTATTCGCGTGGGTGCCAGTGTACACGAACATTGCCGGAGCGCGCTGTGTGTATGTACAAATCAGATTTGATCGCACTCGACGATAGTTCGGCAAACATTCGCACACTCATCGCCGACGTACAGACTTTTATTGCCTTCAGAGTGGACGCGGCTGTTGCGGGGAGCGAGTTATTGGGATGACCGAATTTCACTCTCATGCAACGTGTTGTACTTCTCCCATGTATTACGGGATCGATGCCGCTAATTTAACTGTGTAACGAAAAACAATCTATTGCTCCTCGCGATACCGTGTTTTCACGCGAATCCTATGAAAATCTGAGCCCATAGATTTTTTTCCATGATTTCGCCGCAAATTTGTGTAGCTAAGCGCGTCTTGAATGTATTATACGTACGCGCGTGTTGCTGTTTAGAAAGGTGGTAGGAAGAAATTGTAATAAATTCAAAATAGTAAAATTGCAATCCCTCTCGGACAGCGCGTACGCAGCAGCTGTCGCTACGTAGACTTAAGTGCTGATATCCTGTTATGCAGAGATGCCGCGGTGCTTGTACATATGCATAAGATAGAAACTACAAATATCGCCAAGCTGATGGATACTTCTTCGCTCGTGTAACGCATATGTAACTTACGTAAACTCTCCGAGTTATGCGACCTTGCAACGCGATTGACCAGATTAATAATAGCATCACCTGGACTTACCTGCAACAGAAATGAGGAACGTTTTTAATAAGATGATTTAATAAGATACTAATTTTAATATTTTTTATCAACATGTTTGTGTGTGCGCGACATTTTTTTATCCTTGTTTAAACACGTTTTCCACGCTAAGGTGTATTATTTATAAATCGCGCGAAAGGATTTTACTAAAAATATTGCTAATTTAAGTGGGATCTATAAGTTCTAAAGAACTAATTTAATTAAATCGTTCTAAAGAAAATAAGAATGCGTTATATACAGAGATGTCATTTATGATTATTAATCATTTTATCATTACGGATTCGTGTGATATACTATTTGTCAATCGTGGGTCAGCGTACGAAATAATGTCATCAAATGACGAAGTCCTGCGAGCATTTTATGCTTCATTAGCTAAACTGTATGTTATGGATTATTATCGCATTATCATTTTCCTATAGGTAAGGAAAAAAATATCTATCAATCATTCGAACCAGGTCAATGGTCCCTTTATGTGCATGAAAAATATATCTCACGAAAAGGAAAGAGCGTTCAATCAGAATAAGATATTTTTGAATTTTATCAATATATACTTATAAATAAGTGTTAGTTGTTATATAATATGTATTTAATTAATTGTTATATAATTGTTATATTATATTAGTTAATTGTTACATAATTTTAATTCTTTACATTTAGTAAAAAGAGAGAGAAAATTTTGTTTTTTATTTATTCCTCTCTAGAGTAGGCTTTAAATAAAAAAAAAACAAGTCAGCAAAAACAGATTTCAAATCCTCTCGAATTAATCCTCGTCATGCCACTTTTTAAACATATACTTTCAAACGTATAAATATTCATGTAAATGTGAAGTATATAAATGTAACAAAATAAATCTTCTAGAAATTATAAAAAAGTTAAATGCATTAATCAAATTATTCGTTATTTATCATACTCACAGAGTCTCGGCTTTTGAAATCACTGAATTCGTATATATTTGTATCCTCAATTTCTCTCTCTTATTCATATACATCGAATGGGTGGTTTTAGCATGCTTGACGTCATGCGCGACTGTAATAAAGGCAGTGGCTTTGTGGTCTGTTCGGGTTCTCAGGGTTATCAGGGAATATCGGGAATTTGGGAACAATGTATGAACCGCACGTGTGTACAGAAAGTCAATGTATCCGTAAGATCCATATTCTGCGCACACAAAACGTTGAGCCATGCGAAATGGACCATGTAAGACTTTCTTTAATTAAACCGAGCCAAGTTTAATCTAATCATTAAAAGCTTAAAGACGGACGGTACTTTTTTTAATACTCAGTTGACGTACGACCTGTGATCGATTTTACTACGTAAGTGAAAGTGTGCAAAGCTCGTGCTCTACATACGCCTTCAGTTCTATTATTTGCGATTTATATGGGAAATGATATAACGTGCATTTACCATAAATTCATGATTCGCATTTTAATAATCATAATTTATTCATCGCGCGTCAATTAATAACATTTCCAACGATATCGCTTCAACTCGAAACTATTACGGACAAGGTAACGTAGAATTAAGCTCTACAGATACACGAATCAACTTTAAACTTTGCTAGACGGAATAGTACAGCGGGAACAGTGACTATCGATAAAGAAGGTTGCTACAAGCCGGATAGTGATCGACCAATTTCACTTGTCTTGCCACGACTGCTTTTTTCTCCTGCGAGCCGTTTGGCGGCGGTTGAATGATAGCCTTACATCACTTGCAAAATATCTCGACGAAATTTCTTTTAGCGCAAAACGGAATACCCCTTGTAAAGCCAAATATGTGTTACATGTCACAATAATTATTAGCACAATCATGCGTTTAGAATGTGTTTAGAATAGTAAAACAAATTACCTCTTTCCTCACAAATGAGAAGAAATAGAATATACTGCTTTCACTAAACGCGAAGACATTCGAAAATGCAAATTATGCAAGACACTTTTGCATAATTTTATAATTTCCCATATAATCAGATTCGATTGGTATTGATAAAGATTATTATTATATTATACTTTCTATATAATACAGGTCAATTATATAGAAAATTTTAAGCTACCCGCTGCTTACGATGCGGTTGCAGAGAAGAAATTCTTAATCTCGAGCAGCACGAGCGAATGAAGGAGAAAAAGGAAATCGATGAAAGTCCTCATGCGGAGAAACCGCCCTTCAACTAAACAATGAACCGGTGCCAATGCCGGGGGTGAGATTGTCTTGAGAATTCTTCTTCCAAGGTGTATCAGGAGAGGAAGAAAACTAGTTCGCGGCAGTCTGGATTTAATCACCAACTGCTGAATCATCGAGTACAATAACTGTTACATTCTCTACAAATTACTTCCACGGATTCGATAAGCGTACACGAGCGCCCGGTAATTGGACGACTTTCATACTTCAGACTACCACAAAAAACTGTAGTACATTCGAATGGAAATTGATGAAAAAATAGACATGCGAGACATGCGAGACAGGAAAAAATTTTTTCACATAAAAATTTCATTCACGAGGAACGCATTCTCAAAATACGTTCCAATTACCTTCCCTTATTAAAGCTTTATACTTTTCAATATTTTTCCGCAAGTTTGCAGTTCGCGGCAATGATCAAGATTACATAAACTTAACTTTGCTTTTAGGTGCAAATTAAAATTCTGAACTTGCGTGAAAAACGGCCCGTAAAACTTCTTGTATAATTAATGCAATTCGTTAGGAGAACCGCGAGCACGCCTAATCAATAGCGAACTGCACTGTAAAGCATTACGCTGTAAATGAGCACTAAGTACAGATTTTAATGTTTTTAAATCTTAGTTTTTATTAACACTTAAGAATTAAAAATTAAAATTGGACAAGATTTTGTTTGCATAAACCCACGTCAAATAAATGATGTGAACTTATTATTTGCTTATGTCAACGGACTGTGACTAAAAGTCTGTAGTCTTGCCAGACCTATATTTATGGAAACATTTTTAAATCTCCAGCATAAAATTCTGAAACTTTTTCATAATTACACGTCTTTCAAATTAAAACAAATATAATTACTAAGCAAAAGTGAGGTATAAAATGATTTAAAATACAACGTAATTCAGTGATTATTCTACGAAAGGCGAGAGAACTTAATCTCAGAAATTTATTTACGACCGTCCTTTCTACAGCATCAGCCATCTTTTCTTCGGCTTGGAATTTAATCCACCATTGGTAGGGATTTACAAAACGCTGTTCCATTTTCCTAAACGGATGCATGTTGATGTCGACGTTATGGCGGGGCCATCGGCTGAAGTGCTTCTAAAGTATGAGAGAAGCGACAATGAGGAGGTACGAGACATGGAGAAAGACGGAGATTCTCGCTGATACGCACCTGACCACGCGCATTTGAGGGCATCAGTGACGTCAAGGCTTGGGGGCGGAGGTTGCCGATTACGTCACCGGCCCAGCCAGCCAGCCTCCACCGCCACGACATCGATCAGCGGCACTCGTGGGAAAAGCAAGGTACCGATGGTGGAGAGGAGACGAAAGGGCCATTCTCCGAAGAAGGAAACATCACTAATAAGTGCTGCATCGCCGTGGTCTATTAATTAAATTCTTGATTATACCCGCCGATATTTCACTCGATCGTTTTTAGTGGCCTCGCAGGTCCGATGGTCGATCAAGAAATTCAATTCGAATCATTATTGACGGGACCGGAAGCACATCTAGCGGTCGTCAACTTGTGATTCATTTCCGTAGTTAAAACTCTCTTCCTTTCTCATTTTCGAAAATTTCAACGGCAATCATAACTGTAAAAATTATGAGGATCTCCGTAATAATATTCATCTATCTGACGTTATCGATTTTGAAGAATTCTAACACAATGTCGTGAGTTCGTTAAAAATCTCTCTGAATATCCGAGCGTTTATGACACAAGAACTACTGAAGAGAAGTTCAAATCTTGTTTGGAAAAATTGACGAACTCGATTTATGAGACAATTTAAATTGAGAAACTCTTTATGAAATTTAAGAATGAAGGAGGGATCCTCTTTGATTTTCCTGTTCACGTCAGGATTCAGCAACGATCTCTAGGGGAGTGAGAAGGCAAGATAACGAAGTGTCGCAAGCAAGCGAGAGACGTCGAACAGTGGTTACCTTTAAAACGCTGCTTCGAAAACCGTCTTTGATCGAGAAACGTCTCAGTAGCGATGTCTAAATCGACCTTAATGGAGATGGCTTTTATGTCTCCTGTACAATAATCCGCAACGAGACATTTTCAGATCGCGACATTTTCTCATCTCGAATTCGCCCATCAATAAAAACCGACAATCTTATTTTACTTTTGTGAGAGCATCTTTCATATATAACATATATTTTATATATATAATATGTGTGTGTGTGCGCATACATTTCTTAAAAATATGATATAAATATTTTAAATATAATCAATGTCCATGAAAAATTATTTAACGTGCCAACACACTCGTTCAATTATAACGGATCTTATGACTGTCGTTCGGACGGGATATTTTGCGTTCGCGAATCGCAACTTGGCAAAACACGTTATCGCGTCGCATAACAATTAAATTGCATTCGGGGCGTGCGTGCGAGGACGCGGCAACTTCGGAAACAACGTCTAAGCCGTCCGATTGTGCATTCGCCCGCCTGCGTAATCTGACTTTCAATTATACTGGGAAATCAGGACGAGCTCCTTCTCGTTCGTATTGCGCGAACACGTCTCTAGGCAAACAATGTGGAACAATTGTAATTAGATATTTGCCCGATCCCTTAATGAGAGCTCGGCGCTCCTGAAGGAACCGGCCGCCTCAAAACTTTCGTGTGCGGTTCCACAAGATGGGACTTTGTCAGTGCGTTGAATCATTTACATTGTATATATACATATATAGATATATAAAATATATATATATATATATATATATATATAAATAAAACAATACCATCACCGTAGGGCATCTGGGTAAAATGTTATTCGCAATTGCATTGTGTATGGAAACGCACAAGTCCATTATGTTACGATTGAATTCAAACGATGACGTCTGCGAAGAAGTTTCAACATGTAAACTTGTTACGCGGGAGCTCTTCTAACTATTTACCTCATGCCGGCTTTGAGTTTCAGCGATACTACTAGCTTTCCGACATCCACGACTAAGACTTGTTGTTGCCTAGGAAAATTAATTAAGATCTGTATTTTTGTAATTGTATCTGAAATGCTTATTACATTTAAATTTTTAGAGGTAAAAATGATTTAATTTTATATCTTTTAAATTTTTAGAGGTAAAAAAGATTTAATTTTATATCTCTTATTAATTTTCGGCCTTTCTTTTTTTATTATTGTACGTGATTGGACGTAATGAATTTCTATTTGGATCGAAATATATAATTAATCAGAGTAATAAATAATTAATCAATAATCAGATATTACGTTGGAAATTATCACGTGTAAAGTACCTTATAATCTCTGAAACAAAAAATTGAGACATTACTTTCCATGACATCATTTTCCCAACTATGGTATTGAAACAGAAGATTGCTACTAACTTATATAGGTAGTAAACGAACCTTCCTTTCGCGACCACGGAAAGCTCAGCGCATCGTCTAGCCGGCCGATTGTTCGTTTACCTCGCCGTTTAATCGGGCTCTCAATTATCGCGCAATCAAGACGACCTAATTTCTCGTTTGCTCTTTCTTCCCTTTCCCCTTACCTCCCCCTCTCTCTTCCTCACTCTTTCTCTTCCTCTCTATAGAGGACAAAATATAACATGTTCGGGGTCTGACGTGCGCCGATACGGTTTCGTGTGTAGCGAAATTCTCTCGCGCGCGCGCTTGCCGTGCTCAACGTCACGCGTTACGTGCAGCGGCGTTTAATGTTGATGTTAACATTTCGTCCGGAGTCCGGGTCGCGCCGCCGAGACCTTTAGAGCCAAACTGACTTTCTTTTCAATGCCATCCACTTCTACGGCGCGTTCCGGTGACGCGGAAATGGAAATTGCATACGCTGCATTGCCTATACAGCGAATGCAAAGAGCCGGGTAGTAAGCGAAACGACGGAGCGATATTCGATCCAAGTGAAATTTTCGATGATTGTGAAGAAACGGAAAGGGAAAAAGAAAAGTTCAACTGTCTTCCTCCACGTCCAATAACAAACGATTACCGAATAAATAACGAACAAAGCAGCTACGCGTAACGCATTATAAAAATATATTGTTCCAGTTCTCTCGCACATCCAACACTGCTCCGGGGATCGATAAATCGATATATATATATATTTTTTTTTTACTTATCGCACGCTTCTTTGACGATATAAGACAGCGCCTGAAGATGTTCGCTCCAGAAATTGCAGAAGAACTCCTGCGGAGAGTCGTGGAGTGAAGGAAGAAACACGTATAATGGTTGAGTAAATAGTTTTCACTCTTTTGCAAGAATGAATTAACTTTAATGGAATAACTTTCAACTAAAATCGCGTTTGTGATTTTTGCACATTTTGTAAGAGCATATTTGAATGACTGTACATATATATATATATATATACAGTCCATAGTGATTGAATTAATTTTCAATTGCTTTTTTTCGATGTGAAATAAAGGGAAAAGATTATTAAGATGCACTTTCACAGTTTGCGTGTATAAAAAAACATCACGTTTTATGCTGTATACTTCCACGATATATGTATTACAACATATCCTAGTTGCAATGCTAGCCAAATGGTACTGACCTTTGACACATTTTTTTCTGCTGCAACATATACGCAATGCTGTCAACGAATCGCCATGTAACGAAACAAAAATTGCGCACTAACATTAAATTGTACGCTACAATAACGTGATGATCCAAATATGCTGCTTGCCAGATATGTTTTATAATCGATATAATTTAGTAGGAGGTAAAGTTACAATCTGATATATAAATATTACCTCGAATTTTCTTTTATTCATATGCAATAAATATTTTTATAGAACTGAATAATAAATATTTTTGCAGATTTGCATGAGAGATTTTTCGCCATTTAATCCGGCATCGTCTAAGATATTTATGAATTTTCGTCGCTTCTCTTCTCGTCCTTTCTTCTCGGCACTTACGTCATTAAATTTATCGAGATAACCTCGATATTTTAAAATTCTTTTCTCATTTCCACGATAAATCAACCTCTTATCTTAATTGCTTCCTATAATAATGATTTATTGAATTACTGATTCGGATACGAATTCCTATTTGAGGAATCTCTATCTGATAGCGAGCGTTATGCACGAGTAAAATGAATACAGAATCACGTCATATCTCTAGAAAAATAAACATAAAACATCATCAAAAACATAACAAAAGCTGTAACACTGGAATATTCATCACGACATCGCCGATCGCGTTTCTTTGAGAGGGTTTTTCAGAATTATCACCTTCGTGCATCTTACCTCGTTGATTTTATCGAGCGGCAAATTTCTAGCTTTGTTAGCGCAATAGCGCTAGCGGCTGTCACGCAAACCGCGCGATTTGTACGCTTTTAGAATCAAATTGCAAGTACCGTAAAACCTCCCTTTTTGTTTCCCGAAGACGAGCGCGATTTATATTGCTCTTCCGCACCATGTTTAAAGCATATCAAAGTTTGTGTTTGTGCGCTAAAAATACCCGCAAACTACTCTAATCACGAATACCCAGGGGGCACGCTTGCTACATTAATATCTGACGTCTGGTAGCTCACTGACCTATTTGAGGGATGAACACGTGGTCCGCATGGGCAGCAACAATTGCTCAAACGTTTACGTCTACGCGCACACCAATCCTGGCCCATCGTCTTCACCGTCGATTCGTGACTTGTAACTTCCCTACGTGTCGCACAACGTTTCATCTGTTTTCAACTCGTTGGAAACATCGCAGGTTTGGTAGATATATCACATGAGTCTATTTATTTCGTACCATTGACAGCTCAA
The DNA here is from genome assembly GCA_901521435.1 of Crematogaster levior. NCBI lineage: Eukaryota > Metazoa > Arthropoda > Insecta > Hymenoptera > Formicidae > Crematogaster > Crematogaster levior. The sequence continues at coordinate 371,323 of CABEGB010001413.1, read as the reverse complement.
TAAACAAACATTCCCCGGGTGGGCTTTTTGCGTCAGGAAAAAAAACAGACCGTTGCATGTCCTCGTTGCCTCGCGAATCACATTTTTCACGCATTGCCTCTTATTTGAGGGTGGACACGTTCGATTTTCTCGCACGAACTAACTCTGCAAGGCCGGAAATTTCCGCATGCAATTTTCCATCTCGCAGGTCGCATTTCTCGATACGATCCAGGAGAGAACGCGCATTGATCTCTTTTCAAAGGACCACATATGGTAAAATCCTTCGTGTCCAGCGCGGAAACGACGTTAATATCTCTCGAATATCCGAAGCGAAGCTCTTCAACGAATATGCAGTGTTACGATGGCTTTCAATTTCACGGATTCTTTCACTCCTTCGAGGAATTCCTTCCGCGGTACGATGCATTCGCTTGTGTTCGTGATTCGTGATCATATCGATTACGTTTCGGTGGACGTTGATAATGCCGAACGTGACGGTGCGGTGCCCTCGACGTTGCAAGAATCTCGTTATCGCTTTTTTATAACGGGCGATAATCGAATTATATAATTATTACGAGCGATAAGTCGATATATTTATTATGTCTAGTGAATGCGAATGCCGCCTCAAATGAAATGTTCGAAATTGCACGATGGGTAACGAGCCGCGATTCAAGCGGGATCAAGCAGAAAAGGAATTCGCGGGGCGTTCTCGGTTTTTTATTAAATTCTGCGGTATTAAAATTTTCTTTGAAGAGGAATCTCGGGCACTTGACATCCCGCCTGGCAATTTTATTGTATATCCCTCACCGGGCTTTAAGTGCGCCATAAAAGTGTAAACCTCTCTCTTCTGGCGTGGATAAGAAAAATATTATTTCACCCCAAAACGATTACGCTGTCTGGTGGTGTCGAGTTGACAGAATTTCCGGAATGTGCAAATGTAACGAGAGAAAATATTCATGAGGTATTTCCGCATTTATTTTTTATTCCGCGGTTCTTGGAAGACGTTAAGAATCGTGAAACCTATTTTTGAATGCGGCAAATTAGCTGTTTTTCCTCGCTTCCACGATTTTATCGCGTTGGCGAACAAAGTGCAATTTGAATTGGTGACTATTCATTACCTTCCTCTTTTCTGTTGTAAATATTAAAGTGGTCATGTCCGATCATATCGGTTTCCGTTGCAATTCAGAATCTGTATTCCGCCGATCTCGTTCAACACACGCATCAGTCAGCTAATTTTATCGTGTATCAACATTAGCCTCGTTATCTTAAAGGAAATTGGAAGATCTCGTAACGGACGTGCAGCCTTTGATTTCGTGTCGAAATCAGTGAATTTATAAGTCCACATTTATATGCAGCACCTCTGGATGCATGTTCGTCGTTCGGCATTCAAGGTCGTTAATGCATGACTTATACTACACACACCGTATAATTTATTCCGAAAACACGTATCGTTATTACTTCGCAGCTGCATAATTTTTTTTTTAATCATGAATCATCAAGAGAACCCTAGAATCGATCTTTATTCACCACTCATCGTCGTCGTCGGTTGTTTCATAAAAAATTTCATTCTGGAAAATCACATGCTCTCTGCTTATGGCGCGCGCGACAATTTCCCCCATCAAACTGTTCCTTTTCGCGTAATGTAATCATTTTAACGCTTTCTATCATCGAAATGGACGCGCATATCGCGAGGTTACTTAAAGCCACACAGACACGAATCAATATTCAATCCCCGACGTATCATCCAAGCGCGATTCGACGTTGTCGGGGATCACGATAACATCTAATGTTCGCGACGAGTGATACCCTCGTTCAGAAGAACACTGATTTTTCATCGAGATCTAGTACAACTGTCACTACACTCGTACATCTCCAAAGATCCGTCAACGAAGACCGTCGCTCGTGCCGACGGAATTGCGCGTACGTCATTGCGCGACTTCATCACACTCGTCTCCGGCGTGTCTCTCATGAGCGAGCGTGACACGAGAAGTGTCTCCGGCGTCGTGTCGCTTGCGCTCACAGCACGCGGATCAATCGGGTGCACATGGCCGCACGAACACGCACGATGCACTCGCTGGTCCTTCCCACGTCGCACATGGAATGACGATCCATCGATGATCGATTATCGCGGAGAGGGCAAACGAGGGCGACGCGCGCTCGACGTTCGCGTTTTCACTCGGGGCGGCCGCGACAGCGTTCTCTGGTATTCTCGACGAGGCGGACGGATCCACGCGCGGAATACCGCAGAGCGCGCAGAAAGGAAAGATCCTCCGGATGATCGGCGAGATGAGCGACGAGGCCGGCTGGGAAGATGCGACGCGACGGTAGAATTCGTGCGGGCGAGCAGACCGCTCCAACGTGGCTGCAGGACCACAGACGTAAACCCGCGGATGGGTGGAATGAAATGAGTGAAAAGGGGAGGAGAGAGGATGAGGGACAGCAAGAGAGAGTGAAAAGAACGCGCGCGAGAAAGAGAGAGAGGAGGGTAGTAGAGGGAAAGAGATGGCAGAGAGAGTACTACGGAGAAAGACGGAGAACGAAAGAGCGACGGAGAGGAGCGGCGCCGTTCTCTCGTGGCTCTATCGACGCGAGCGCCTCCTTCGTCGACTTCCGCGCCGAAAACGCCGACGCTCGCGGCCGTTGGGGGTGGCGAAGGGGTGGTGGAGAACGCGAGAGACGCGAGGGTGATAAAAGGGGTGGTAATTAGAAAGAGGGAATACGCTGCGAGTGATAACTGATTACAAAATTAATTAGAAGGCCCGTCGCGTACCACGCGCATCAGACCGTTGGTGCCGGAAAAAAAAAGAACGAAATACGGTCATAAAGAAAGAGGTAAATACGGTCATAAGTAGTCAGGCAGCGTTTAGGAACGACGGATAGGACGGATCTAGAACGAACTTTACAAACTGGGAGAGAGAAAGAAGTAATTCGTGAGAAATAACAGTGAAGATAAAGTGTAATCCAGATAGTTATGTAGAATATAAAGGAAGCTACGTGAGCCACAGGGAATAGGGGAGCAAACAAATACAGTCAGGACGGAAATAAATAGAAAAAAAGACTCGTGAATACGCCGGGGAATACGAATGAAAATTTTCAACTGCGACGATGACGACGAACTTCCAACAACAATGAAACACTGAAGATGCGCCGGAGATGAACGCAGGAATGTTAGCGGACTTCTTTATTTTCTTTCTTTCTCCCTTAACTTCCTCCCTCTGTGAGGCGATTTACTTTTTTTACTGTATTATTATTATATTATCGGATATCCGCGCTTGCTATTTCATTATTTAGCCTTCTTTTGTTATAGTAGGTAAATATACTGAATAATGGAAATAAAATAATAGATTTCCGACAGATATTGGTCATTTTGACAATTGCGATTTAATTGTTAATGGTAAGTGTTAACGAACTTTGTAGGACTTTATGTAGCTTTTAAATGTACATAATATTTCGATGAAAAATTGTCATCAATTTTTCATGGAAAATCAGTATGTCTGCGAGTAATGTTAAGTGCAACATTTATATATATATATTTGTATTATTTCAATGTGTGTGTGTGTATATACACACACACACACACACATCGAAATAACAAAAAGACTGATTGGTAAAACGTCAGTTGATTTTATAGAGGCTGAATTTACTTTGACCCCAATTAAAGAGCAAGCAAGAATCGAGGTTTCAAAGCAGCGAACTATCAATAATTGGCCCGATTAAGCGATTATCTAAATGATTACACAATTAATCAGTGGTAAAACCGTCACCGAGAAAATCAATCACGAGACATCGAACAATCGAATGCACGAACGACGACCGTCCCAGAAATGGACAGACGTGTCTCGCGATCATTCCCAAACGCGCGCTCTCGCACAAGAGTAGAAGAGCAAACCACGTGTTTGGAACGACACACCCACGTTTCGTTCGAAATCAATGGAGATGACGGGAACGTGCGGCGTTGTTTGTATATGAACGTGGGTCTGAGTAAACGTTGCAATAAGATACAATCGGGGACGCACAAACGACGACCGTGCAAATGAAGGAAACTCCAAGGAGCGTAAGCTTATCGCGATATTTACATCAGAGTAGATGCAGTTTAGTTAACAGTCGCGGCTTATTACCTCGCGACTTAGCTCAGCTGTTTCTTTCCAAGGGCAATAACTTATTAGAAATTGTTGCATGGGAATTTTGCGTGTTAAGTACGACATGTTTCATCTACGTTTAATTCGAGAAACGGCATCACATATATAATGTTGTTTAATTTTGCTATTTCTCTTCCCTTCCTGAAATTGCAGTTAGAGAGACCTTAACATATCATGCGTGGAACTATCAGGTAGCAATGGCGCAAACAGTCAATAAAACGTGACGGTATGTGTTTTCAAGCCAATAAGGTCTGGAAGAAAAATGGTTCGATGAAATTGTCCGATCGAGTCGCAGAGAGCTGGTTACGTTACGAGGAAGATACGAAGACTAGCAGGGTGGAAAGTAGAGAAGCCAATAAAACATGCGACGTGCACGACGCAGCGAAGAGAAAGACGCTACGGTGGTATATTCGTTCATACATACGGAAACAAACGGACCCGTGACCTCTATGCGATATATATATACAGGACTATGGCCACAAGTGCCGTGAAAGTCGCGAATAATTGTTCACCCATGACCTACGTCAACGATATTGACTATACACACGCGACTTTAATCTAAATAACACCACGTCGGAAGGAAAATATACATATCTTCTGTTTTCGCATGCAAAGCCCGAGAGAGGAACCTTCCGTCGAGAATTATTCCAAAGCGTTCTACTCTCTTTTTAAACTCTCTGGATCACATGTCGGCGATATTAAAATTTGAAGAAGTTGTTGAAAGTGAAGATAATTTGAAAGTTAGATTCTTCATTGGTAAATAATAAAATTACAGATTGATTTTGATTAATTTTGTCGACCGCGAAAATTAGTTATTCGCAGAATACAACGTCGCATATAAATTCGGCTGTTTCTTTAACACAGTGACAATACACGACACACCCACGACGCAAAATCAATGTCGGCGGGGGCGTCGTGATTGTGTCTACAGCAGCAAAAAATTTAAGAGGAACGCGTTTCCCTCGAGATCATACGTTAAGTACTTCACTCCACTTGTCAATGATATGATGAGGACATAAATAAAGTAACAGAAGAGCAGAAGTCAATTACAAAATGATAATTAAAACTTTTTTATGTGTGTGCTTGGTAATGACTTACTGGTATTATATAATAATAAAATAAATTTTTCAATAATTTAAATAATTTATTTAAAATGAAAATCTTTGAAGGATATGTTAAAAAATTTTTACATACGTGTCGTATAACAGTATTGGAGAAAAAGAGAGAAAAAAAGAGAAAAAAAAGAAAAGAAAAGATGAGGGAGACAAATCTCGAATGAAAAATCGATAAAAAACTAATTCCAAAGACAGAAGTGCTTCTTGCAATCTGATACCGGCGATTAATCGATTGAAGTGACATTTACAATGGAAAATCAATAAATGTATTCGACAAGACTCAATTATATATGAATAATATTCGGAGTATTTCGGATGAATCTCCAGACAGCAGAAACCGAACAATCACACAATGTTATTGCATTATTAATAAAATGTAATAAATTTCGCAATGTATTAAATTTTTAAAGAGAGAAATTCTATTAATTTTTTTAGTTATATCACGTCATCATATATCCAGCATTTTAATTAAAATTAATCGCACTTTTAATTTTATATCTCATGCGTTTAAATTAATAACTATGACGCTAATGTCAGGCAAAAAATATCAATTAAAAGTCGAACGTTACTTATTTTAATTACTTATGTTAATTAACATGTATTGGCAGAAAAACTGTCAAAAATTAATATACAATTTTAGATTCATGTAATAAAATGATTGTTTAGGTTATGCAGCAATGACTCAGTTAAGCAAAATTCCCAAATCCTGACAGACCTTGAATCAGATCGGTATAAATTTTATCATTTGCTATGCACCCCAATAACTTGAAACTTAGAGGATGCATAATATGTATATGTATATGCTCCACATTACTTCCAGTGCGCTTGAATGGTGCATCTCGCAATGACACCATTTATCGCCTGCTCCTCGCTGAATTTGCATTCCCGGACGATCTTCGATTCACCCCCTCCGCATCCTAGAACGCTAGTACTTCGATGATGCTTTCAATACTCGAGAGCTTTTCACTTTCTCATCCATCCTTCGCGACGTTCCTGATCTAACAAGATACCACCATTTGGTCCAATACTTTAATTTATATCGTTACTGCAATGCTGACGTTCTCCATAAAAATAACGTGCAAAGAAATTTTGTAACGATCCGTATTCAATGATTTTGACAAAACATTAAATACTAAATAAACATGTTTTATAAACACATGTCAAAAATAAAATTAAATAAGTCAATGTTTCAATATAAATGTTACACTAAATGAATTTGTATAAATGACTAATAAAATTAAATGGTTTCAAAGACAAATTTCGAATAATAAAAATTTTTAATTCCAGAGGCAAATTAAATTGAAAATGTAGCTCCATTTCTATATAGAAATTGAAATCGAATAATTTCGGAAAATAATCTGTCTTTTTTGTATATTATATTAATGTATTTTTGTATTATACTAAATTATAGAATTTCAGATATATTTCAGATATTTTTCTTCATGTTTCGCGCGAGAAAAGTAGGAAAAAGTAATTAAAAGTAAGCAACACGATAATACTACTTTATAGATGAAAACAAAGTTTGACCCGACAGAATATTGATTGCAGGAGCCGCGGCATCGTGCTGCCGCGAACTGTTCGTCTGCTAAACTTTATACACACCCTATGGATCGATTTTGTAGTCGGTAAAGCAGAAGACGATTATCTTCAGCAGTGAAGCTGTGCTATGATAAAATTTTCGTGGAAATTCTATCAGTTTCAAAGATTTTCCGCGATGGCACCACCGGGAAAATTAAGGTTCAAGAAAACACAAGGTATCCCAATTTTTCCGCATTGCAGGAAACTTGGGACATCCTATATACATATGTCAATGTAAGAATTCTATGGGTTTTCTTATGGAGTCTTATAGAATGTTTCAGGAGAATGTCAGATCATTTCAGGACATGACACATTATTTTGTATATGGGTACATTATTTTAAAAAACTTTTATGTAAGCATGTCCTATTTTGGACAATTATAAAATAGAGATTATAAATATAAAATGTGTTCAAGTTTTTTAGCACAAAAACATTTATATTATCTTAGTAAAATAAAAAATTCTACAATGACATTAAATTTTAAGCTTAGAATAAATTTTCAAATATCTCATTTCAATGCATTTTGTAGCTTGAACACGAAGATAATATATATGTTATTTTTTAAATAACAATCTAGTTGATATTTCTTACACGTTCACCAGTAGCCGAGATACTTATAATCATCAATTCATCTTCAACTTATTTCTCTTTTCACCGCGTTAAGATCAGTAGTGGGATATTTGAAAATTTATCATAAGTCTAAAATTTAATGTAAATATTTCATTGAATTTTTGATTCTACTAATCGTAAGATAATAAAGATTATTAAGACTAAAGACTGTATATCTTTATAACCATCCAAAATAAAACACACATGTTTATAAACTTTTTTAAATGATATATCATGTGTATAATATATCATGTCCTAGAATACTGACTATTCCTTCTGAAACATCTGTTAAAAATATGCAATCTATCCTTATAAAAATATAATTTTACCATCATCTTTATGACTAGAGACGCCGGTAGTAATAGCTATAAAAATATAATATCCCGTCGGGAAAAGATCCAAAGTAAGATCTCACGTTTCGCATAAACAAAATTGCGTATTTAAACAAGCACGCCGCGTATAGAAATACATACGCTTATATAAACGTGGCATTTTGGCAAACGAGCGCCGCAATCTTGCTAAGTCTTCAAACGACAATCTAAATCTATCTCGCGTGTCTGTGTGACGGCTTGACAATTCGGCGTAAAACTTCTCGCTGAAGAATAGCTTCTCTCGTTTCTTTTCGCGATCGCAATGTTTAGTTATGCCTAGGTATAAATATAGATGCAACTATTGACTCAATTTCGCACGATGTGTTTTCTCCATCGATATTTGAAAATAGCTTGAAGAATATCGCGGAAAACATAAGTAAGATCTTGGTGAGTAAAAGTACGTTGGGAATGTTCAGTATACTTATCGTAGGAGTAATGATATGTCTTAGTATTCCACTAGGATTCAAACTGTCCTGAAAAGATCGTATTCTCAAGACGATTATCTTAAGTGTTGGTTGAACTTTTCGTTCCCATGTGGTACAACTTCATCAGATTTAGATGGGCAAAGTTTCACGAAACAAGGAGAGAGAGAGAAGAAGAAGAGAACGGCTAACCCGGCATAAAGTGTGTCATAATTAAATTATAAGGTGTTAGAAGTAGCACACCTGAATTATTTAGAGTGCCACGAAATTACAATCGCGTTTTTTATTTACATTATTAGTTTATTCCCCATAATCAATTGCCGCAATCAATATTCCGTCTTGCGCAAAGAGATTGTCAACATAAATTACACTAACGACAAATAGATAATTGAAATTGTTTTACGCGGAGAAGTCTAGGAACGTATTTGAGATAAATTAAATTGGTCAAACATCAATTTCATCAACAACGTCACGTTAGTGAGATTACCTGCGCAATCTGGAACTGTTACAATATTACACAATCTCCGTTAATTAATACAACGGTGCTGCGTAACAGTGCCGTGCGCTGTTATCGATAACAAGCGCACGCATTACTGTTTGTTACGGATACGCAAGAAAAATTTATAGTTAACGAGTGTAGAGAAGTTGAAGTTTTAATATGTAAACTGCAGCTCTTTGTTGTCGTTTTAATATCAATTAATAAAGTATTTTTTTCCAGTATCTATATCTATGTCGTTTGCACAGAACAGTTCGACATTTCCGGTTGCCGAGCTCACTTCGTATTTGCCAAAGTTCATATCGCGAACAAACATATGCGGCATTAGCGTAGAAGGCCGCGAATCAGATGAAACAATATTGCCGATTCGCGGTTCCCAGCTCGTCACACGAACGATAACAGCTCATTGTACGTGCGATGAAATATGTAATTTCACTTGGAAGAACACGCACGTCGGCCAAGCAATGCCAATGTTATAACCCGGTCATATTGATCCGAAGATATTCTGTCCCTTTTACTTTGCAATGTTATGTTTCATTTCTGTGACGTATATACCAGCGACGTGTACTCATGATGTTGAATGAAAAAAGTAATTTACTTGTCTCCAGAGGCCTTGAAATGATAAAATAGAAAGATACCCTTGCTTTACAATGAATTGGATTTACGCATGCATATTAGATCATCGTTCGGTGTGACATCTGTCATGTCAGCTAGTTTTAATCCATTTAAAACAAACAGAACGTTTTCGTGTAAGATTTAACCAGGCCTAATTTGCCGAAGAAAGATATAAAAACAATGGTCGATTTTCCTTCGATCATTAGATAAATATTAGATAATTAGTGGATTTTTCAATAAATCTATACAGCGAGAATACGAGGTTTTAGATAGCCTTGAAAACGAAGTTCTACTCAGGGAGAGTGATTACGAGTAAAATTTATCATGTGCAAATTTTCGTCAATCATCATTTTACATGCGAGTACGTATACTTGAGAAGTTTTGCGCAAGTTTGTATGCAGAATTCAGTGACTAGGGTTAGATCTTAAACAAATCAAGGTCGTCGTGGCGACCCTCAGTGGGGCATTACTATCGATCTTGTGAAAGAATCGTTGAAGAAACAACGTAAAACGAAGCGGCCTGGCGTGAATAAGGATCACATGTCGAAATGATCGATCGCAGGTAAAATATTAAATTAATCCTAAGGGTTGAAACACATTTAAGTTTCTGTCAGCTGCATGTCAGTTTGTAAGTTGCAAGCGAAGTAATTATTTAGGCTTTTACGCCTATGACACTAATATTATCATTATCGGCAAGTTTCATTATTTATGCTATACGCATATACATGACGAAAGTAGCTTAAACATTTCTTATTAAAGTCTTTTTACTGTAAATATACACAAATTCCTTCAATCCGCTTAACGCAATAAAATAGATAGAATAAAATATCAACCTTACATTCGGCATACAGTCAATATTGTATTTAAATCCGATTTTAATGATGTCGTTATAAGTATTCCCGTCACATTTCAATATTACGTGCCTCGATCGCAAGAGAAGTTCGAAACAAAGTTCGAAATTGCCTGTTTTCAACGTGAGCAAGCGTGTAACGCTCCGTCATCGTTGTTTCTAAATTAACTTCATCAATATACAACGATTGCAATACATTAAACGTCAAACATAAACTAACTTTTGCGATAATAAAAAAACATTGAGCTCTCGGATGCTGAGATTAAATAGACAGAGAATATTAATATTTCAATAATATTTCAAAACGCCGGAGATTAATTATGAGCTACTCTCTTTCGGTAATTATATCTTCCCCTTCTTTCCTGTAATAAATGCGAAACGTTCTAATTAATGGAAGATTTATCGGACGCGTCGGACGAGAAACAAATTTCGGGACAGATACGTCACTATGTTATATTGTTAACAATCTACTACTTCCCGCGCGTCGTGTTGCAGAAACTAATTTTCAAATTATCATATCGAAAACAAGCACTGCAATATGTATTACTATTCTATATTAGGATCTGTTTATAGAATTTGTGAATTACAAACTACACGATTTACTATCTACGATTTACTAACTAGAACGGTAAATAGAACTACTATACGCAAACTTCAATCCGGAGTAACTCGACAAGCAAATGCATTGATCGATTAATTAGCGTGTAATGTCATGCATATATACGAGAGGGTAAATGCAACATCAGTAAAATAAAACAAGTAAACAGTCTCTCATTCCGTCTCAGTCCTCTCATGTTTGCGAGTTTATGTCTTGCTCTCTATTATAAATACGATGTTGCGAAACCTGTACGGGAAAATGTCAAAATTCAAGCATGAAATCGCTTATTCGTCATATGGTCGGCTCTTATGGCGTTGCAATGTCCATCCCATTTAGACGCAATTCCTACAAAGCTATGTTGTAATGTGTGCGTCAAAGGGCACGTAATTGATGGGAAATTATTCCCCTCCGATTACTCCCTCCCTCGGCCGTCATGTGTAATCAGACAATTAACTAGCGATTGAACAAATAAGGTGACTGTAATATCGTGTGGTTTCTTTAATTAATAACGTGCTGACACCATTGACGTATAAACATCTCTGTTTCTTTTAGTATGGTCGTTTTTGTTTGTTGAAAATGGCATAAAACTTGAACTCATAGATTAATAATGACTCTAAAAGAAAACGACGGTTACTAGCCGGTAGTATATCGTGGTAATACCGCATATGTGTCACTGTCGCGGTTAATGAGAGCTTTTCGTATTTTCACAAAGATATAACTGCAGTAACTGAGAAATATGAGAACGAGACAACAAAACTATTGAAGATGATAACGCTGTCGATAACCAATTACAGTTGATAAATTACACAATGTAAATACAATTAAAATGAAAAACTTAGATCTTTCTATTTCTCCTCCTCTATATCTTTTTTTAAAAAAATAAGAACGAATCAGTTGTTTCGGTTAGATCAATTAGCGTTTTCAATTACAATATTGACGATGAAATTCGAGATCCGAGCGTATTGTTTCCAAATCAATAGCTGTAATAATGGGTAACCGGCTGAATGACAATTTCCGAATTAATGGATGTACTCTCAGTATTGTGTATTGATGTAAATATGGATTTCGTAATCAGCTTACAAACAAAATCTCTGTGAAAGGTAATTAGTATTGTGAAAGAGTTATTTTGTGTGTGTGTGTGTGTGTGTGTGTGTGTGGCGCGCGCGCGCGCGTGTGTCCAAATACAGATTAATTTCTCCAAAATGTTTTAACCATTCCAATATCAAGAAAATATCGTGTATTTAATACAGTATATAATATCATAGTTCTTTCACAAATAAATCTCTATTTACTCCGTTTCATATTTGCATTTCATCTCGTGGGCGTAAAGCCACCAAGGCCTTGTTTAACGAGTGAGAGTCGACGGTGCACTTTACGAGTGACGTTGGAAGATCTTAAATGCAGGTAAGAGAAGAGAAAACAAAGCCGTTACTGCACTACAGGTCACGATATGCAAAATGAAAAGCTTTTGTATAGCACGGCGGCTGTATGAGCAATCAGGCTTTAACTCGTTGTCCTCAAGCACGTTTTGACCTTGCATATTTTTTGAACGTAATGTTATTCGTATTAAGAAAGTGGTTTAGAATTATTTTATGTTTTCTTCATCTTTCTTTCTTCTTAATCTTATCCAATATAGCAAGAATATATTTCAAAATGGAACACTATTTTTATATATATGTATAATGTTTCATTCGAAATCATCCTTTAATGAAATTAATATAAATTTTTCAATAAAAATATTAACTGTACATTATTAATATATACTAATAATGTACAATTGATATCTATACAAATATATCTAATTTTTCACATTTTCATAAAAAAATATTATTGGTGCAATATTATCTTGCACGACACAATAAATTTTATTAACAAATAGAGATTAAAATATTAAAATAATATTAAAAAATGTTGGATATTTTAATAAATTGAATTTTCACAACCTAATTTAAAATAAAAATACATTTTGGCAAAAAACAGTTTTTTAAATGTTTATGAAGAACTTTACATGAAATTAAAAATTCGGTTTTAATTTCACATGCAAAGTCTTGAAAAAAATTTTGTAATCAAGCATAGAATTTACCTCTCACGAAATAGTTAATTATTAAGTCAATCATTAGTTAATTATTAACTAATTAATTATTAACTAAATTTAATTAAATTTTATATTAATTATTAATTAAATTTTTTATTAATTATTAACTAAAGTTAACTAAAGTTAATAATTATTAACTAAACTGAACTATTCTTTCATAATAGACTGAGAAAAGTAAATAGCAATTCTTTTCTATACAGTTAAAAGAAGAGAAAATATTTCCTGAGAATTTTTCAATACAATTTCAACGCACCGAGAAAGATTTAATTTTTTCACGAAAAAATATTCCGCAGAAGAGGCCATACATTTAGCAAGTCACATTTTCACTCATGAGTAATTCATATGTACATCATAGATGTATGCTTTTTGTGCATATATTAAACCCGATTCAAACCCGTCATATTGTATTGAACATGTAAAAACTGCTAAGTCTTTTTATATACAAAAACATATCGTTTTATTAATTTGTTACGATCTGACTTTCAAAAACAAGTTACCTTGTTACAAGAGAATATATGCAGATCACAAAAGAAAAATAAAAAGAAAAATAAAATGAATGTGATACTTCACACAATCGGAAAACGGAATGTTTGCATTGATCAGACGAAGGCAGTATTATTCTGACTAGAGTACGTTTAAACGATTTCAAACCATTCGACATAATTTGTCAAAGAAAACAGTACGAAAAAGTACGATTTACGCATTTCTCTTGTGCGTGCTTGTCTTGTTCGCCGCATTCATCGGTCGACATTTCCAGGTTGAAAAATGCATCGTAGACGCATCTATTTTCGAACATACGTCCCAGTTGAGCGAGGCCCGGTAAACGTTTGCGTACCGGTCGACAAACATGTTTGTACTTGGAATGTGACATGACATAATTACTGCGGTTTGCCAAAGTGCGGTCGAGAGACGCGGAATTGTAAATCGGGAAAGAACAATTGTGGACAAAATTTTTTTCTCGCTTAGTAATTCGCTCAATAATTTTTATATAATAAAATAATAAAGTAAAGATGATGTATATACATCACTTTACATAACAGTTTCTGCATTGCACGTGTCTCTCACTGTGTATTGATGTATTTTCATGAAACAAAAAAGATTGTTACGAGAAAAGCAAAATATAACATGTTTAATGAACTGTGCGGAAATTAAGTAATCGCGCTTCCAGCTTTATGCGTCGAAAATAACTGAAGATAATGTTATGAGTGGCGAAAATTCAAGAAAATGAGATACGACACTGGTTCTTCAGATAAGGCAAGGTAATTATTACAAAGAAAACAAAGCGCTTGTGATATCAGCATTATTTAATTAACTTTCATAAGGTAACTAACTTCAAAGTTTTTATCGATAAAGCTGGTAGCATTAACGTTTTATAATATTTCATAACTTTTTTATTTTATATTCTGTACACTATTAAAAATCAAGCACTTTCGTTAAAAAAAAGTTTTAAATATAATTTTTTAAATAAAAAATAATGTATGCAAACGTAGTGCATGCGTGTAGAATTGTCTGTTCAATCATATTATTATGTAATTGATACCTTAGCGTTGTAATGCGCATCATTAAACATATAGCAATTGTAAACTACATACTTGTGTACATATCTGTATCCGCAGGGCTTTATGAACAAGGCAGAATATTCTAATATAACGTAAACAAAATGAACACTATACTCTTGGTAGGTCGATCAAACAGCATTAAATTAATTCTAAACATGCACCTGCAACATGCAGAATTCGCATCACAAAGGAACGTTAGTCTGGTAAACGCTTCTCTCTACTTACGAGTGACAAGACAATTACATTTAAACCTTGCGGTAGGGCTACAATGTAGACTCTTCGACCAAAAGTTTATATAGGAATATTGTGTCTTTAAAGTCACATGGATTTAGAGAAACTAAAAAAATAATTATAGTTCTTCTTCGTCTTCTTGAGATTTTATTAACAGATAACAATTTGTTATTCTTGATTATAAAAAAGAATTTAGAAATTCATACCGTCGTAATTATTATTTTAAATATAAAGATCTGAAATCTTGAGAAGCAAAATTTAGAATTTTCTGCTATTCTCACGTTTCATGTCAATTAATAACTTTTTCAACAATTTAAAAAGTTGCTAGATGCATATAGTTGTATGAATTCATAAACCATCAAAGGCTTACGTTTCTACATGCAGTTGGTGAGAAATTACATGATAATATCGTTGCAACATCAACGTGCGCAACCACATAGAATATGTTTCATGTTGTGTATAATTTCGTGTTTACTCTGTAGCAAATTCCAATTCATCATAATGAAATAATCATTCACATCGCAATAATTAGCGTCCCGGTGGAATGTCAATTACCGCGGTGATTAGCACGGTATATATAATAAATATTAGATATCTTCCGGAAGTGTATCCACAAAATCAAATTGTTGTAATTACGTAAATGTATGTATGTTATCCTTAGCTTTGTCAACGAATCGCGTATTCGTATCACTTAACCCGTTCGTTGTTTAACCTGTTCGTGAATTTACGCGATAAATTTCCATCAATTTCTACCAATTCCATTATTTTTTAACAAGCCGGCGCGTCGGAAAAGGTTTACACGGCGGTACGGGTGATCGTCTCGAACTATCTCGAAAACACGAACACAATGGCAGAGCAGGAAATTCGATTCATTCAACTACTCACTCTAGAAAGACCTCGGATTCGCTTCGGGGCAACACCAACCTCGGCAATACGATGGCCTTCTTGCGCCGATTCTTGAGCGTCTGCACGGCGAATTGAAACTCGGGCGTTTGCAGAGGCGAGTGCGGGCTCAGAATCGTGATCTTGCGGTCACTACCACCCGGACTGGTTAAGGAGAACATGCTGGTCGGTGGCGGCAAGCTCAGATGCTGCGGTATTTTCCTCTCCAAGCCAGTGTTGGCAAACAGACCGCGTCTGACCTCGGCGTTCATACTTTCCTCCCGATGAAGATTATCACTGCTCTTCGACTCGATTGTCACGATCCTGCGCACGTCCCTCGTGGATGACGTCAGGAAACTTCTGTAATGAGTCCTGGAGGGGCCTATATGCAATTCCGAGGACGAAGACAATGATTCCATCGACTTAGAGTCTTCGCTGTAGCGATCGTCGGCGCTCAGGAAATTTCTCGACGATCGCAGGCTCTCCATCGATCTGGCGGTCGTCTGGCTGCTAACGCCGCCGGCCGTCAACAAGTGCTGTTGCTGCGGGCGTTGCTGTTGCATCTGTAATCTCGAGATACTCTTCACCTCGGGTTCGTACTCCTCCTGACTGGAGCTGGACTGCGGGCTGCGGTTCGTCACCATGAAGAGGCCCAGTCGCGAGCTGTCGCTCACACGAAGAGACGATACCGTGGTCGTTTTTCTACGGTGGGATTCAGCATCATCCGAAATGTTCAAAGAGAGATGATGACATTTCTCGTATAATTTGCGCGTCTTAGTCGACTGCGATACATCCTCGTCTTTCGGCAAATTTTCCATTTCGTTTTCAGACGCGCACTCCATAGTATCAGAATCTTCGGCCGACTCCTGCGTTCGCAAAATCTGCTGGCTGATCTTGGAGGTAAATTTCGAGGTAGACGTGGTGATTTTTTTAGATACTTGGTTCACCAGCGTAACCGTCTCACGCAGGTCCTCGGTATCATCCTCGTCCATCTTTGAAGAATCGCTAAATTATTTAGAAAACACACAAACTGCTGCAGAACAAAAAGCGAAGCGATTTTTTTCTGTGATGTTGCTTGCGCAAAGTTATCAGAAGAGTTATTCGTAGGTGGTTAATTCATCATATTTAAACTTATCCATATTTTAATTGTTGTAAGACGAGGCGATCGAATTGTTAAATTTTCAAGCAGGATGTGTTCACGACTCCACGTGAATCTCTTCGTCGTTAGATCGGAATAAGACGTTCTTGGCACTTCTTTTCTTTTAACAGTATTGCGTATTTTATTTACACTTCTTGTCGTTTACCAGCCAACAAACTGAAAATCAATATTACCTTTCAATAATAAAACAATTTTATTTAGTTGGAGTACTTGGAGCCACTTTCGACATTATTTCTCGTATTTTTCTTCTTTATTTTTATTAATCCCGTTAACACAATGACATATACAAAATTTATTAGTGATTATCAAACACTTTTTATTATTGAATTTATTGTAAATTTGATTTCTAAGCTTCATCGTGTGTTACATCAACGCTGTAATGTATGATTTTAAGTAATAACAAGTTAACATGTTTTTCAACGTTGAGCACTGTGTATATGAGATCAAAGAGAAACGCTAAACCAGATCGCTAAGATTAAAGCATCCAAAGGAAAATTGAACTATCGACAGTTACGTTTAAAAAAATGTTTACAGAATGTAAATTCGTCGTTGATAGCTTTGTATAATAACAATTGTACAAAAAGTTTTTTCAATTACAGACAAGTTAATTGGTTTGAAAATACTAAAATTTGTTATTTCTATCGCATGTTCAACCAAAATTACATAAAATAATCGATTCCATCGTATTTAGTAAATTTTATTTTATAATATTATATAAAAATACCATAGTTTTCAAGAAGATTCAAAAACATTTACATTCTATTTAATTCTTTCACAAACAAAAGAAATAATTGATATTGTTCTACATAACAAAAGATTTACAGCAGCAATAATAGCAACCTAAATTTCTACAAAGCAAGAAGATTAAATCAACTTTATTTGTATCTAGAATAAATAAAAGATTTTGTGATTATATGTATGTATAGTTAATGTTTTATTCATGAATAAAAACATAAATTCACGACTTAAACTCAGCTATTCTTTCGACGGCAAATATTTGCATAAGATATTTGTGTGCACAAGAAAGCAAGTAAGAAACGGAAGAAACAGTAAATTTAACTTGAGTTTTCATTGCAATAATAAATATTTTACACGTAGAGTCCATTTTTTTCATTTGTTCATGTGGATCCATTTTCTCATAAATCCAATTACCAGAACAGATTACAACCCAGTCATAGTTACATCGCTTGCTATCGACATCTCCCCCTTTCTCTCTCTTCCTCTCTCTTTCTCTCTCTCATAAGACATTTATAGCTTCCGCAAGAGTTACTATGTCCATCGTGAAAACCGTAAATTAAAGCATTTGTAGACGAAGGCATAACTTTCCGGATTCGAAAGCTTCGCTTTGAAGTAACATGCAATTGGCGCGCGAACCAGAATTCGATACAAGCTCACAACAATAGCCACTGGTAGAGACAATGGGTACAATAGGCGCACTGTGATGAAGTCATTCGATTGCATCCCCCTTTAAGTTGAATGCTACATCTAGCTTTAGCATTTATATGGTATAAATGAGAAACGATTGAACGCTTTATGTGGTAGCTAGCTTATTTGTGTACTTAGAATTCGTCGCAGCAATCATCGTGGTAAAAATCTGAATCAAAAAAAGACATGGCATCTCGAACGCATATTCTTTCTTTCGCTGATTTTTATCGCGTAAAATATATCGTTTGTTTTTACCAAAAATTTCCTGGTTTTTTTCAGCAACAAGAATTTCTAGGTGGAAGAGCTTCCGCGATTTTCATATATGTATTCAATAATTGCAAGCAAACGTGTGCGTTCGACCATTACTCGTATAAACATTCAGTAATTCATGGTAGTAAAGGTCGCGTAGTTGTTGCGGCATGTATAATAAATCACATTAATTAATACATAGGCGTGCACATAAATTGTTTCAACCAGTCGTAAACATAATCGAGATAACTATTACATACCGTAGTATAACATTAATAAATTTACTCGACACGTTTATCACGTTAATTGCACAGTTCACTTCGGATAATGAGTAATATTGAGCAAAATCACATTATACCAATGAATTCAACAATGAACTCAATAATGTGAAAATGTTGAATATGGGATGTGACGATCTTTACTGCGATCGCGTGCAGTAGCAATAATAGTCCAACGAGCAATTTCAAATCTTCGAAACAACTTCTGTGTTTTGATTGCATCGCGCAGGAAGTCAATCAAGGTGACCATTCGATCTCGAACGAACTTTCTGTTAATCTAAAGATTAAAAATCGGTACAAAATAATGCTATAAATTAAAATAAAACTGCAAAAATATTACAAATAATAATATAAATCATAAAAATCACGTGTAACTCTTACATCCGTTCCGTTATTTTTTATTTTTCTTTTGATTAAAAAATTCCTTCGAATTACAAATTTATTGTTCCGCTTACAGCAAATCTTTACACATCGTTGTCATTTTATCGATCTCTAAATCGTAATAAACAAATCTTTATCATAGTTAATTCGTCTACAGAGAAATCGATCTACGCGTAATAATTATTATAGCTGTACGGAGAGAACACTGGTACGCAACCGCTTTTAGTAGATCGCAGCCGGAATGGAATAAATAAATGCCAAGAAATTCTGCCAAATATTTGCGAAATTTCTAGTCATCTATATCAAAGTACAGTAGGTAGAACAACCTGTGTTAATTCAACATCTAGAAGTGCGCTCATACTGCCATTCAACAATTAATATTGATAGTTCGTAATTGATAGCTCATTATCAAACTTTCAACAACTTTACATTCGAGCTTTTTGAACTTGTAAAAGAAAACCCGTGAAAATTTTCTTATTGCAATTACATGTTTTTAAAATTATACGTTAAAAAAATTTCTTTGTTAAATATTACAAATTTATTTTTTAAGATTTGAATATTTTACAACACATTTTCGCATTTTGTTTGAGTTTTGAAATTTTAACTTTGTTTTGAGTTTTAGCTTTTACGGAATTTCAATGTTTTTCTCATCTGTGATCTTGACACATAATGTGAGTATTTAACCTTTCCAAAAAAATTAACGCGATGCTGTAGTTTTGATGGAAAAACAATTTTTGTAATCAAACGCTGTATCGTGAAAGTATTATTTTTTCCGAATGATCTTTTTTCTATTCAATTCTAAACTATCAAGGACGCCCACGTTAGAACCATTCAAGCATATCTACGCTGCAGATTACATGGTCGATTGCATGCGAGGCTTTACTAGCATTTTACCTATCGATCGCGCTTTCATAGATGCATAGCGAGCTTCCACGAAATCATCGAAAAGGAAAATCTGCACAATGCAATCTTGGAATACGAGTTTATTGTCATTACAATGGATTTGAAAATTGCCGAAATCGCGCAATCGTTATGTTATTGTACGACGTAATCGTATATTAACGTAATCATCGGATTACATTACTATCGTACATGTTAATTAATTGTGTGTTTATTAAGAATATTAATATATAATTTGTAATTAATCACATGTCCGTATCTAAGGAAGTTATGCATTACTTAATAACAAAAGCATCAAAATTATAACTGAGAATTAAGATAACTAAAGTAAATAATAATGAAAATTACATACAATAATAATTGCATTAATATTATGAATTAACTCATATAAAGTAACTCATATGAATCATGATATATATTTATTATATACTCGATAAGACAGAAATACTTTCTCTAAAATAAGCTTTGCATGAAAATGCTTGAAGAGTTCAGAAGTAAACCACAAAGTGCACTCAAGTCGTCGTACAATCTGCCTTTTTCGATAATCAGAGCACGTACTATAATCAGCTGCAATTGTCTTATCTCAAAAGTAGGTCGTATCAAATTCAACGAACTAATAGGTCGTAAAAATTTCTGGGGACACGATAACCTAACCTTGTTCCCGGCTTAAATGAATAGCCGACCTAGTGATTTCACGACGGACAGTCACGATTTGTTGATGACCACCGGCGTGAAATCACTCGCAGTGTTTAGCCACCCACACGAGACACAGGGCAAGGCTGCACTTCACCAGCGCAATCCCGGGGAAACACGCCACTTCCGGTTGAATCCGTGTACTATATAACGGTCTCATCGATTCCGGCAATGCACCAGCTGGTGCATCCAGATTGGGGAAATGTCGAGTTCTAGGTCAAATGGACTAGATTCGTCCTTTCACCTGGATCCATCAGGGTGCCACGCGATTTGGCCATTTCGATCAAGCGGCAGGCCATACTTCATCTCGAGTATATCTCTACACATTGAATGGGAATGTGACGCGAGCGCGGGTTTTCTCCGTAAATGTTACCCGGCGATAACGAGAAACGAAATTTTCTCTCTGCCAGTAGCTCTTTCTTATCAAATTATAACAGAAAAATTCTATATCTTCGATTTCATATTTGCGATCTCTTACAACATATTTGTCCTGCCGAAATAACGAGCGTTTCTCCTACAAGCGTATATGAATATTTATATGAATATTCTATCAATATGAAAACAATTCGAAAAAGTCTTCTTGAAGAACATTTCGTTAGCGATATGAATTCGAATGAATATTTTTTGTGACGCTCATTAAAACAGAATCCTAAGATCTGTGGATTAATTCAACTTCTATGCAACGAATGCCGAGGCCATTGGAAACTTTCATCGGCACAAATCCAAACGGGAAGTTTCGCGTATAGAAAATGGGATATATATCTCTCTGCAAACGGCATGACGGATTCTTAACGTCGTCCTAGTCAGCAACGGAAATGTATGAGAGTTGAAATTCAAATTTCTTATATACATACAGATAGATTGAAGAGCTTATTCCGCATTTTTAGAAAGTTCGGAGAGATATAACTCTTAACAGAAACTAGTAAAAAAATTATTCAAACAAATAAAAGAATCTAAAAAAATAAATCGCCGTTTCATTAAAACGACATTTGCACGTATTGCAATATTGTTCTAATAAACATAAATAAACTAAAATACGAAAGAGAAAACATTAAAATGCAACGTAACATTAATAAAAATTCTATTTTCAACAAAATTCTAACTTTTCTATTGAGATATTGTTGTAACTGTTAAAATACATATACAAATAATATTGATTATTTTAGCGGATACATCAGTGAGAGAAATATGCGAGAGAAATACGCGTGAAATGTACGTTTAAAACTGAATTAACAGTGCAAAACAACTTTTGCATTGCGTATGTTTATTTACATATGATTTCAATTTTTCATAAAATCCTACGATATCAAAATATCGGATGAAATATGCATGAAACCGCAGTATATCAAGTTCATGGACGTGTGTTTTGTGTACTGTAAGATCGACAGAGAAAAATACTCCAAAGTGTCACGCGGAAATCAGGAGCGATTGCATAAAGGCGTAATACGGCTGCCTTCGCAACCTTCATCGGTAAGATTCCACTAATTAAACGGACAACCACTAATTAATGCACCGTGCTTGCGTTACGCAATAAACCCGCACATCTATCTCATATCATCACTTCAACCTAAAATTACACGCTAAATTACGTTAGAGAGTTGCGTGTAATCAGAAGCGGTCAATACGAGTGAAATCAAGCGGAAACAAAAGCTCGCCTTGTTAAATTTACATCTTGCAACGCATTTATTGCGTATGTGCAGATGACTCTCTGTTCCGTTTACAAGTACGTTGAACTGCAGAATTTAATAATGTTCTTATCGAGTCCCTCTAATGACGTGCAACGTTGTAATGTCGCTAATATAAAAAAGCTAATATATAAAAGTGCTTTCCATAATGCAATCTCTGCAAATAATTACAAACATTGCGTCGCTTTTTCATAATTATTCAACATACGATTGCCGTTTTAGAGTTAACTGCGCAACCATTCAGCCTTAACTTTGCCCCGCAGTTTGTACGGACGATGAGAGGAAAATTAGCCGGTCTCTCAACTTCAGTTTCTGTTATCAAGTGAAGTTGAAAATGGTAACTTTACTTTTGATTCTCTAATTCACCATGGTAGATTCACAATAAATATACATCGCTTCCATCGTCGAATGAAGCAACGCATAATAACCATCTTATTTCGCTTGCCAGCCGATATTTGTACTTCGATATCAAATAGCTTAAACTGAATTAATGTACACAGATGCTCTCAACATCTGTGTTAATTATGGATTATTTTAATGGATTCGCAAGAATCACACTCGCGCTCTGTTATTATACACGTGCGTAAAATCATGCGAAGATTTTCATACGAGTTGGAAACTGACAAAACGCTCGAGGACACGATATCAAATTATAAAAATGGTGAAGCTTGACGATACTTGCGTAACCAGAAAAAACTGGAATAAACTTGTTTATCACGCAAATGAAATTTCAATCAAGCTTCTCTATCGCATAAGAAACCGTTCGTCTGCAGCGCATTGGTCCTGCCGGTGATGACTATACAGGATGATTCATGATTTCGAGAGGCTTCGCTCGAAATAAAATAGGTGAGCCTTGCGTTGTTGCTCGAAATAGATCGCGATGAAGTACGGACTCCCGAGTGCAGACTCCCACGAGCGGACAAATGCCTTCCGATTTAAACCTCGATGAGTGTTGCTACTCACAACGTCTGACAGGCTCACTTAAAATCTCCTCGAGACTTGCAGCATATCGCTATTGATAAGCGATCCTACTGATATCATCTTTCGCTTTCAGCGTATTTCACACTTTTCTTTATATAAATCCTGTGTACACACATCTCACATTTCATATCGAAAAACATGCCATAAAATATTCTTATTCCGTAGTTTAAAAATAGGAGCGCAGAAATTCCTATTGAGGAGTTATGTATGCAGAAAATGGCTTTAAATAACCTTCAGAGAATGTTATAGAAATGTGTTATACAATTTGCATGATACATTCACAAAAATGATTCAAAAGTAAAAATAGACAGTATAAAAAAAACCCGTTTACTTTTCTGCCCTTTTATAATGTCGATATTAAAAGTCGATGTGTACTTTGTATTTTTTGAATATTTTTCTCGAAAAGAATATCAAATTTAAATTAATAATAGCATTACGACGAATAAAACAATCACAAACATTTATTCTGCGAAATTGTCTTCGCTCCTCTTTAACTTTAAATGCAAAATTGTGAAATGTTTTAATTTGAAATAGAACAAAAAATTGTATCCAAGTTCCATTCTAGATCCAAGTTCCATCGTCTCTCTCTTTTGCCGGTACTTTTCGCTAAACGTAAAATATATTCTAACTTAATTACAGATAATGAGACAGTTCGGGGTTTTATGCGGTACGTGTTAGTGCTGTTGGGAATAAAACAACGAACTTCAGGGCAGTAAAACACAAACGTTAGAAGAACTTAGCGAACTCTAATTTAATTACTTGCAATGAGACAACTGCACATAAACTTTGTTCAAGCAACTTTGAGATAATTACGATTGATTTTAGACAATCAGAATATCAGCACCTACTCAGTTTAGCTACAATCTTCTCGTGTGAAAGGTAAAAGAGAATTATCTGAGTCTCATCTGTGTTACGTCTTACATTTTACTAATATGTCGGAGTTAATGAACACGTTTCAACGTGCTCCGAATTCGTTCAAGAGAATTTTCTCATGAAGAAGAGAAGAGCAAGTTGCACAGGCAAGTGAAACGCAGAGGAATCAACTACAGAGAAAGTTTTCAGCATCGAAACATAGTATGTGCAGTCTCAAGATTCAAGTAACAAGCTATCCTTTTAAATCTTCTTTTCACAAGAAACGGATACTTTGGCCAAGTTGTTCAAATGCATACAATGCAGTTTCCTGATTACAGATGATAATCGAAAGAAAAAAAATAAAATTTGCTTGAAAAATAAAATGTAATGAAATGAAAGCATAACTGCAGAAGCACACATGGGATTACTTTATATTCACGCGATGATTATATTGGTATCAGGAAACAAAGATGAAACTCCCCTAAGGGTAGTTTCACTCATTCATCCAAGTAAAGGTCCACTCCTCTAAAAAATATAACTTTATCCTGGATATATGTAATATATGTAGCTATTGTAAAAAAAGATAGAGATTTCAGACGTGACGCAAATAATACATCTTTCAACGAAATGATCTTCTTTTGTCACCTAATAAAATTTTTTCTAACTTTATATTTCTTTTCTTCTCCTTTTTCTCTCCTTTTCTTCTAACTCTTCTCGTGAAACCTATTTTGATTTTTACTATTTGATTTCGATGTTAATGATCTCCAACGTATATAATTGCGATATGATATTTAATTGTCAATTAAATCGAAAGGCTGAGGCATGTGGCCTACAAGATTTTTAATGTATTGATCGGTCTTAGTATGCCACCAGCATACTTCAGTATCCAGCTCCATCGTAAATTTTTAGTATCATTGGGTAATTTATATTTAATAAGATATATTTAATAAAAAAAATTATTTTTCAATTTATTTCAAAGTACGAGAAATCTTTGAAATAACATCTAAAAATCTATCATAAAAATAAATCAAATGAATCAATGAAAATTAATTTATGGTCTGGAAAAGGTTCACGCTTTTAAGCTTGAGGCAAGAAGCATCGTTTCCGTGCACATCAGGTATATTTTTCTCCGTTGCCTCGGGAGCGATACTTCATCTAATTTTCAGTGCATTCATATTTCCGGCCAAATCCCGGGTACATTCTCGACAACGCGATTCTCCGAACGCATATTAAACGTGCCTTAGATTTCTCGGAAAAGTCGACCAAGGAAATTTGACTTAAAGTTCATCTTAAATCACACGCTCGAGCACTATTATAAATCATAAGAATAATTGTTATAACCTTCGTTAACGACCAAGAACCCGAATGGATGCAAAAAGATCTCAGAAAATATATGTGCACGCCCGGTACAGGCGCTCAACTTGGGTGGGCGAATGAGTCGCGAGCACATAGAAAACCGACGGATCTGTAATTGTCACCTTAACGTCATTGGGAGAAGATCTTCAGTGTCACAAGTAATCATTTACGACGACGTGTGTCATGCATGAAAAACTTGTACATTCAGAAACAGCTGTTTTGATGTACCGGTTATAAATAAGCGTTCTTAAAATGGATCAGCCACTTAAGAGAATACAAGTTCTTCGGAGACATCGCATCGGTTCTTATGATATTGCAAATTCTGGCGCGCAGCCAATAATATAATACATACCTCAAATGAAATCAGAATCAGAGTGTAAAGTACAGCAAGGAAAGGAGGAAAAAATGGAAACTCCGGGAGAGGCGAGGTAAAAGCTAGACTTCCAAATGATGCCGTTTCTGGGTTGGAATTTGAAATTCATGCCGTCAGACCGTACAAGCCGCGTGTAAAGAAAATATGCTGCAACGTTTGTTCCAGAAATATTCACTGTTATGAGAAACGCATGCAACGCAGAAGACGTCGAGTAATGGCATAAATTATTTCAAAGACCTAAAAGGTTTCCTTCAGAAAGAACGTGCGTAACTATCTCTAAAGTTCTCTTGTATTAAGAAATTATAAGTATAGAATGTGAACAGGTACAGATACAGTAAAATCATCTAAAAATATTCTAAAACATATAAAATAAATAATAGAAAAACTAATTTCTGGTGGAATTAAATATAAGGATTTAATGATATCGTATAACTCTCACTTAACACCTATCCGCGCGTTAAACGTGAAATAAAGGTAAGTGGACGTAGGTAATTGGAGCAGCTTGCATGCCGGAAGTTGAGTATCGTTGACCCCGTCGACGCTTCTAATAGAAAATCCGATGTCACTGTCCCTGTATAAACCATTTACCTTCGGTTAGTCGAGGAGATGACTACTACAGGCTTCCGTCACGAAATAAATCATGGTAATCACACCATCGATCTACGTTAATCACTGGGTAAATCTTTGCGATATTGTTAAGCAGAACTGCAAGTATTAAACACGTTTGAAAGACGTCTTTCCGCTTTTTCTCCAATTAAATTATCTATCATATAGGAAATTTCAGTATATCTTTTACAGAAAGTTTACTTTGACAACCAAATTTCTATGTCGAGTCGTCAATCATTTTTAAATTAGATATTAAAGTAGACTTTTTAAAATTTAACTGTAACTTTGAAATTATTTAGATAAACACTTCTCAAACTTTTTTAAAATTATTTAAATTTTTAAAAAGTTTGAAAAATATTTATCTAAACAATTTCCAAATCTAAAATTTTAATTAAATTATTTAATAATAATAAATCTTTTTTATTATAGCAAATTTTACATATAAATAAGCATTCTGCATTATTATTATACCCATTAAAATTTATTGTTAGTGATAGAATGATATTTTTAAGTTGAAGAAGATAGAGAGGTCAAAGGAATTCATTAACAGCATCAGCAAGGCACGTTATTACTAAAACGAAATCCTCGCGGAGTTCTGTGTTAATTAGAAGCGAAAATAACTGTAAAAGCACCATGAAATGTATTTCGAATAATAAATTCACGTATAATATATTTTGTTTCATTTTGTATCTTCATTCATTTTGATCTCTCTAATAAGAAAGTAAAAAAGAATAATTGATCTAATAAGAGGTAGGAATAAGAATTATTATTATTATTATATACAAAATTCTTTTCTCCATACATATTTGTGTGCGCTACACATATTGCAACAAAATTATATAAAAAACACGTTAAAATATTTTAACTTGGCATTAATTGTACAAATTATTGCACGACATTTATATAATATTATTTAACATCGAAATGACGAACGCTTAGCTCGAATAATTTCAGAATTATTCGTCTCAAACATGTCAGTCGTCTCGTTAGATAAAATAATAAATACAATTAGAACACATATGTGTGTGACATGACGTAACTGAATCGCGTTTATCCACGAAAACGATGAAAGGATAGCGGGACTATATATCCCGAGACCAAACACAGTGCAACCAACACATTCATTGTCGTTAACATAACACTGTCTTTAGTCGACCCGTTAATTAATCCTCTATTGTAATCCGGAACATAGTTAGTATTTGATTACGCGAAACGCCTAATCCATATCTGCCCAATCGTATTACCGGTAAGTTAATGACAGATTAAATTTTGATGCGCAGATTTATAACGCGTCAGATTTACGTTTAACTTAAATATAACTTTAATATTTGCGAAAGCTCAAACATTTCTCATTGAATACTTTTTATTTTTAAATATATATATATATATATATATATATATATATATATATACATATACATATATATATATGGCTTTGATATTTAATGTTACAAATGGATTCGCTCTGAATATATTTTCGTATTATTTTAATCCCCAAACGGATCTTTCATTAAAGTCATATTGAAACACGGATTATTTGAATACAAACAATAAAACGATGGTGCTTTGTCTGTAAAACGCGAGTTACTTCGAAGAATAATTCGCACGTGCCTCATAATCACGTAAATTTTTCGTTGATATTCTCTCCTTCTTTCCTTCCGTCACTTCTATCTCCTTCCAACACATCTATCTTTTTCTGTCCACTACAAAATATTTTAAATATCGAAATTATTGTCAATTTATTTTGATATTATTTTAATTTGCGTGACTGAGGTCTTGGAAAAACTTTTTCAAAAAATGAGAGCAATAAATAAAAAATGTGAATATATAGATGTAATTATTGTTAAATTTTCAATCATAAAAAATCCGAATTACTCGTAGTTTTAAAACTCAAGAGAATCTCAATCACGTTAAATATCGCGCGAAATATCGAGTTTTAAATATCGAAATCGAATTTAAAAAAAGAAAATGAGGTACAATAAAAAGTTACGATAAAATGGAACAACAATAGACACAGGTGCAGAAATATAGGAATTGCTTTTCGTGTGTCTCTTGAGAAAGGTTTAGGTTCTGTGACAGTACAAACGCGCGGGTAATTTAACGAAAGAAAATTTCAAATCCCTCAGAAATATGTGTATAACAAAAAGCTTTTATTCTTGGTAATTCTTAAAAGTTTAACATTATTTATTCCTTGTCTATGGTTTCGAGACGATTAGATTACAATTTACGAATTTGAAACGGGAGCCGTCATAGAAGTGTAATTGGCTGCTAGAATCATCACACGATATTCGATTACAAGCGTCACGTGTAATTCATGGATCGGATAACCGCCGATGTATCGATGCAAATACGAAGAGCAATCAATCGGCGAAAGCTCACGTGCGCAAGAGCTCCACGCGTTGGATTATAGTTCAATCGAAATTATTGGCTATGAGAGATGCAGAACACAGCTAATTACATGCACGATGATAACAATTCATTAGTAATTAACGCAACTTGTCACATTTTCCATGAAATAAGTAATTTGCCGATTGTTGCGATGACAATTAATTGATACTAGTACAATCTATCTCTCCTTGAGAAATATCTATTGATCATTGTGTTAAGAGAACACCTGCATTTTACGTAATTTCTCCTTACGCAATTTTGCATTAAAAAATGCAATAATTAGTAATGCGAAAAAATAGTAAAACAGTTATAAGTTGTATTAAATCGCGCTTCCTAGCGTTTATAAATTTTGTCAATCAACCTTTTTTTGCAGTTAAAAAGACTACGAGATCAATAAGCTGGACCGTTTATGCAAATATCCATGTTGCAGCCATAGATTTTTTAATCGGGATCGTTCCCTGACGTGACTAATGGATGAATAACTTTATCTATTATCTATTATTATCTATTCTCGGTATTGGGAAATTTATATACCACCTTTATCTTTTTCTTAACATAAATCCTCCCTCTCTTGCCCTTATCTCATCATGTTGGCAGAAAGCTGCGCATGAGCCCGAAGGAGACGAAGAATATATCGGTTATGCAGACGGATAGTTTTTCGAACGGAGTTTTCCTAATCGAAGTTTCCTCTACTATTGCCGGTGACCTCGTCGTATTGCTGCAATACATTTTAATTCGGCAAAAAGACAACAAAAAACGTCAGAGGATGTCAAATCACGTCGTGTAATCGAGATTAACATAATTCTTCACAACAGCTCAATAGGAACTTATAAAATAATTTTTACGCAACATGAGTAATTTATTCATCGAAGAATGATAGAAACGAAATGAAAATTGTCTCGTGTCGAGCAATGCTATTGACAGTACGATAAGAGATACACAAAGATCGCATACGGCAATTTTATTGTTTGGCACGTCACTATTCACATGATAAATGTATGTTAACACGTAGATGATATAAATTCCGATACTAGAGATAAGATAGCATATGGGAACAAAACAATCATTAGAAGCAGCTGCAGTTCAATATAACTTCGACTCCATTGCATTGTATTATTAACGTAATCAAATTTCATAAGCGCTAAAAATATATTTTTGATAACTGAAAAGAGACGCAAGATAATAAATTGAACAGGGCCTTAATTAAAGTTTAGTTAAAACATTCAATAAAAAAAAAAAATTAAAAAACCAAAGTAAACTACACTCGCTAATTAAGAAAAATTGGCTTGAGATTAAAGCAATATTAAATTGAGTCAATATTTACGTGAGTTCCAATGAGCAATTTTTTAAATTCTAAGCAAGAATTTTATTTTGCTCAGTTTATTTTTTGAATATCATAGGAATACTTCGATATAATTTCGTGCAGAATTCACCGATCATAATATCCAATCCGTTATTTTGATTTGTACACTCCGTTTAATATTCCCAACGCACAGACGCCATCCGTTTTCCATAACAAGTACCAGCTATCATCGTAAGAGCGAACACGTCTGATCAAACAACGACAGAGTGTGTTGAAGCCAAGTTGACTATTGCGATTAGAGTGCACATTGGAATCATCTACTAGTAGGACTAATCACGTCTTGTGCAAACGCAAGCGTCATCATGGTGCGCTCTGTTCACAAGTCATTATCAAACATGAAATCCGAATCGCTATTGCAAACCACGTGTGAACAGAAAGAGTATAAATTAAATTAATAATTTTATAAAGATGTGTGTATGTTGCATGCGATTTTATCTGAAATAACATTATTTTCGATGTAATGATATTAACGATGATATTAACGCTTCATTAATCAATGTATCATCGATGCCGTTATAACAATAAATTGAAATTTGTTGGCATTGGCGATTTAATGACTTGAGCAAATAAATGTTTAACGCGGAATGAAATTAATTATTAACTACAATAGCATAATAAATTACATTAACCCTCCGAGAACACACCTCTTTTTTCAAGCATGAAGAACACTCTGGGTCAATCTGACCCGACGCTAGCTTTAAGAGTCCGCCATTTTAAAACGACGTGTTCGATCGGCTTGAAAAAATTCCTGGATATACTTGAAACTTGAATAAATGATGTTGTAAATATTAAAACTGTTTTTATAAATATTAACATATCTAAAAAAATTGTTCAAAAAATTTTATTTTACATAAATAAATCAAGAATTTTTTTAATTGAATAAGAAGAGAGATAAAGAGAGATAAGATATAAGAAAAAAAAAAGGTACGGGTCAAATTGACCCAGTGTGTTCTCGAAGGGTTAAACAAAAACTGTTATAAGTTGATTATGATAGCTTCCGCCAGTTAAAATTCTAATTCCAAAAATTCTTTATCCCTAACCGGACAAAAGATGACCAGCAAGTGGGAGAGACCGAATGACAGTCTTCCCATCATATAAATTCCATCCAGAGGTGATATCGCGAGTCAAATGCTTTCACATGCGTGTCCCATCTCTACGTGAAATAAACGCAAATTGACATCACTAAATATTAAGCACAAAATCTCGAATAATGTCCAATTTATATATTTTCCAATTTGTTATTAAAAATCATTTTATATGTACATTCTCTTGTTAACTGCTACATCTTGTCAATGTTCAAATATATAAAAACTGTATATGTTATACACTGATAAATATTTTATTACGCAAATTAGGATCTTGCATTTTTGCTACGTAATTATATAAAGTGTTGTAATACACTTCTTGTCGTATACAATATATTTTAGTATTTTTCAATTTAAGTAATATATAAGCATGCTAATATATCGTGTGAAATTAATCATCGACAGTTCACAGTCAAGCGCACGTTTTTCACATATCCACTTATTAGGTTAATAGTAATTGATGATATAATGCAGACATCTCGAAAAGAATATATCTTCAGACATCCGGAAGTCATAATGAATTATGACAATTCAAACAACAAAATAATCCCAATTTTTTAGAAAATAAAAATTGTCACATATATATATTAACGCTCCTCATCTGGAATATAAGCCTGCAAAAGCAACGGTTATATTCGCTGACCTTTCAGCTGATAGAACTATATAAAGATATCTTTTACGAAGCGCTTCTTACATAAATAAATTGCACGCGCGCGCGTGGTATGTGTGCGCGTGTGTGTGTGTAAAAGAAGCTTTGTATTTGATAATATACTTGAAATAGAAATTTATGTGGACAAAAATGACTCTATATTTTCAATAAAGCAAACTCTGATAAAATATATTTTATTTTCAAATATATCGAGGGATATCTTTAACATGTCAGCAATCTACATTTTGTTCGTGTAAAAACAAATTATACAATAACATTAAATGTATAGATCAAATAAATTATACAATAATATCAAGTATAGAGATCAAAACATTTTAAAATAGAAACATGGTAATCAGATAAATTTTATGCAATATTTCATGATCATTGATATTATAATACTGTTATAAATTTTTTTAATAATTTTGATTTGAGAAACGAAGAATGTCTTTAAAATGTCGAATTCATCTGACAGTAAGATTGAAATGCAATGTAGATTCTCACAAAGCAGTGGATTGACAAAGCAATTTACTAAACGTCGAGTGAGATGATTGTCAATAATGGACAATCGGTTCGCAATAGCTTTCTTCGAAATCTTTAAGACACAATCTGCAAAAAATTTTTTTCACTCTTGAAATACAATTTTTACTTACTAACTTAAAGACATGGTAAAGTATCCAATTAATACCGATACCAATAGATAATAATCAACAGTAAAACAACAATAAAATTCGACTTAATGTCATGCTATTTTTTTTTTTAAGTACAAGCATTGTCAAAATTTTCCATATTTCAAATTCACAAAGACAAAAAATAATTTAAGATTAATAATGCTGTAATAAAATTCTTAAAGATATCGTACAAATCACCTTTGTTAATCAGTTGAGCCAATTAAAGGAATGACAAGTCGGTAATTACGTATTTATGAAGATGTATTTCTAGGCACAACTTGGTAAGTTTTCTATTATAATAACATCGTATATCGTGACATGTATAATTAGTTGTCGGGTCGAATGTAGAGACAAAATGAATATCACTAAGAGGAAAATTACTTATTAATATATCTAGTATAAAAGAAGAAAAAATTAAAAAATTGATTGACTTAGAACGGATTAGTCTCCCATTTTTTAAAATCATACAGAACGTTATATTTAATATATATAAAGAATATATGTAAGAATATATTTAATAAACAAAAAAGTGCAACGGAAATAATTATATACACTGATAATAAAGATATCTCACATAATTAAAAGAAAAAAATTATAAATATAAAAATATGAACGAGAAATCGTCAAGATAGTAATATTAATATGTTGATCATGAAACAATGTTCAATTTACCATCTCTCCAGTTACAGAGAAACCACGAGTTAAGATATTAACGAGCAATTTCCCAAACACTGCAAAGCAAATGTGCTAATAATTCAATATCTATTGCGTGCTCACAGTCCGTTTAGGTTACCAGTGCTGTTGAAAGCTTTGATGATATTATAAATTACGATAATATGTTATAATGTGTTAAAATAATTCTTACGATTTAAATTACATTTAGATTATTCACGAGATAAAACAGACCAACAAAAGAACTTCAATTTTAGTTTTAATGACTATAGGAATTTAATGATCGTAATTATTAAAAAAATAAATTATAGAGAAAGATTAAGAAATACATTATTTTAATCATAATTAAAAATTGTAATTAAAATTTGTAACAGACAAATTAATTTTGCATAGTTAATGCATATGTTAATAATAAATTAACCTCATTTTACAAAGTCAAGAGTTACTTGTGTATTTTTTTCAATAAAGTTAATAAAAAAATTTAACAATTTAATTCCTGCTTGTTTCTTCTTTCTACTTGTATTCACGATGTTAGAAAAGTTTACAAGCCTCAATTAGTCTATTGCGCTGTAAAAATAAATAAACTCCAAGTTGAGATAATGCCTTGAAATATACTAAAGCATGCAACCCCTGAAGAGATTAAAATTTTTCTTGTCGAAACGAAAGAAATGTTGGGAACAATATTAACCCTTCAGATATCAAAGGATAATCTGACAAAAGATTTTAAACGCATGTTTTTTTAAAGAATACTTTAAATAATTTAAAACAAAAGAGTATATTCGCAAAGAAAACTTCACAAAGCAGACATAAGAGAATAATTATTTTAGCAAATTTAGAACTTTACTAATTTAATAAATTAATAAAGTTCTGATGTATGTTTAAAACAATTTTAATAATACGCAACAGTATAATAACTTTTATAAAAATAAAATTCGCAATCACTAATAACGTCATGTTTCATCTATCCGGTACAAGAGTCGTTCATTATAAAATAAGCGACATATGCAGTCGTCATATCTGTTATTGCATGACGATATTCGTCATTGCACGAGAAAAATAACTAGCGCAATCGTTAGGTAGAAATTGTTAAAATTAACGAATAGATGATATCGTTAGTAACGCAAATTCCCTATTCCTTTATCCACAATCGATTCGTGTTTTTTTCCTTCGATTTGCAGAGCTTGTGAAATCGAGGGTGCAATCCGTACCGATGTCACTACATTTTCCAAATCGCCGCAAGTCATATTGGTTACAAAGCTATCACGTAATGCTTTTTCATATATGTCATATAGAAAGACATACTCTCTCAAAAAGATTACGTAGCATAAAACATTTTAACAAAAATGAAAATATTTAGTCAAAAAGTTTGTCATTTGTGTGTTAGATGCAATTATCGTTACATTTATCATTAATTTTAGAAAGAAATTGAAGTTTTATTACGTAATGTTTTTTCTGTTTCAAACCTCGTTTTCTTGCGATAACTACGCCATTTTGAGCCGTTTTCTTTAAAATAATTGATTCGATTAAAGTAAGCGATTTTGCGATTGTTACCTCACTAATCGTTCCTTTTAAACAGACTCGTTACGAATTCGATCAAACGAGATATTCCCCTAAAACGTATGTTCGTCCGCCGTCCACGCCCGGCTATCACTCAATGCCATGAAAAAACGATAGGACAGCAATGGAGCGACAAAGCGCTGACTCGATCGTTAAACTCTCGAACGGGAGAAGTAAAAAAATGAGTTGTTACGTATATTTCGCAGCATAAGTTTCAACATGTGTGAGACTCGCAAAAATAGCTGTGGAAAGGTCATATCACATATTTTTTTTACACAGATGAAGCTTTTCTCAGTACGACGGCCTACTTTCCGCTCCGATATCAAAGCGATATTCGAGAACGACGCATGAGACACGACGTGTCCATCGACGTGACGCGAATCGTCGCGCTGTCACGTGGCAGCAGATACCGGCTGTTTCGAGTGTCAATGTCGACAGCGATCTGGCGAAAAACAAAGTTAGTTCTGGCACACAGGTCTGCGCACGGTCACGCAACGTTTTTCCGGATATAATTAAATTTGCCGCGACACGGAGAGCGGAAAAACATGGAAGAGTCGTCGTCACGGCCCGATGATTCTCGCGTGGATCGCGGATTCAAAAAAATGAACAAATAATAGAGCGTCAAGAACAGATCAATTAACGGAATTGACAGAAAAATTCGACGGCGAGTCTACCTGTTCATACAATCGGACATTCTGGATTTATGACTTATCGGAGTACCGCATTGCGTGTTAGTTGAATCGAAGTGGTTTCTGTTGTATCGATATAAATTTGATCTCGTTTCATTAACGGAAGATACATTCACAATACACGTGTTAAAATAGAAATAAATCGTGCATAATGTACAGCGGTATTCACGAAAGTATTTTAATGATATTAATCAATTTACGAATAACACCGTTAAAAATGTGCTCCAATATTTTCACAGGCTTACCAAATGTAATATGATTGTTACAATACATCTCTCCTACGGTATTTCAAAATAATTAAATAAATTTTTTCTCTCAGTTTAGTATGCACAAGCTCTAATTAAATTTAAGAGATTTATGAACGGTTGGGGTGAAAATTGATATTTTTCTTTCCCATCAAAGTCATAGCGAATATTTTGTTGTGCGTTTGGTCTATTTTTGTTTCATCAAATTTCAATTGTAAAGTTGTTGTAAAGTAACTCAAGCATATTTATAAATGTTTCGAAACTGCGTTATAAGAAGAAACAATTCAATGCCTCGAAGAAACAACGTCTCTGTAACAACGGCTGCTAACAAAATCAAAATATAGTCGTAAAATTGACTGATTATCGCTAAATCATTCGATGATTATTTTTAATTAGATCTGATTAAAATTATCCGATTACAATCGTCATCAAACATGATATCGTGCTATCATCTAATTTATCGATTTATCGATTAAAAATTCAAAGAGTAGAATGCCTTTTCTTTGCTGAGTTCAAGGTTCAGGCTTTTAAACAACAACAATTAATAGGTTCAGGCTTTTAAGTTTGAACAAAGAACTTCTACAAGCATAGAATGTCAACGAATTCTATCAAGGAATAATGAAGAAAGTCAATTTTCTTACAGCTACCTGTCAACTACATTTTATTTACGCAAGTAGCCTTCTTCTTCTTTTCGCCTTTGAAGCTCTTTCGAAAAGAAATTGTATTCTTATCATGCGTAGTTTACTCTTATAAACTGTATCACGCTCCCTTTATACCTTCGACGGGACTCTCTCGATGTCAGCTCTGTAACGAGATAAAGGCAAACAGAAAACCTGACTATATTCTTTCCAACCTGTCACTGTTGCCTGCAGGTAAATGGCAGACTGTCAGAGGAAAACTGGTCGCGATACGCCGCGAACTGCGGTATATATATTATCCGCTAGATAAACATTCCTCTTTGAATAATTGAAAACTACATATATCAAATGTCACGCAAAGGGAAGGTTTACATTTTTCTATAGAATATGTCCTGCGCACGAAGCGTCGGCAAATTTGCGGCGGCGCAAAGTGACTAAATGAGATGACTAGATGAGATAACAGTGAAATCGAAACATGATCAATTCGTAATAAATCCTGTACTGAAAGGAAAGATATCTAGTTTCATAATAGCTGTCCTTTATCTTGTCATTACGTTTCACACGAAAAGGTAGCACGCTTGCGTGCACCATTAATTAATAATGACGTCGTATGCTTTTCCATTACGTTCGCGAGGTGATTCTGAACGTTTCACTTACTGGGAGATAACGTTGGGAAAATGAGACGATATTTGTCCCGCGATACATATTCGCGTTCTAAAGTTGGAGGGATGCGAAGAGAAGATCATAACCGCATAGAAGCACCTGCAGTTACATGATAACTTACACAACTACGAAGAGATTCAAACTATACCGCACGAATTTGATTCGCTAAAATTATTCGGCAATTAAATTACATGTAATCGTCGCGTAATGTCAGAAACAACAGATTTAGGCTCCCTCGTCGCTACCTGCAACATAATGAGATAAACCGAAACTCTGCCACGAAAATACTTTAATCGTTAAACTAACTTTGTTGTTTTGAAGCTTTAACTGCGTAAGTTTTGAGTAATTAATTTAATGACACGTGGAAAATTTTAAGAGAGGCAAAAGAGAAAGGGAGAGCAACTTCGCAAACTATGTCTAGATGTAAAAATATTTCTCGGTAGCTCCAAGTACTCCAAAGCAGAAAAAAATCGTGATAACATTTATATTATCAGTATATCGCTTATCATGTATTGTTGCTTATCATTTCATTTGATTTCCTACCGCAAATAATAAGTGTAATTATTTCTGCACAAATCTTAAGAAATTTGGAATTTATCTCATGATGCTATTTTAATACAAATTTGACAAGTACGAAATAATCATAAATTACAATAAGTAAGTGTATTTACAGCACATTACTCGCATCGTCCACATGGTCTTATTATTGAATTGCTCCGACAACATTTCATTTTTCACATATAACAAATCCAATGTCACCACTTCGCAAACAATTGGATTTTTGGCCTTATATATAATTACACTTCGGCGAAGAAGCGATATTGGGGATTGGTTTCGCAATCTTCTCTGTCTATAAAAGAAGCATTATATCCCAATCCCGTTTCAGAAATTGTTACGGCCTTGATAAAGACTGAAATGTCGACCTCCGGAACTTCGTAGCAAAAAAGGAAAACTTCACTAGATGCTATTATGTCAGAATGAAATAATAAAGTTTCACCCCTGTTCTCGCATGTTCTGCTAATTACAGAAGCTAACGGAGTGGCGGAAGCTTTTTCCGTAAGATAAAAGGATCTGAGAAACTCGCGAAAACTTCGTAACCTATCGATTCAAATTAAATTTAAACGGAAACTGCATGAAACAAAGCCACGCGAACGATGCGAGCAATCGTAATCCGAGTGACTCTTCCACTTCCCAAGTGGACGCTCACCGTCGAGTATTCCTCTCTCCGTGATGCCTCTTCTATTTACGTCGCGTACACGCTGAGAGAACTCACTGACACAGAAGCCTTTATAATTTAGTCGCAGCAACGTTAGCCCTATTCCAACAATAATCAGGTTTCCCTCCCTTTTTCCGTATCGTGACAAGCACACCACGATCTATAGAGAGAGAGAGAGAGCTACTAATCCAAAAGTTAGTAGATAACTTGTCGATGTAACTCGATCAGACCCACGAGGGTTTCCACTGGAAACACACCGACCAGTTCAGACTGATGGCGATTATCCGTTCATCGTTCCGACTTCCGCCAACGGAAGTAACGGGACGGAGATGATGAAGCAAAACGCGAGGATGACTCGCAGGGAATAACAAGTACGAGCACGGGGTCGCGTGAACCGCACGAGGTCGCGTGTGCTGTCGAACTGAGAGAGCGTCGACGAGCTGCCCCCTTGCGAACCTAGCTGGCGAGGAGCGAGGAGCGAGGAGGAACGTCATCGTGCTCACCCGCTGCCGCGAGCATGCTCTCTGTGAGCGTATGTGAGCTGCGAGCATCGTCTCGGTGTTCGCCGTTTCTCCGACCGGCTGTCACTCGCTCGGCTCTCTGTCTCTGTCGAATGGTATCGCATTTCGAACCCCCGGTGTTTGCTCCCTGTACCTCGTCCATCTGCCCATCGACGCGTCTAACAGAGCGTCGTCGTCAATCACGCGTGACAGGCTTGGAGAAGGAATGGGAGAAGCTAATCGGCATCGGTGGCATATTGTGTGTCCATGCGAATATTAGATCAAAAAGGATGATGTGATAATATTGAAGATGGGAAGTACAAAGGATGCACGTGGGATCACACGCAGTGAGTTCTTGTTTCAGCTTTCGATTATCTATCGTTGATCTCAACTCAAAGCACCGGTGCTTGAGAATAAAAGTATTATTTTTTGCAATGAATATTTATATATGCATATATATTTCTAATTAAAACACGTCTCTAACGAAATTTTAATACCTTCCCGAAGTTAAAATTTTTGATGAAACAAAATATTCAAACATTCAAAAGATAGATATTGCTTCTTAATAAAATATGGTGTAGGAGGAAACTATATTCTTTGGCTAACGACCAATTGACAAAACATTATGTAATAATGTCATCAATATATAATATCGGATAGCAATTTGTGTGAAGTAGTATATTATTATAATCGATGTTGTGAATCTCAGTTCTTGCTATAGTTAAGTGAAACTTAATGTGAAATTGATTTAGTCAGGTATCTCGTAGACTCAGGGAGTCCTAAGTCAGAATTTAATGTAGCACATTATTAGGTAAAATATAGGAAAAGTAATCCTTCGCAGGAACAAACTAGAGTGCAAGATGTAGTTCTCCAGAGAGTTTTCCTCCCACGCGAAGCGTGTTTTAGAGCTTCCTCATCGAGATGGGACTCGTTCGTCCGCTGTACTTAGGAGGAGACATAAAACAATATCTTTCGCCGAGTCCGTTCTAATCTACCAGACCTCAAGCGAAAATAAGTTTTCACGATACCGAGATTCATCATCCCATCCGCGTCACAAAGTTAAGGCACAGACGCAATGAAAGTTATCCAGATTAATATGTTGACTGCGCGAATTATATGCTTAGCTTACTGTGAAGTACTCAACGTAAGTATAAAATTTAACTGCAACAGAATATATGGTAATTTATCGAGTCTACGTATTCTTTGCGACCGTTGCAGAAGCTTACCGAGAATAAATATCTCTGAGCGGAACAATTTTGTGCTTGAGCGTGTATCGTATACATAAGTGCACGATTTTATAACGGCAATATGCCCACGTACGAAAGCTTATTGTTTCGTTAACGACGTTTACCAACTCAAGGTATAAAAATATGACGATCCAATTTAAAAAATCGATATGATGGTTGATTAGAGAATTGATGCTGACGTCGTAACAGATAATAATTTATCGATTAGAATGCGCGAAATTTACATATCAAATGTATTTTCACAACATATATTTCTATTTGCATGAATTTCGAGAAATAAAACCCCTTTTTTTCTAATAATTCAATCCCACCTATCTCTGAAAAAATATTGAAAATATTGAGGAATATTGGGTAAAATTTAAAATGTGATGTATGAAATTACATTTTATGATTATTTATTCGCCAGTAAGAAGATCGAAGAGTAATCATTGCAAAGCTATTGATGCGTTCGACGATATAATCGCACTTGTATATTTTTCTTCAATTGAACGAATGCTCGGCTGCTAAAAGTATCTGCTTTTATGAGATTAGGAAACTTAAGCTGGCGTAACTAGATGACTCATTGTGTATTTAATCAATTAATGAGTAGCAAGTTCAAACTTGACTTAGAATGTAAGCAAAACGTACTAAAGAGAGATCTAAAAGACACAATATGTGCCGACACAAGGAATTCCTCAATTTCATGGTATACACATGGATATGTGTTAACAAGAATTATTTTATTTTAAGGTCGAGGTAAACATTTTTAAAAAAGAACAGACATGAATGGCAATAAGATGCAAATCCTAGTTGATAGCTACAGTTTAGAATTTATTAATTACAATTTGTAATCTAAAAATAGTAGTCGTGCACATTAATGCTTTCTTTAAAAAAACAGAACCTTATATTTTATCTTTAATTATCAAATAACTCTTAAAAAACATGTAAATGTCATATAGAAACATATAAAAAGAAAGAAAGGATAAGAGATTTAATTAAGAAAAAGTTAATTTAATTAAGAAAAAGTTGATTTAATTAAGAAAAACTTGATAGATATTATTTTGATAAAATAAATATGAATAAATAGTACATTAAATTTTTTAAATAAATTTTTTTGCCTATTTTCGTGTTTATTCCTCAAGTATAAAACACAACGTGAACTCGTTAGAAATTAATTAAAAAGAATTAATTAAATTGATTAAAGATATCCTCAATAGAGTAAGATTCGTTAAGTAAAAAGACGATATATGATATATGTCAACCTAAAGTTAATTGTTTTGCAGTACACCTCGGTTTATATAACAGATCTTATTTCTTCCTCAAACTTTTGGTAGATCGTAATGGAATAAAAGACAATTAAGCAGAGTTAGTAAATAGCGTAATCTTTTCGTTATCGATATACGCGATAATCCGTAAGAAACGAAAATTGACAGAAATTAGTTCGATAAATGTTCAAGTGATTAGATATAAAGTTTGTAGATATAGAGTTTCCAAGTTGTGATCTCGTGGGCTTGAGAGGAGTTTTTTTCTCTCTCTCTCTCTCTCTCTCTCTCTCTCTCTCTCTCTCTCTCTCTCTCTCTCTCTCTTTCTCTCTCTCTCTTGGATCGATTCAACTGGCATAGTGCGCTTCGTACGTCAGCGGCGCGAGAAGATTTGACGATGACGCCGATTATTAATTACCGAAATGAAATAATTTCGAATATCGACAATTTACGCGAGCTGCGAGAAATTACGGATAAAGCTCTGTATACGCGATACCATATGACGTTATTTGCGCGAATATTAGCAATGATACTGACAATGACGCATAGAAATGGTCCATTTCCGTATTTTAACCTGATATCTGGGAAATAAAACGACTAATGTCACCTCATATAGCTTGAAAGCAAATGAAAAGATAGGTGCTATATGCACGTGTACGTCCATTTTCCTTCGGGGTCATAAAAATGTTTCTTTAAGAGCACATTCATACTTCATATATGCTTCTTCAAAACAAAAATACGTTACGTTATACAAGTCTATAATATCCTAGTTGGACAGGTCCGTTTTTCCCAGATTAAGAGACTCGCAGAAATGACAAGATAATAAAACATTTTATTTTCGGTACACATATATATATACATATATATATATATATATATATATATATATATATATATATACACATGCCTCATTAATCATGTATTATATAGATTACATTATCTCTCGGCATTGAGAGGACGATACAAATAGTCATGATTTTTAATTTGTATCGTAATATCTTCTTCATACGCATTCTTCATTTGCCGCGACGTGCATTGGAACATCTGCAACACTTTATAGTGCATCGTTTCCGCGCGTGAAATTTATACGTGCGCTATGAACGATAAATTTTCGAAGCAAAGCACCACATTGTAAAATTTGAATACCGCGCTGGGACAAACCCGTAAAATTTCGAGCATTACGTTAAGGGAGATTTTATATATGCAGCGCATAATCACCAAAAACAAAAACGTGATAAAAATATATTTCTTTTTAATTTAACTGCTTAAATAAATCGTTTTGCACAGAAAAAAGAACAGATAAAGCACCAGTAAACATAATGTAATTTATATAATCGATTTATCATCATTTATATATATTTATTTGACATATATCATTACACACACACACACACACATATCACAAATAAATGTATGTAAAAATATGTGTTCAATAAATACATATTAAAAAGTTTTAAGTATAAAATTATCAATAATTAAAAAAGAATAATTTTATAAAAAATTTATTTAATTATAAATTAAAGTATGTGAATTAAGATAATCTATTTTATAATTGACAATACTCTTTCACTGAAGTAGAACAACTTGTGAGATTTCACAGGTTTCCATGTTTTAGTGATAAATGTTACCTCAAGCTACTAGTTCAATGTGAAATGTAATGCATGTAATGCTCTGCATTTGATTTGAATTATAAACGCAACAATCACGCATGAAACCTTCCCTTGGGGAAAACCTTCCATCAAGCCGAAATCAAAAATGTTTTTCGTCGAACTGCATACGGATTTGGTAAATTGTTTTACGATAAATTTTCAGAATATTTAGCTACTGTATGATTTATTGAATTGAAATCAGCTAGTGATGATAAATCTATGATACGTAGTATATGAATTGAAGAACCGGTTGTCAATAATTAGCATGTGATTAGTATTCGATATATTACGATAAATCGCTTTAAAATAATATTTCACTGCCGAAACCTCTAAATATTCATGAAAAAAATTAATTAATTCTGTCAGATCCTCCATCTAGAAAAACGTATTATATAAACTTTCTTCTTGGATGATGTTCGTGTCTTAGAATTTTAAAATTTTATTAAAATGTATCAAAATGATAAAAAATGCGTATAGAAATTAATACAACATCATATAAGCATTATCTTTTAATTATGAAATATAAAGAACATAAAAAATTAGAAGCTATGAAGTTAAAAAAGAAAAGAGCTCTAAAAGTACAATTTAGAAACTATCTATTTTCTAATAAAGTAATAGATTTTCAGTATCTCTTCTCTAAAATGAAGATAATATTAACTTATCTATCGCTAAATGATAATTAAAGTTATTGATAAATTTAACAATACACACGTTTAAAAATATGGAATCTAATTTATCGACTTTGTTAAGTAAAACTGGAAAGAGAACGGTGAACCACCAGTATCGATCTAACTGTTAAATATAGCAGAGAAGAGCTAGGCTACGTGAAATCCAGACAGTATCGCGAAAGATGGCGGTACTATGATCGTTTTACCAGTAGATGCAGTTGCTGTTACCAGTTACCGGTTTAAGGCTACACATTTTCCCAATGGATT
Source organism: Crematogaster levior (assembly GCA_901521435.1). Classification (NCBI taxonomy): domain Eukaryota; kingdom Metazoa; phylum Arthropoda; class Insecta; order Hymenoptera; family Formicidae; genus Crematogaster; species Crematogaster levior. The sequence continues at coordinate 327,442 of CABEGB010001413.1, read as the reverse complement.
ATCTTATCACTTGATAAACAATTTGATTACTGTCAGATGTGATAAAAGTCTGAACAATATGTTAAAAAAAATAATAAAGCAAAATAAACAAGTAGAATATGTTTTCAGTCCGTGCTTGGCTCTTGGTAGCGTAATAATAACAATTCTCTGAATATTGTATACTTTTACCAAAACATACAATAGACTGCGCGCCAATTCTCTTAAGCAAAATAAATAATCATTTAGACTTTACTTCATAAATTTAGGTCACAAAATTCGAAACTCTACAATGATTAAAATAATAATTAAAATGTAGCTATCACATGCACCATGCATACGTAAAGATGCATATATTTTTACTTTTAATGAGAATCACTGGCAGATCTTGGGGGGGGGGGGAGGTTTGGGGTTAAAACCCCCTCGAAATGAAAAGAAATCAATTTTGATGAATTTCATTAAAAAAAACATGCCACCCATTTCTATCATAATTGAGTTTAGGGAGATGTAGCTCTACTATATCGTTCTAGCTTTGTTATTTACAAAAGTTGAACAAGTGCTAATCCAGCGTGATATAAAATCAAGTATTTTCGTCAAACCCCCCCTCCCCCATTATCGACGTCAGAATCCGCTAGTGATGAGAATCGATGTTTGCTTCACGAAAATTTGATTGAAAGTCGTTTGTAGGAAAAACAAACTTGATCATCTTTGATTAATCGCGCACAAAATTACTAGATAGGTATATATTTCAATGGGTGAATCATCAACGTGTTTCCAAAAAAAAATCCAGGTCACTTCATCCAATCGCTTCGAGCGTGGAAACACGATGCAGCTTTATTTTCGTTGATTTTGAGAGTGGAGTTTCGGTGAAAACTCTCTCTGCCTGCCGCACGCTCAGCTTACCGTGACGATTTCACCTGGCCGTTGATTTCAATCGTTGACAGATATCATACCCACGAGCGGGAACGGCCAAATTCTCACATGATTCATCATACTCACCGCAACTCGTGCCCAACCACCGTCCATCCCCTGCGACGCCTTCTATCTTTCCGGCGTAACGCTTCCGCCACGCTGAGTCTCTCCATCCTTTCGTGCAGCAACGCGATAAATTTTTCTCGACCGTTTCTAAAGCGCACGCACTTCGCCGGTGGCGACGGCTACGCTACCGTCGTTTCACGGCATAACGATACACAAAGCCGCGTTAAAAGCGACACGCGGACATGTCCCAACTCATCTAAAATTGTAGCACATTAAATCCAGATTCACGGAATAGATTCCGCGAACGAGAAGAGGGGGCACAAGATTTTTTGGGACACACTACGAGCACTAACGTGGAGATATATTCATCGTCCTAGGAATTTATGTAGGAATTTAAATCATATTTTACAATCGAATCAGCGCAATGCCATACGGGATAGACATTTGTAAAATTTATTACATATTGAAATATTGGTTTACGATGATTTTTCAGAATCGATTGTATTTTCTGTTAATCGAACTGTATTGAGTGAGTCTCTTATTTATTTACGCGTTATACAATTACATTGCATCAATCTCGATTGTTACTGTAATATGGTTAATTGGCGAAGACGCCAATAAACGTCTCGTTGCGCAAGAGTAGATCACAATCGTCGACTATTACTCGCGACGCGTACTGTCAATCACGAAACATTACAAGCGTGTGTAGAGCGTATCGGAAAAAAAGTGCATTTATAGTTTCGCGAGTACAATTTTTTTTCAAGACACGTCACTCTATGCCGCACGCAATTTATTACACTGACTTCGAATGACAACTTCTCATTGTTCACGTTGCTGTCACTTAAATAATAGGATTTCAAAGACGAACAAAATTTTCCTAACTCAACGTCTTAAACACGAGCCACTGATCGCCAATCAATCTGACGGAACGGGGGTAATTAAATCGGCTGTACGAATAGACGAGGTAAGCATCTGGACATCGCGACGTGCCGTACACGACTGAATGTCGTATTGTATTTATAGAGCGACTCAGATTATTTTGAACGTCGTCGCTTTTCTCACATATACGTAGTTTGTACGATTTTCAGGAGTCACAACACGCGTAAATACGTCGTGATATCTTTTTTTATGCCCGCTTCTTTTATGTCGTCGTGCGCGTGATGTAAATGTCGCCTTCCACATTAATCTAATTTCGCCGCTGCTTCTTGTCTTCCCACATATCTTGTTTTGCCACTATTAGCTTCTACCTGCTTATCATGTTTTTATCACTTAAAATAGAATATTTATTAAAACACAAGTATAATAAAATGTATGATGCATTAATTCATGATTTTATTCCGATACGGTATATTATTATGTTAATTGCACACTAAAGACTGGTTAATGAAGACACCAGATTTTCTTTGGCAAGAGTACAAAAGGCATTATTATTATTAAATAATTGCAGTAGCTCCAGTCGTGCTTTAAAATGCACACGCCAATTATATGTAAAGTATATATAAACATATAAATAAAACGCAAAAATTTATCAAGAATGATGACACACCGATTTTATTAATATATATAATATACGTAATAATGAAAAAAACATGCTTACTGTTCTTTATCTTCGTTGTTTTATACGCAAACAACGTTCTGCGCACAAAACCATACTAATAATTTATGCATATATTCTCCGTTCTATATCTGAGCTGGAAAGTTTCCACAAATATTAAAGTATCCGTGTGAGTCGCCAAATTATAGATATTTTTTGAAGCGTGCTATACACGAAAATGAAATTTCGACTTGTTACAGAACATGTGCATCCTGCATTCGGCGTGTTGTGCAAATATCTGCCAAAGTTATGACAAATATTAAATACACAAGGATTATTAGTTTATGCCAAGGCAACGATTAGAAAATGAGTTATGTTTCAATAAGATAATCGTAAATTCGCGAGTCTGCGAATGAAATATTCTTGCAAGTCGCAGGACGCAAGGAACACAAGCGCCAGACGATTACGCTTTTTTTTTAGATCGTTCGCCGAGGAGGGAGGAAAGTCGAACGAGACGCAAGGTCGTCGGTTATTTATTATAATCGAGAATTCTCGGCGACGCGTGACACTGTCACCATGTAAATCGTGGGTGTCGACCGGCCAATTATAATACTCGTATTTTGGGAAACCAAGTGTTACGGTGGCCAACTGAGATGTGGAATCACGAGACGCAACGCATTCGTTGTGCCCCGCTTCATTTTTCTCGCAGTTCTGCACGACTTTGGCAATTGCGGGCGAAACGTGATGCAGGAGAATACGTGAATCATTGTTATAAACGAAACAACTGTGGTGGTTAGTAATCGCAAAATTTTTCTAACTAATGAAAAATCGTTCGCGGACATGATAAGCAAAAATACGGTTATTATTATTATTAATTCTCAACTAACGAAGATAAATCTAATATCGCAAATAGTTTATGAAGTATCAGAAAGTACAAGAAACTTGTATTTAATTATAATTAATGGAGGGTTACCAAATAATGTTGTGGCGTGCGGCGAAGTAAATAAATAAACTAAAAAGATGACGTCTAATTTTTCTGTGTTCAAAAGAAGATTTGTTATAAAATTTACTTAAGATTTTATAAAACAACATTATATTTGTATCTTCTATATTGTCTATGTAGTCATCGAGAAGAATTTTTGTCTTCATTATTGTAAAGATTTTATTCCCCAAATGAGATTTTTTTTTATTATTATTATGTTGGAACAGTTTGCTAAAATTGTTCAATAATTTCAAAAAGAGCAATAAAAATGTGTTAAGCGTTAATTTCAGAAAATAATTATTCGCTTTATGCTTTCCGTTCAAATCTAATTAATGATATTTTATTTAACAATTTATTCAACAATGTCAATTGATTGAAAATTACAATAAAACTTCGATAGTTTTAGTTGAAATTTTTTTGAACAAGTTTCAATGTTTAGGCTCCAATCTTGCGAAAAGAAACACTATTATTTCACAAGAAATTGTTAATGTTTATTGCATGGAGCAGCTAATATACTGTTCTGGAATTTTTAGTAAACGTAACAACGTTCTTCTGCACTATTTACAAGATTTCTACTTAATTGTGCTCAAAAACATGTTACGCAGAAGATGCGCGGATGCAAGAGGCAGTGAAGTTTATAAAAATAAAAGTAAAAATAATTAATCGATATTATTAACCCTTTGCCGCGACATCTTGCCCTAACGCGCTCGTGCAAAGAGAAGCAACTATGGCGGAAGCAACTGTGTAAAAAGAATATCAAGGGTTGGTCAATCTTTTTTCGTTTCATTAAGCAGCGACCGAGAAGTTTACCATCTTTTTACATTGATTTGCATAACAGAAGCAAGCAAAACAATAGATTTATTTTTAAAAGTGATTAAGAACATAATATTGACACAACCACGGATATATTAATCAAAATTAATTGGATGGATATAATAGAGAATAATATGCATTACTCGTAATAATACTAGTTAATATTGTGGTATTTAATGAAACGATTATGCAATGTTATTAATAATAATATACATATATTATAATAATAATATACTTTAAATAAGTAAAGTCAAGTAAAAATTGAATCCAATGTACATATATACAATTATTGTCATAGATTATCGATGTTTTTAAATTAAAAAGTATAAATAAAAAATATAATTATAACTTTTGTTACATGTAGAGCTTTGTTCTTGTTTTAATTATTTTTAAATTAAATTGTATTTTACTCCCATATTTCTTCAAATGTTTAGTGCTCATTTACAAAAAGAATATGTATAACTGTGTAAATGTATGCAAATGTATATGTAAATGTATGAATGTCCACAGTGTATTGCGCTCAGGTTTGCCAAGCCCAAATGGCTGTGCGGATCAGCCATCTCTGCGAGATCGGCTACCGATAAAGGCGCGGCAACGCGATGCTGCCATCCGTGAATGTTCTACGAGTTTGCAGAGACAACAAATATTATCGTCTGCAGTAAACTTTATAGTTTTGAGTTTTGTTAAATTGCAATTGTACTAAAACAGTTCCTGCTCCAAAATAACACCATAGATTAGGAATAGACGCTCTCTTTTCTAAGTTACACTATAACAAAAAACTTATAAAATCCTTAAATAAAATAAATTTTATTTTATAAATTAAAATGTTAAAATATAAATTTCATTATAATTTACACCAATGGAAAGGTTTACCAAATGTTTGCTAAATTCTCATAGAAAATAAACATTTTTTTTGTGTGAAAATAGACGATGAAGCACTGTACAAAGGTACGGATTTAATGACAGTGTAAGCAGTTCGCGTGGAAAAGAAAAGTAAGACGTCGGACACAGTGACGATAGCGTACGAGCATTAAAATGCAAATGAAAGTGGCAAGAGTAGGATAAGACAAAGTCGGTCGTTATTCGCGATAGAGAATTCTTCCGCGATTTTACTCGGCCATTCTGTTGTTACGAGTCTACAGCTAATACGGCAGGCAAACATACATCGAATATTCAACCTGAAACTTGGCTCGACTTGGTTCTTTGCCGATTGGAAGTAATAAACCGTATTTCGGCAAACACAATGCTTCGATTTTGCCTGGAAAGCCAAATCGCCATTCTACAGTGTTTGGCAGCAATGAAGTATAAAAGCCAATAATGGAAGTATATTTTCTTAGCAATCGAGATAGATATATTTGACTTGCCAAAACATCGATTATATTAGATTATATTACATAAGAATCTATAAAAGAAAATCGCACTTTTAAAAGAAGTTCTACAGAATTTTTCTTTGTTACGTATTAAATTTGCTTCACATGAAAAATCTGTGATAAATTGAGAAAAATTTCATCGACTCTGGATTAATAAAGGATTTTTACTTTTAATAAAACAGAAGAATATTTTCAGAGTAACTTCCTTATTAGCGAAAAAATTCACATTAAACTTAATTGCACACCGAAGGAAGAATTTATCTCAGGTCTCGATCTTCGTCTCCTAAAAGGAACCCGGCAAGATGCATTTCATCTCGACGGGCGCGTTAAAGCAAGAGAGACTTGTCGTTCCTATTAGAGATCTCCTCTTAGGCAACGGTGTCGAAGAATGCCATTTCCTCGCCCGCGCTATTCTCCAGCAATGAATGAGCAAAGAAATTTCTCGAGATTCGAGTCTCGTGCGCGCGCGCCAAGCGTCTACGTGAATAGTTCTACATGTTACACGAAAAGCCACTCGGCGCCTGCGACCCATTATGTAAATTACGCCTACCGGCAACAAAATATATGCATTTGTAGGTGTACCTTGAGGTCATCACGGTGACGGTACAGATCCGCGATCAGATAGCGTAAGCGCATTACGCGTAGCGATAATCGTAAACCGTTGCATTTGAGAACAACGTGATAGCTCGGTGGAACGGATGATAATAGAACCGAGGCGATATTCATTCGAAGAGAATCGGTAATTATCACCATCGATACCCGCGTCTCGCGTGCAATATGAATGGAAGGAGCTTAATTGTCACGAGATCCACTACATACAAAAGCAGGAGCGGAGGAGAGGGATTCATGATGCAACGTGCCATCGCGAACTATTCCGAGGATTACAATTTACTTAGCGTTAAGTCTAGATAAATGCGACTCTATTCTCGAATAACGCGGATGCTGTAGCGTGTGATTCGTTCCCGCAACAATGCAGAAGGCCGCGGGATACTGCGGTTGCTCGAGCTGACGAGAAATTCTTGTAAATATTTAAGTGTTTTGAAATCCATTAGTATATTTATTAATAACTTGCATATAAGCTTTTCATCGTGGCTGAAATAAGTTTTGTGTATCAAATTTAATCGCTGCCTAATGCCGTATCTATTTGAATAATATAAAAAAATATTTTTATACTATTAAATTATCAAATTATTATAAACAATATTATTATTATTATTGAATAATATAAAAAATAGAATATTAGGAACAATGTGAACGTACATTACAGGTGGTAAATTTTAATGTAGCGCAAACAGAATATACGAAACAATGGATAAAAGCTAAACTAAAATAAACTAGCGCCAACAATGTATATGTATTCTTTATAGCACGCTTCCGTTTTTAATAAAGTAAATGGTATGTTAAAGCGACTTGTTAATTCAAGCTCATTATTTTTTAAATCGACAGTTGCAGCGCACTTTGAGTTCCCGTTTTTAAAGAAAGGACGTTACCAATCAAAATCCGGATAATTGGTTAATGTCCGGAGCGTCGTATTCCCTTGATCAAATACTCGTATGCCCCAAGCGCACCAGTCCACCCAAGCGTTTTCGCAAGTTCGCTTGTACTGTCCTAACGTAATTCACTTTACTTCGCGCGATGATGGCCAAAGTTGTATCTTTCGTAAAAGTTTAATGTGACCTAAAGGCATCATTTTTCGCAAAGATTGAACGGAAGTCGATAACGTATAAAGTTTAACCGAATTGAATTAACAATTCGTTTGCACTGTTTTAAACGCGAAACCGATAATAATAGGATAACACAGAAACCAATGTACAATAATATATTAACCAATAATAATGTAATGTATGATTAGGTATCTTGATCTCTGATATTTATTTAAATAGATCTAATAGTAAACAAACATTATCGTTATTGAATAATTAAATCATATTATATAAAATTAAGTAACATAATATATTACTCTGCTGTTAGCATGCATCAAAGACCTTTTCGTCAGTGAGCCGATCTGCAAATACCGTTAATATCATAATAGCATATGCATTAATTGCACACTCCATATACAATCATCAAAGGTAAGCTTGTATCGATATGTATACATTGCGATATTAGCCCTTTTAGTGCCCTTTTAGTGCAATGTATTAACTAATAATAATGTATGATTAGGTATCTTGATCTCTGATATTTATTTAAATAGATCTAATAGTAGACAAACATTATCGTTATTGAATAATTAAATCATATTATATAAAATTAAGTAATATAATATATTACTCTGCTGTTAGCATGCATCAAAGACCTTTCCGTCAGTGAGCCGATCCGCAAATACCGTTAATATCATAATAGCATATGTATTAATTGCACACCCCATACAATCGTCAAAGGCTTGTATCGACATGTATACACTGTGATATTAACCCTTTTAGTGCCCTTGTTGTCGAATGGCATCAAACGAATATAACATGATGTGACGCGTTCGCACCAGTAAGCCACTGTTTCCTATTGCGGTCGTTTGAAATAGGTTTGAGTTACCACAAAACTGATTCTACCGGATGAAAAAAAAACGTAAATTAATTTCTCAACCGAGTGCCAAGAAAATAACAAGTGTCCAGCTGTGTCAAAAGTCGTTAGGCACGCCGCCAATCTGCGTCACACTCAGTTCCAAGGACACACTGTGGATTTCGAGAAAGGGTAGCAGTCAGCATACCAGGGATGCAAGGGGTGCCCGTGTCGCGGATAGTCAGTCGAAGAGGGGTAGGGCTAGTTATGCGATGGGGTTCACCGAGTGGTGGGGATGAAGGTACATTTCGAGGTCGGTCGATACCACTGTCCGTCGAAGCGCCATCGCCACGTGCTTCGCACCATGCTCTGTGTTTTCGCGATCAATCTTGCAGAAACGCATCCGACTTGAAAATTGCTTTTCCTTCTCGAGTCGCGAGTGTTTCCAATGTTCCACTCGCATTTAGATTAGTTTGTTCACATAATCGAGTTCTGTAATTCTCGCATAATTTTATTAATTCTGCAAAATAAATTCGCGATATTAATTCCCCGAGAAAATTGTTACAGTAACTTCAAAGAAGTCAGCATCAAACAAAGATAATGAGGAATATATGGAAACTGTAAGTCGGTTATATAATCTATCGCGTTACGAACGTTTTTCTTTTTTAAATACATACTTGCGCTCTCTTGTAGAAGCTAGGCTGTCAATCAGTTTTCTCACGAAACAGCAGTTGAAGTAGAAGTAGAAAAAAATTACACGTGTAGGATATCGAACGATCGATGTCGCCCTTGAAGGCAAATGCAAGTCTCGGATTATTGCCGCAGAATGAAACTACAAGCTATTCACAAAAACGACCAATATCGACAGATATTGGGCGTGACACTGGCATATCTTTGCGATTCTTGATATTTCACAGTTCTTTGATATAGTGAAAGGATACGAAGGTTTTTTTGTATTAAGCTCTATATGAATTTGTGTGCATGGCCGTGAAACACTTTCAATGTATGCAGCGTGTATTCCCGAATGGCCTGAACAACACGGAAAACTTTATTCTTTCGAAATTCATTATTTTGAGTATTAAATTATTCTGTTACATCTCTCTCTCTATTTTTTTATTTTTTAATGTAATTTGTATTCTTGAAATAAATAGATTTTTTAATTATTACTCAAACCATTGAATTGAACACATTATATAATAACATTCTATATTACAATTTAGTTTTCATGCGGACAGATTTTGATGACAAAATTTGATGACAATATTAATTTCCAGATTCTCGAGAGCTTGCCAAAATTATTATTAAATCCTGTCAACACACGAAAAGACGCAGTTTCTCTAACTACAAGCTCGTGACTGTAAATCTTATTTTAAGTAAGGCTATGCACCCGCAAGTTTTCCACTCTCGGCATGTGCAAATAACCTGGTGCGTTTCTTTTTTGTAATCTCCCTTCGCGAAGATTAATATCGTGACACGACGTGGCCTAGTCCTTAACGAACGAAGCGAACCACCTGTCATCGATAAGAGACCTCCCTCCAAGTACGAGGTATTAACCTTGATTAATTTAATTCCCTCCCTTTCATATTTATAGCTCGGGGGAACGATTTCCGAGCGGTACGCGTCGGATAGTTTCGCGGATATATTCGGCCTCGCTTTGCAAGATCGCGTGCAACCGGTACATTACGACCGCCGTGAAAGCTCAACCGGTGAGCTTTTATAGGTCAAGTTCTCGCGAGGAAGTATATGCCCACTGATCGTGCATGTATGCTCGTTCACGAGCGAAACAATGTGCACGATCTGCCCTAGGCCTAGACCCAATTCGCACCCAGCTGTCTCGTAATAGCATTCGCCATCCATTGCTTTTCCACCTAATGCTTAGTCACGTCCCTAATTGCGATGACGAATATTGAACTGACCGGTGAACTGGGCATGGAGAGAGCGGATGAATAGTGCGAAATGAAACCCGGTTTATGTATTCGCGAGACTCGGAATTCGTCGCTACGGGATGTCTGGTAAGAAACAAAAGAGACATTAACAAGAGAGACTGAATTTCCCTTCGGTGAAGCTGGTAAGAAATAAAATTCTCTGGTTTATCTCCAAGCCCGAGATAGATAAAATGGGATTTAGTGAAAGCAAAAAGATCGAGAAGTTACTATTTCTAGTTCTGGCTTCGAATATATCGCCATAGGCGAGTCTGTATCGGTATGTTTGCAAAGCTCTTCCGAACAAATCCCCAGAGCCACCCTGTTTGTACTGCAGAGCTTCTGGTTTCTTCAAAATTAGACAAGCAAACTAGAGTTGATAAATAAACTTCTTTGAATACATGTTGTCTTCGTCCTACAGATAAAAATTGAGCGTGTACGAATCATCATCATTGAAAAGAATAATTATACTTGTGACTCATATACGAGCGTCATGGAATATTTATCTTGGAAAAAGAAATTATTATTAAAATTAAATTTTACGTCCCTGAATCTTTATATACGGAATATCATTGTTCCATGTATCATACATCACCTTTACACGAGTTAGTTATACTGGAAATTACAGAACATGAAATAAAAAAATTCATGGATATATCAGTGCTCCGTGTAATACTAGACGGCGTTAATTATGCGTGACGTTAATTACTGGATTGAACAAACAAGTGTTTCACCACAAATCATTGTACGCCAGTAGTAATATGAGATTGCAAAATTTACGATAATCGGTGTTGCGTGAAGGTAAGGACCGTGTTGACAGCTTAAATTTCAATGTATGAATACGCGTTATATGTATATTGCGTTATTAGCCTGCCAGCACGGTAAACACAGCGTTAAATATGCGCTTTAATAAGCGTTTTAAGATATAATTAATTGAAGTTGTTGCATGAAAGCCAAAATGTCAACAATTGTGAATAACGGCGATTTACTCTAAAATGGAAAAGAAAATTCAATAAACATTGAAATCTCTTAATAAGATTAAATTTTGCGGAAATTTAACGTTGGCATGGTATTGAACATAAGATAACGAGCAAAATGTAAAAGATGAAAGGAATAATTTACATTCTCTCAGGACCAATTTAACTAGAGTACACTAAATCGCAAAAGCGATTCATATGAATGTGGCAGATGGTTTTATTTCGCCAAATTGAATCCCAAATGCCCCATTCTTACATCTGGCCGAATTCTGTCAATTTAAAAATTCATTTTTAGTCCTTCGCAATTTCTTTCTAGGATTTTGTAAGAAATTTTATTATTTCTGTCACTTTAAATTTATTTTATAAAGAATATTGAATTATTTTAAATTAGCTACTTTTTCTCTACGGCCAACGATATTAATTTTCTGAAAAGAAAAAAAGACCAAAAGGAGATAGCATGTATGCCAATAACAAGTTTTTTACAATTTTTTACACATGATAAAGAATTACTTTTATTTAATTGTCGCGAGAATTTAACTAATTAATTTAAAAAAATCCATTTCTATTAATTCCTTTAATAAAACCATGAAGTAATTTGAGGAACAGTACAATTATCGTGGAATGAATAGGAGGATAGTATATTTTATTTAAAAATTCATAACAGAAAACCACAAATTAAAACCGCCGAATACTCGCCTAGTGAACAGTGAAAATGGCTTACGTTTTATTATAATTTTATTTTATTATATATTGAAATTATTATATATTGCTCAATTTTCGTAAATAAATAAAACAATTTAATCTGACAATTTACTTAACATACAAAGTATAATTTAATATTGCGACACAAATCTATGACTTCTTTACAAATTTTAATTCTATGCATCAACATTATAATGTTATTCGATAAATTATTATTGTTATATAAAATATTCAATAGATTATTATTTTTAACATTAAATCACGTTCAAATTTAAAGGTCATAATTTTTTCATTTCGATGCTAACAACTTTCCATTTGTTATTCTAGTAACATGCATAAATTTTTTAGTTTTCTTTCTTGTAACAAAATTCAATCACGGTCCATCAAATTTAATTGACTATATGGACAGGCATAATGAAAAAGGCTAGTTCCTCTTTTAGATCAATAATATTACGAATAATTTTATCGTAGGGAAATGCGAACAAAAAACATGATATAAGGACTAAATAGATGCTTTAACACCCGGCTAGCCATATCGTAATAATTACAGGAAAATCATAAAAGGACGAATACAGAACACTAACGGGAAAGGCCAAAGGTGATACGCGCTTCGAGCTCTGCACGGTTTTGCCTGCGTGTACAAAAAGACTCAGCCTTACTGAAAACCACCCGAGGGTAGGCTCAACCGGCGCAACGCCATAACCCGTTATAACCCCCCTTCGATATATCACGCTGCGAAATAAAGTTAAAAACCATGTGATACAACGGCTCGTAAACTGCATTTCACGATACGTGTTTATGCATATGCTTAGGTCAAACGTGCACGTATTATGTGTTACAACGTATATTACGTAACGTCTGTAGCGAACAAACACTTCTAATACAAGAAAATAAACAATTATTACAAAAATCAAATTGAATAATGTAGTGGAAAAACAAGTATTTACAAAAATATTTTTACACAATATGCGTTTAAAATGAGTACACTCCGATATCGCAAAATTTTACATTAATAACTTTTACATTAATTGACATAACATCATCTTTAACTTTATTAAATATTAGACGAGAATAAATATAAAAATTTACAAAAACGATAATAATAATAAAATTGAAGTCGTCGCGAGGAAGATCTTAACGAAGTAATAGCAGAAAACGTCGTTATACATTGTCAAATATAATAACTCGAGAATCAAGTTTCAGTGTTACAACGCGCGACTCGAAATTGCATTCGAACGCAGCGTTAGTCATTCTCTTACGACTTCTGTACGTATTCTATTTCATTTCAAAGTTAAAACATCTTCCTCAAACGCTTGCAGTAATGCATGATGCAGAAGCGTAAAGATATCTCTGAGAAAATTACAGCAGCCGAGAAGACATCGTGTCTTGCGAACTAAGTACTTAAAATGATTGAATTACAGAGTGGAAAAATAACAGAAATCAAGACTAACAGGATTATAAAAGAAACAAAAATGATAAAAAAAACTGTTAAAAATCTTAAAAGCAATCTACAAGATACGTAATAATATGTAATAAATCTACAATTCTTCAATTTCGTGTATCTCGTGTTATGAGACTATTTCCACTAAAAATTGTCCAGGTTCCGTTTGAATAAAGCTTGGTGCATAGGACGCACTTAATTATCATTTTCATTGCATGAGATGATGAAAGAAAAAAAGAAATGCTAATTTGCTAGCACAAATTATGTAATTCGGTGAAACGACAAGAAAATTGGCCACGTCGATCCGTTGCTCACCGTGTGCACATTTTTTTCCCGCCCGATATAATTAAACTCAACGAGTAGGCAAATGGTAATTCAATTCCACAAACATTACACCTGCCAGCGTCAGCGTAGCTGTGTCGTGTATGCGATATTACGATGTAATTCACGGAATGTGCATGCATGCACGTTCACATGCGCGTATACGCGCACAAACTTTGAAATGTACTATAAACGAGGGAAATGCGGGATGAGAGCTTCCCGCTGCGAAATTTTTACTCTTTGCCTTGCTCCCTCGACAGCGGCGTCGAGTCTGACGTACTTATTAGTGCAACACAAAAAACGCGCATCTTAGATAATAACACGCGTCAGTTATTATGCGCAAAATACAGATTAGGTGCAATCATGTGATTAAATGTTTTTCACATCTTATGTAAACGGCTTAAAAACTCGATGAGATTGTAATTTAAAGAATCTTGAATCCATTTGGAAAATTACATTTTTTGAAGTTCGTAGAATTGATCGCTCGCCCGAGTGATATTAATTCGCGATGCATTCGCGAAATGGTTGCCAATTAACACAAAAAAATATGTTTTTCTATATAACAAATTATTTATGCTTCTTCTTTCTTTGCGCGTTGTTCACTGATATCGCAGTGCAAAACAAGATCGTCAACGCGCGTCGTAACTCCTTATGGAAACGCGGCGTGACAAATGCAAATCATCAATGATTAACATCAGCTGACATTTTTGTCACCAGCAGGCATTATGACGCAGCACACGATTTCTCGATCGCGCAGAACACGAGCGAGCGACAACACGTGTGTCACCACGCGTTAAGCCTCGGCACTAACGAGCCACAATCATCATTAAATCAAACGCATGCAAACGATATAAGGGATTAAAAGTTATTAAACACTATCATTACAGGCAACCGCGTATTATGGTAATTAATTGATCACGCATAATTCGACAAAAAGAACAATAGAAGATGTAGTGTAATAATAATAACGAAGAAATATCGACATCACAATATCGCATAATTTAGATTGCTTTTTGACTGCCATATACAAATGATAGATTTAGATTTGTTAAGATTATCGTCGCAGGAGCGAATTTATAGCAATGGCAATAATTGAAAAATGTGCACAAATTTGCTACACTGGCAGTTATATGTGAATATAAATGATGAAGAAGCTTAAATTGGTTAATGACCCACGATATCACTATGATTTAATCATATAAAATGACAGCAAAGTAGTTGTTAACAATTTGCATCAACGATCGTTGAAACGAAATGAAAGTAAATAGGTGTTGAACGATGTACTGCATGAAATTGCATTTAATGTTCACGAAAGTCGCGTTAAACCACATGATCCTAAAAAAGATCGTTCTACTTCGTTCTCCATAATAGATTTTAATATGGTTAGTTACAAAATTTAAACTTTTCCTTAGTAAATAATTTTAAATTTAACAGTTTGATGTGTAAGATAATTTTACAATGAAACTATATTAGCATTAAAATTGTATTTTCATTAAGATTTCCGCCTCTGCTATTCCACTCCGTTCCTAGCAAAGTGCAGTTAAATTCTTAAATTTATATTACGTTTGCGCACATAAAAGAACAATTTAATTTTAGCAAACTTAAATTTTGAATCGAGAAATCGGTGAATTCCGTAGAATTATTCTGATTTTTTAACTAAAATAATGATAACTTTGCGCAAAACTCTTTTGTGAGCGTGAATTTCGGTTGCTGCTAAATTGTCGCCTATTGGCGAATGTGCAGACCCGTGCAGCATCAGCATCAGCAGTAGCAGTAGCAGTAACGGTAGTAGCAGGCAACGCGGTTCGTATCGATCCCACAGGACCAGAGCTGTATCCTAGTAACCTTGCATTCTCATTGCCATCTACAAGGTGGTCAAAATTCGGTTTTGTGTGCAAGAACACATTTTATTTAAAATGCGCGCAAGTGATTAAAGTGTCACGCTTACGAAATACCTTCATTCATCACCCTCGCGATAAAGATTTATTATCCGGCGCCTTTTTTCACCTTCGATAAGAATGAATAACAAAATAAAGATTTAAATAGTCAATGTCATAAGATTACGAGTTTATCTAATGAAAAGATAACGTCAAAAGTTTAACGTTTTAATCTAAACTTCAAAGTGCATTATGAAGTAAATTTAACGTAGATTCTGGCAAAGTTATCGTTTCATTACTCATCGGATACGATTGAAAGGTAATTGTGAATGCGAAAAACATCTTCACCGACCAGGTTAAATATTACTACAAATAATGAAAATATATCCAAGTAAATTTTTGTTTATCCGAATATGCGTTAGACTGACAAAATATTTTCATTATCTGATGACTGTTCTCGAGATTGATTTCTATTCTCAAATTCTCGAAATTCCCTTCTCTCAAGATTCGTGTCGATAGTTTCCACGGAAATTTCGATATTACGTTATATTCGCATAATGACTTAAGCTGTTGTTTACCAATTAGGAAACATTTAACTCGTGCATAATTTCACACAACTGTTATTAATATCGTCATTACATTCAATGAGATAATAAATTATTAACAACTCACTAGGTTAGATTAATAAATAAAATTTGATAAAAAATACACAAACATGTCCCTTCCATTTCATCTCTATAACGATCAGTCCTTACATTTTCTCTTTCCCTTTCCCCCTGTTTTCTTTCTTATCTTGTAATCTTTTTAATACTCAAGTGCATTGCGCGCGTTCATTATACCTTATTCTATTCTGACGTCGAGCAATATTTATGAGTTTGCTTTTAGCAACTGATAACAGACGAATGTTAATCTTGGCGCGCATCGTTAATTTCCCTTCGAGAACGAAGAATAACGTAACTCGCAAACTTCTCAGCCGTGAAATGCATGCAACGCCGGCGCATCTCTCTACGTAGCGAGGAAACGAACATAAATGAAATATGTCCGCGATAAATCGATGGTATGGCGTTGCAACGTGAGAAACCGAATATAAAATATACTGCAAGATATTACCCGATATTAGAATTCTCGTAAAAAACGTAACAAAATTAGCTTTTCCATTCTACCTTGTTAAAAACTACTTCTGCCTTTTTAAAACTACTTTACCATCTTGTTTTTAAAATTTTATGAATTACTCTTTTTTAAAATTACTAATAAACAAGATGAAAAATAAACAAGATGAAAAAATATTAAGATTAAAGCAGGTTGAATACATTTCTCCTTCCTATACAAATTAGCAGATTAAGATTCCATTGTCAACCATATTTTATATATTACTTCTTATTGTTGTCTATTTCTAAATAATATCTAATTCTATATAATCTATGTAATGTATATAATGTAAAAATGTAGTGTTTTTTGGCAAATAAAATTCATCTAAAGAAAAAAAAATTTAATTTTGTGCTCGTATAAGAATTACTGGCAATTTTTGAAAATTCTTTTTCGACGGAACCCAAAGAAATGCTTCCGATTCCCTAGGGCAAACTTGTGTTGACACTCAAAGAAACGAAAGAGCAAATGGAATGAAGAGGAGAGGAGAAGGAGAAGTTGGAAACCCGTCACGTTGGACTATAAATAAGAACTTAATAAAACAACACGCGGTGCACTTGACCTGCAGAATATGGCAATTCGAGAACGCGTTGAAATCTTATTCATACACAATACACTTGTAGTATTTCTGATAACAGGTGTAAAATAATTTGTAGAATGTATCGCACGCAATGGAAATTAATTTTAAAGTTCAATACTAAAATATTACAAAAGATTAAACAAAATTGGTTCAAATATCAAGTAACAAAATATGAAATAAGAAAAATAAAAATGTAAGTAAAAATTTAAAAATTCAATCATTATAAAAATAGCTTTTAGAATTGTTGAATATTTGTAATTTTATATAAATTTTGAAATACATTATTATTCAAGTTGAAACATTATGTTGTACATTATTATTATTATAAATCTAAAATATATAATTAAAATATATTTCCTTTAAATACACCCATATATTCGTGAAACTAATTCTACGTGAAACGTATCTATCCATTTTGCTATTGACGCGTATCCATTCTGCAACCCGATTATTCTATAACCCTATTAGTCATTACATCACGCGTGTAATTACCATTACCGTCGTGTGTGTAATCGATAGACTGCGAAAGCCATAGGCGACGTATAGATAATTTGTCGCAGCAAATATAGCAGGGATAATCGTAATGCTGAGCATAAACGTAAAAAACTCGATATTTCCTCCGAAAAAGTGACCCATTTCCTCTTGCATGCTAACGTCAACGAAGCCGAAGTTTTTGCGCACGATGACGTTAAGAATATGAGCCATTCGGACAGAAGGCTTCCGCATTTCTCACGAGAGAGAAACTAAAAGTGCTTTCCTAATCTTTAGCCTCTTATCTCTTTTCGATATAAAAGGCTATTTTTAACATAGAGGCAATGTGACAGAGGAATTAATCTTAACGAGTATATAAAATTAATGGGAAATTTACAACTTCATGGCAATTATACTATATAAAAAAAATCAATTTAACATAATAAATCTAAAAATGTTATCTTACACGTGGCAATTAATATTTAAATATTATGCTAAATTGATTTTTTAATATTATGATATTACTCAATTACGAAATGCACAATACATATGCAACATTGAAGGTAATTAAAAAATATTAATCTTCGTTATCGTAATGGCTCTACATTTTAATCAAGCGCCGCTAAAACTGCTTTAATTTATCACTGATATTCGCCATCGATGCCACTTAATATTGCTTTTTATATGCAGCAACAAATTTCGCTTTGAAAGCACAACGTATTTGGCTTGAGTGACGTAAAATATGAGTGCTATCAGAGGCGGATAAAAATATCGGTTTGAATTGTTACTCACATAACCTTAGTGAAAGAAATAACACGAGCTCTGAACTCACCTGAAACATAAAATAAACAACTTATGTCACGTAAAATTGTTTAAGAAACAAAGTTATTATTTAATATCTTGTATGTATTATAATATATATTAACATATTATATACTCTTTATATATATATAAAGTTATATATAAATAAGTTATATATATATAAAGTATATATAAAAGTTATATATGTACAAAGTAGATCCATTTCAATTCTTATTGCACTTGTACTAAGGTTGCCTAATCAAACAACTATTTGACTTTAACTGCGCCAAGTCATCTTCAATGATGTATCTTCGCAGGAGAAAAACAGCTTAAAAAACAATTTTATAAGTAATCATGTAGCTTACTTAATAATATCAATAAAAATATTAATCCAGCGTTTACTGGCAATAACTTTTGACCTATTCTGTATATGTCTTTAATTTGTTATTATTAAATTGGTTGAGTCAATAATAATTTATTAAAAACTATATTAAGACAGATATTATTTTTGCTGCGAGATTTAATCTCTTTTTGTTAAAAGGATAACAAGATCATATGCAAAAGTGGAAACTCCACTCAGATACCTAATCCTTTTATTTCGATTTTATATCAAAGTAATCGTGGCATGTCAGTACAGCGTATCGATTTAAGGTCCATTCGTTTCAAGAACCATGCAGAATACATAGGAGAGAAGTAGAGCAGGAAGTATCGTGCTTCTGCTTTACTCCAAAAATCGATGATATATATTCAGGAAATTTAAGTCGTAAACGACATACGACGCGCACATCCTCATACCATTCGATTTTGTAGAAAAATCAGAGAGAAACATCGGTATACTATTTGCATTCAAACCTCTTTTATTTCACACATTAGTCATCTGAGACTTTTTAACTTTTTGGTAATAGAGAAAAGAAAGTAAAATAGTGAGATGATAAATTACCAATTTATACGAGCTGATAAATGATGGAGATGATAAAAAGATTGATGGTACGAAGTTGTTTTTGATCGTTCTGTAAATCAACCTTTGACAAAAGGATCAGTCAAAATCAAAAGAATATGCTTATGTAATTTTATGATATTTGATCTTAAAGTTTGATTTAATAAACACTTCTACTTTCTCTCGTAAACTTGTGTTATCTCTCTCACTCATTTACTAAAAATTATTTTATCTAGCACATAAGAACAGAGTGATGCATTGTGCATCTTCGATAAACCAAAATTTTTGGAAATTTAAATGCATTATAAATTTTTCAACTATAAATTCTTTGTAGCAAACATTACAGGGAGAGAGACAAAGATTTATCTCACAAATAAAGATCAAATGTACCATTGATTTCTCGCGTTATAAAAAGGAAAATAATCTTAGAAATCAATTTTTGTATTTCTGTCTCCAACGCTACTCAATGAAAACTTTGAACGTCAGGTACGAACGACGTTATAAAGTACATATATATACGAGATAATACGTCATTTATTATCTTCCGCTACAGACAATGAAGTCGACGGAAGAAAAGGAATGAAGGTGCAAGCTGCACTGCGATCTCTAATAACCGGATTCTCCGGTCGGATCTCCTGGCTCGCGCAGGTGTTGGCGGAAAATGCAATTTGGAGGCATTCACCTCTGGCAAACGTGTTTTCCTTTCTTCACGCGAGAAGATAGAGTCCAGCGCAGAAAAAAGAGAGGACATTTTGCGCAACGTTTCCTGCCTTGATAAGACAAGCACGTTTGTTAGAGCAGAGAGGAAAATCATGTCGGAATAAAATTATATAAGATAATAGTCGTTTCCGCATGAAAAAAAGATATACAATTTCCATGTCCTACAACTAGTTTGTCACAATCATCTCTCAATTTTGCATGTAAGTCGCGTGCAAAAATGGAATACTAATTTTTCTAGTTTCAGATACGTCGCGATATACGAGATAAAAATTGTCAAGTAATAATTTCTACATGTGTGCATTATGTAATCATGTAAATCGTGAAAGCAATCCACTACCGCATGGGTTTCGCGCAAGAATCTAAACGCTGCGCGGCGCGCGACTGGGGTATTAATAGTCAATTGTTATCGCTCTACGAACGCCTTGTACAAATGTGTCTGATGACGCGACTCACCTTTTGCGGAGCCATTTGCACATGCCATTTACGCGCATTTACGACCCCACATATGTATATCGTTCTCTGCCTCCTTCAGCTACTGTTAGGTATATCTTGCCGCGGCAAAAGCAGTGAAAATTATTAACTACGAAATATAGTGTACGGGAACTGTAGTTTTATGACACACGAGAGTGCTTTCAATGCGCATAAAATCTGACATTACATAAGAAAAGCTCCGTGTGTATACGTCAAGTAATTAAAAACAAGATAGAACGCGCACGTCGTGTCGCAAGGTATGAGCAGCCAGAAAATACTAGCGTTAGTGGACACAAGTGGATTAATTTAATGAAACCATGGCAGTCTACACGATCGTGCTTCTTCTTAAATGACTATCCAGAAGAAAAACACGGACGTATTTTCTTTTTATTTTTAGCAAGTAGTTCGTAATTCCTCCATCTATGGTGTGTTTAAGCGTCTTATATATATAAAACAGTCCCGCTTGGCGGATGACAGGAAAGGAAAGATAAAAAATTTTCTTCCATGTTAGAAAGAAAGAGATCTTAACAGGGTCAACAGAAAAGGTTTTTCTCTATATTACCGTATTTCGTTAAAGTCTTTAATTTAAACACAAGTGTAAAGAATGATCTGTTAAAAATCTGTTATACTCTTCTCTTTTATATTTTTTTATTGTATAAAATTAATTTGATAATATTAATTAAAAATTAGTGTATGCAATGGGACATAGTGTGTGTATTTCAATGATGCGCGTAACTTTCCGTCGGTCAACTTTGCATTTAGTAAAAATACGGAGAAATTAATATGCAAATATCTTTGTGTAGAATGCGGGAAAAAAATTAAATGAACAACACAGCGGCAGTGAAACCAATTAGTGGATAATGATGTGCGTTGGCCTCCGTTCTCAATATGTTTTACACGAATCTTCGTTAATGGCAACATGGAATATTTACGCAATAATCAGTTGCAAATGAAACTTTGCTACGTGTTTACGCGGAAAATGAGTTAGGTAAAATGCGAAAGGAAACTATTATTAAATTATCACAAGAATTCAAAGGTTGAGAGCTACTTAGTGTGGAAATTTCACAGATGTTAACCCAAACTAGAATTAAAAGAAGAGCATAGCAGCCGTAAAAAAGTATATCATTCAATTTTGACCCTATTTAAAGCAACGCAACGTAGCTTCTCACGCAAACTTCTTGAAATTGTAACAACATCCCAGTCTAAAACCGCGCTGTACAATTATCCTAAATTAAAGATCCCGAGAGAACCAAAGTGCCTACTAGTTAGATTGGAATAGCCGAAACTTGATCACTATGCTTGTGCACGTATTTTCTGTGGAGACAAATTTAAAGCATGTAGTTTACGTATATTAATTAAATTTACTTGTTATTCAAAAATTAATCATAAAAAAACTTTTTAAATAACATTTTCTTCACAAAAATATTTTAAAAATTTTTGTTAGAGATACAATAATAAATCATTTGCACAGTAGAAGGAGAAAAAAAGGAGAAATAGAAAAAGACAGCAAATTATCTTTGCAAAAGATTTTTCTCTCCTTCTGTTTTCTATAAATTATTACTAAAACTAAGAGATGTGAAGTTACAACTTTAATTCCTCAAGGTGGACATCTATCCCTCTTTCTCAGTTATAAAAAATTTATATACAACAGTATATAATTCAGTATATAATTCAGTATATAATTCAGTTTATAATTCAGTTTATAAGTCTTGTATAGGTAATAAGAATTAGTGTAATAGAGTGAATATAATAATCATCGTAAAACATCTGCTATCTTATACTTCTTGGTGCTGAATCTGTAATGACATACATTCAAACAATCTACATACATTTGATTACGATACATGGAACTGTCGTATTTGCATAATGGGCGTATCACTATCTGTAGCACAGTCTTATTCGATCTAATCTAGATTCGAGAAGCGAGAGATCATTTTCGTAAGATACATCTGCTCACCAGAGTGAACTCGAGGCGGAACGTGGTGGAACGTTTCAGAATGTATAACACAAAGTGCAAAACAAATTCGTATGGCGCATAACAGAGACGGACGCGCGCGAATAAACTTGAAATCCTCGCATGTTACGGTCGCGCCAGACACATATTAAGTAGGTAATTAATAATTTCCCTCCGTACAGTTTCCCCAACAAACTCCACTATCCAAATGACGTCCGGATTTATGTACTCACCCGCAAATCCAAGAATGCCGTCTCCTCGGCACGTTGCTCGGCGGAACTAGTAATAGGGGAACTGTGCCCCTCGTCGGGCCGCCACCGCCGGGACCACCGCCATCGCTGTCGTCCACCGGAAGCCGAAGCTCCGGTACCTGGAGACTGCTCATTTTCGACACTCCACTAGCGGTCACCAGAACGCGTCGTCGCGATCGATGTCTTCGTATATCATTCGCCGGTCGGACATCACCGATCCTCGCGCTCCGATGAGCTTCGAAGAAATTCTTGACGACGCGATTTCACGCACACTTAGACATTTCACGTGGACACGTCCGTCCTGGTCAGAGCATCATTTTTCAGGATTTACCTGCGCGACCACGACATCCTTTTCTATCCTCCGGCGATATGAAAGCTTGCATTTGCAGTTACATATTCGATAGTGAAGCTTGCGCATATGCCAAGTTGCGACCGACCCGAAGGACTCCCGCAATTTAACTGCGAAACATTGCACGTCGCGAAATACTATAGCCGTATATTACACTTTCGAAAACTCGATAACAATCGTAGTCGAGATAGTCAAATAATCGACGAAGCGATTATCTAATGAAGTCGTATCAAACGGTGTCAAAGATCTAACTATTAGAATTCATCATTCATCGACACTTATTACTAGGTCAGATTAACCGCTAACTGTAATTTTTCTTGTTGGTGATAAGACGTCAGAATCAGCCTTGAGAAACATTATGTAATTACACGGGCGGATTGAAGGACTCCGTTGATCAGGAATGCAGGCACAAAGGCCTTCGTGCGTAAGGATCGTAAATATGTCATCTTTCATTCGTGTTAATAACTCGATCTCGCTGATATACGATCGTACGGTTCGTTGTACGCCAGGCACAACGTGTCCGTTTCACAATTACAAATGAAGATGACAAGTGTTTCAACGACAGGCAATTTCTTTCTGCGTGGCGCTTTGTCAGTATACGCCTGTCATCGATATGCCGATGTCGTATCGCTTTTATCGGGTTTTCCAGCAATTATGACGAGATGCTGAATGAAATCGTAGCTTGTGACACGAGAAGCCTTTTGTTACGTTCGTAAACGGTGCTTTTGAAAGCACGAAAGCTCGCTTCGTCTATTGAACAACAGTGAAACGCGTTGCGGTAAGCAGTGCACCACACAGCGCAGATGAGCTGCGCTCTCGCGCGTCAACGCGACAAAGCGCCCGCGGGGTCACTCATTATGTTCTCAAAGAGAACAATTTCGGAGGGCTCGTTTCGCGCACGCGATAGATTCGTTTGTCGTGAATTACGCGATGGCGTTTGTAATGATTGTCGCGCGGCTAATTTGACGCATCGGGCGCGAAGGGAGGAATTTATTAATACGCATTGCGATGCAAGAGCGCGTGAACGCATAGGTCCATAGCACTCCATAGTAGTGCCCATCATTAATCCGCCGTTAATCACATCCTCGTGTTTTAATCAATTTAAACGAAAAATAAATCCGACAAGCACGAAGAATCAATGCGTTTTGAAATTGTCGATTTTAATCTAGATCGTTTCTAAAGAAATACATGGAAAACCGTTAAGATCAACATCCAATCTGAAAGAGTCAATGTAATCAAGAAAGGGCAGTCAAGATAAAGGAAAATACCGTTACGAGAAGAAAATGTTATTGCCGCAGCATCCCCAGTCGTATTTCGACACCGACGGAATATTTGAAATTCAAATACAATACAAAACGAAAGCGTGCTACCGAAACTTTATGTCCTGCCGTACAATAAAAAATCCTAGAAACTCGCGTCACATTTTGTGTGATATCGCAATATATCTGCAACGCTCTCTGTCACATTTGTATGAGCAATGCCATCCGCGTGGTAACCATCACAATTTATCTCGATTCAACGAGATTGAATTTTAGCTTTCACTTTGATATAGAATAACTCAGAATAAAAACTATCTAATCAAGTTCTAACGACAAATTCCTCTACGGACATTTTGTAAATTGTTAATCCAAGGTCAAGTATCGTTATCTGCGGCCGCTTCTATTTGTCTTTTATCTTAACTCTATTTGCATTTCTCTTGATAAACGATAGAGTATCCTCAAATAAAACAGGAAATTTATCAGCAGATATCGGTTTGCCCAAATCCCGAGGGATGAATCGGTGCTCGCAATTGGCGGTTCGTTAACTAGAAAAATTTATAGGCGGATGAGACGATTCGCGGTAACAATCGTGCACGAGAAAGCATTCCGTTTGTTCAATCCCGAAACTGTCGACGTGGATGTTCATCAAAGTTACAAGGGTTTAATGGACAAACTCGAGGTCGATTGTAACAGAATTTTATCTCAACAGAATTTTTCCGTTCGCACGTAATCACATCATGCTTCTGGGTATTCTGCAGAAAAAATTTACATCATATTACGTCGAAGAATTCTTAACTTTCTTGAATTTTAATGTAAAATTAAATTTTGAAGATACCAAGAATTGAAGGATAAAGTATTGCGGTGGCTTTCGCACAAAATTTTTGCCGATGAAAAATCACCTTCGAGATTTCCTGACATTTTCAACCTGAACGTTCATTTAAACGATTATCGAAGATTTCAAAGAAACGACGATTTCATCAATCGCGGGTAACAGGTTCGTAATAACACACATTTCGTACGACAAACCACGATATCGCGGGGAAAAGGCGGAAGTGAAACGCAGGGGAACTCCGCGTAATGTCGAAGGTAATGAAGAAGGGAGAAAAAAACTGCCTCGAGTGTTTATTGCTCGGGCTTGTACGCGGGAGGCCACGTGCAACTCGGCGGAAATAGCGTCGGCATGTAAGTCGAGTATAATAGCGACATTAAAGCGGAATTACTTCGATGAAGGTCGAAATATAATGTGGGTTTAATGTATCGTTAAATCGGTACGCTACACCCACTTTTTTAATCATGTTGTAACTCGTTGTTTTAAAAATAATAATAACGATAACAACATCTCGACGAGGCGTTGCGAGATGACGTGGTGAGAAAACGCGCAGATCCAGGCAACTCCAGGAGACGTAGCGACAATGCGACGCGACTTGCCTCGCGGGAATTGTTCTCTATCGCACGTGATGCATCTCTACATTTGTGGGCCAACAAATGTTAATTAAACACAACGAACGAAGAACACCGTGTCGCTAACCTAAGTTAAACAGTGGTGCCGTCATCAGAAACGCTACACATACAAGGGATAAGCAGTTGCTTAATTAAAATGTCATTGCTATCAAGAATGAAAAAGTCACGAGATAATATTTGTAATTTATAGAAATTTGTTACAATCATGTAATTTAATTTTTCCAACAATGTCGCTGCATAAAATTAAGCGCTTTTAGAATAGTATATGTTTCAAGATAACGTGTCAATAATAACTTTTGTTATCTTGACATTTCAGCTAGATCAGCTTCAAATTTTGTTTGAAAAAGTATTTCTTTAAAATTAAGATTAATAATTTTGGAATTCCATTCTCCATATAAATATAAATATACCTTTCACAAGTACAATAAGACAGTGTTGTCTTATTGATACCGTGAGACAATACACATGATATCTCTTTCGTACACACGTACATATATTGTAAGCTGTCGTAAGCTGATAATACTGTAATTTGAATTGTAAAATGCACTTTTACATATACACCAATACTCAACATTGTAGCGAGTGCGCAGTTTGTAGACCTGTCCCCACAGCAGGAAATGCCCGTAATATGTTCGTCATCGCGTGTGAGCAATTTCGACCAATCATTGCACGACGATAGCGATCGTACCTAATCGAAAGAATACTGTTTTTCTCTAATATAATGTTAACGTGCTTGTTACAATGAAAATGTTCTGGACATGTGAATGAATCACGTGTCGCGAGGCGGCGAATATACACGTCCTTGGCTGTGGAAGGTAGATTGCGCACGTCGAAGAATGCAGCTCGAATCTATGTAGACGCCCGCAAATCGTGAATTCACATCGCCGGTAGAAATAAACATAGTTTATACACGACTGGCGATGAGACGGGAAGACGAGGGTCGCTTTTACGAGCGAGGGAACGACGATGTAAATGGAGCAATGAACTCGCATCATGCTAAAAACTACTCTAACGATTGCATTTAGACCACTCCGGAATATTGTTCGATTTCTGCAATCCACTCGCGACAAACATCCGCCCACTGTCAACAGCAAGGTTAATAATTATATGGATAATTATCGATCACGACGTCGCCAAGAGATCTCGGGTAAAATTTCGCGAATGTGTGAGTTTCGTGAAACACGAGATGAAATAAATCAAGGAATAGGAGGCAAATAATTATGAAATCGGCTCGCGTACGTGAATCGTGACCTTCACTTTTACAGCACAAAACTTCTTGGCTTGTTTTTGACGCGATGACGGTCACGCATGTGTACATAGGCGTATGGTTACCAAACAGAAATATACATACAGCGGTAAAGCATTCGCCATGAATAAGACGAATATGCCGTTTATCTAAAATTAAATCTCATAAAGTTGTGTCTATATAATATCACACGGATTTAATCCTGTATATTTCTATCCGACTAGTTTAGTAACTGATAATTCTCGATAATTAATTCTTTTACAAATTATAATAAACGTTTGAGAGCGATAAACTGATCACAATAGTAAATTGCAGTGATCCAATATGTATTAATAAAATTAATACCAATATATAGAATTACGTATTATTAATAAAATCTGTACAACTAGAAAGAATTTTGTATTGGTAAATACTAAGAACACAAAGGGGAAATAAAAATTGGAGCACATACAATGAAGTCATTCATCTTCATGAACAGCTGGGAAGTAATCTAACACAATAAAGCGAGTCGACAAGAATTTTGTGCTTTGTCACTATAAAAATGGTAGAAGTTTGTGAGCTGCCATCTAAAACAGACATTCTGTTCTTATAACATAAAGAGAGAAGTTAAAAATGGCCATAAAAGTAGATCGGACTGTCTCGTGTAACGATGATCGTTATGCTAAGCGCGCGATTCCGGCTTTCATTATGTCGGATGAATATTAAAAACATTGAATAGAGAACACTTCTGAAGTTATTGAGTATCTGTTATTTTTTTCCGCGGTACGTATTTATTTAGCTCTCGAAATTTAACTCTTTTACGTCCTCGCAGCAGGTTTTTACAATTTTACTTTCGATACTTTAAAATCTTCATTAAGATCGAAGAAGCATAACTGAAGATCTATAGGTTTCTTCGAGACGAGCTTGAAAATCTTCAAGCTTCGAAACTTGGAAATTTGCATTAACCGTTATTTTATACAGCACGCCTACTACATAATCATGCTATTGTTTTCAATAAATTAATTATAATAAATTTATGCACGAATTATAAGGAAAATATGCATCGCATAAATCGCTTCTTGTTCGGCTTTAGCTTGACACTTTAAAATCTTTTTTTGGAGTATCATACCACTAAAAAAAAGATACTTCCTTTTCTCGAGCAAAAGGGTCAGTTTCTTTGATATAAGTCTATGTCAACAACAGCTGTAATCAGACGGGCTGCCGCTTTAGAAGACGGTATATTCTCGAGATCGAAGCGAAGGTGTATCTATTCATTCCTCGACACCTTTTCCTTGAAATGCCTTACAAGAGGAAGAAAGTGCCGACGTCTGACGGCAGAAGCAATCGATAACAATTTCATACTCTCTTTTGAAATGCGTTAGGAGATCTTTTATTAATTATACAATAAATAAGAACGGATCAATAGATAATTGATGATGTCGCAAGAAAGGACATGATTATCACTTGCGACTTCTCTATTCGATGAATACACCTCGTTAGCGATCTGATGAAAAATACATGTCTACATATGTGACATTACATCGTTAAGTGACTGACAATTCTATTACAAGCGCGTGGATACAATACGATAACCATATCTAAGCACGATCGGAGGCGATGCTCACCGCAAACGCATTTCTCACATTCCATGCACGGGACTGGAATTCATGGAATCTCGATTAACCGATCATTCGACATAGAAATAAATATCGGTATACATAAGCGAGATATATGTATAACTATGTACGATCGACACTTCTTCGATATTCAGCGGATAATACGATAGCTATCTGAATTGTAGCGATTCTTGTTGACCAACTTGCGGGACCGATCGGAACAGCTTTTCTCCGTCTCTCTCTAGAATTCTTCAAGTTCCATCTGCTGCACTCGAAAGTCACTTCGTAACTCATGCTAAAAATCTTTTCAGAAGTAACATCGAGAGAGAGAAAGAAAGAGAGAGCTGCCACTGAGAGGTAATCGATTCGTCTTGATTGTACAGATAAAATCGAGAAGTAAAATATAATGCCGAATCAAAATAATACTTTACCAAATGTAGTGGATACTACAATGAACTACATTGAACAAACAAGTTCCGTTTTCCACGCGTAACAACAGAGAAACTGAGTTATGCGCAATTAATCCCGCGATAAAATTCGAGCTAGACGCATAATAAGGATGTTATTGATGAAGCGTATCGAACAAATGGGCAATCAATATACTTTCATCGCACTTCCTTCCTAATCGTTTCCATCATCTCGTTGTTGCCGCTCTATACGTCATTACAGCTCTACCGATTGGCAATTACGTTGTATTACTAATTAATCCTCTGGGATTAATGTCACATTACGATTGCCTACTACTAGAGTTGCTCGCGCAACTCCAACTCAGCGAGTGTTCTAATTACCCAGTTGAAACCGTCCAATTTCCGATTATCCTGTCAGTAACTTAACGACAACGTGAATAGACACGGAACCGGAAACATATAACGCGATATGCGTATGTGATAACTCAAATTAAATTTCCTGTTGCAGCGCTACGCTAACATTACGCATGGGATGTAATGTAACGTAAATCTCGAGACATTCGATGGCATAAATCTTAAATGAAGCAATCACCCTCAATTACTCTTAAGGAACATTTAATTATAAAAATTATTCTGCACATCACAGTAAATAAAAAAACTTTCCTTCTCTATTTGCAGTTTTAAATCATACAAACAATTTGCGGTGCAGTTCATTATTAAGAAGGTCCCCATCAATTTCCTCAATTTTTTCGTAGATACATTTACATTATTTCTAACTAGATAATTTAATTCCTTAGGCAACAATTTAACACAAGTTTATCGTCCGTCATTGTCGACGATCATTGTCGTCACTCTGTAATTCGATTTGTATCTGCCAACACACATCTATAAATTACACATCTAACAAGTTCGTTTTCCCATAACTGAAATTGGTCAGCAGAGATAATATAAATCTCATCACAATATCTCAGATACAGATAACTAACGTAACAAATAGATTTTCCACAGGAGATCTAACGAATTAATTGTCGTGACTTACCAAGCGATAACTCTTCGCAAATCCGCGCTTTCCAAAATTTCGAGACTTTGATTGATGCTGGTATAGCTATCTCATCTCTCCGAGAGAGAGCTCATAAGTCTCGTGAGACGCTATCAACCATGGTGCGATCGACGATATGGCACAGAATACATAATGGAACGGACTCGGTCGATGTTCCGCAAAGGATTGTACCGAATACGAAACGAGTTCTGGACAGGTTATCTCTCAGGTGCTGGCTTAAAAGTACCGAGCAACGTGAGAGTATATCTTTAATCTGCTCGTGAGCTCGCTCCACGAGCAACGATGAGAAACAGCCGTAAAACCAGACCGAAGGCAAAGAGGACAGTCAGCACGCCAAAGTGGATAAACAAATTATGAAATGAATCGCGAAGTAAAAGATTGCAAAAGTACGAGAAAGCTAAAACGACACCATTCACATTAATGAATAATGCGACGTACGAACGAATAAGTCATTTCTTTTGAGTTACGAGAAAAATCTTTGCTCTTGTGTTGAAAAGTTAAAGACGACGCGAGATTGACGTGCGAGTTGAGATATGCGTTGTGAATTACAACAATTTTTCTCGCTAGGGCGGCAAGTGATTTATTAAGACGCCATCGCATATAAAACGTGATATATGTAAAGAATCCATCTTATCGATGTTGAACTTCTCGCCGAGCAGCGCGCTGCAAACTACACGCAAAAAAGGGGTGTCCCGCAGGAAAAAAAGAGTTTACAGCCGCATGACGCACCGTTCCAATTTTTCCGCACGACAAAGCGATTATGTGTTACGCCGCGTGCCAACGACGCCTTTATCAGTCTCGTCCTATGGAACTATCGATCATATCTTTTTTTTTTCCCTCGAAAAAAGATCGAAATATGCGTGAGCCATCGGCAGTAATTTCAAGAGCGCAAAATAATGTGCTGTAGAGAAGGTGTTAATATGTAAGTATAATACATCGGTGCATCTTTCGTAATTCAGTCAGTACCATTTGATTTTGTAATGGAAACCAAATCATTTGTGAACACATCTTTCTCTCTCTGTGCGCTATGCGGAAGAGTTTACAAAATCCGCTATGCTGTTTATACAGTACCGTTTACTCGTTCGAATAAAACAGCGTTTGTTTGAACGGAACTGCCACGGCCCCCGATCGGATGCCGCGAGATTTGTTTTTCAGTAACCGCGATAACTACGCCGCATATCAATTTGGAATTTTGATGTCATACGCGTGTCCAAAATTCGATCTGCGGAATGGATTTGAGGTCGAACACGCTCGAATCACTACTTTGGAACGCAAATTAACATGATTGATTGCTGTCAGCTAGGAAATAACAGTTTGATCGAAAGTACATGCATCGTCAGTATGAAACATCGCGTACAGTTTAAAGTAAACTGTATGCAATAAAAATGTCTTCTCTTAAATTTAAATCATTGTTAACAAAATCAATTAATAAAAACTACTTGCGATAGTTCACCAATTTGCTTTTACGAACGTTACTACATGCGATTTCCTTTGAAGAAGGCAAAAAAAAAGAAATATGTATAAAGCAAAACGTTGTTATTGACATGACAAACTTAACTACATCTCTAAACAAGAAGCACGTATTATTATTAATATAATCTGTCGCAATCTGAATAATTATAGACAACTGCTACACTAGTATTTATATCTCAATTATTGATATACAGTGTGATCGTTTTATTACTGCAATTAAATTAAATTGTTATAAAAGTCGAGATATATCTCACCGCCGAGATATTTCCAGTTACTTAATAACTGTAATTTTATGCACATTACTTCCTATCCTCGTCGTGTTTTGCGACAATTTAAAATGTACGAGGATTTAGCTCTTAAGAAAAAGTAACCATCCATAATTTATGTGAATGTAGGGTAATTTTTATCAAGGTAAACGAGAAAAACTGTATAAATACCAGTTACATTACATATCGTAAATCATTCATAATTGCTTGCATATTTTCCGTAAGAGGTAATGAATATTTCAATATTCTGTAAGATTCATTATATGAATACGATGTTTTGACGAACAAGTGCTGCGGTTACTCGTAAATAAGCAGTTGCAGAAACCAAAGCTGTTACAAGTCGTTTTCTGATAAAGAAAATTGAAAATAAATTAAAAGTAAATTTCTATATTACATAAAATAACAGTTTTATTTATAATTGAAAATATCGAATAAACGAGAGATTGATCAAATCAATTGTGTATCTTCAGAATTTAATTTGCCAAATAATGTTTTAGTGATATTAATTTCTTCAATAACATTGCTAATAAATTGATCTAGTAAATTTTTAGCCGACGTGAACTAAAATGAATATGGAGAATATATTGATGAATTATTTTAAAAATTCAGAATAAACGTTTCTTTCCGAGCAAAAATTGTAAAGTATCACAGGATAAGAAATAAAAATGCAGTGAATACATGGGGTCACATTAAAAAGTATTTTGACAGAAAGTCAGTTGTCACGACTTTAAAATATAAAATTTGTCGAGAATATACTAACGGTCGCTTCATCCATTTCAACGAAAACACATAGAGGTGCATCGTGTGAAAATTATGGAAACGCATAACGATGTACCATCCTCTCTGTTTTTCTTCCAAATTATGCCAAATATCATTTAATATAATGCATCGCTAACATATACACGTGCAGAACGTGCACATATGTTGTTGTGAATTCGTTCAATCGACTACTCGTAAAATTGCAACGTCCACGACGAGTCATATGTCATTCCATGTGTTGTATCGGTGAACCGCATGTCACTACAAGCACTTAGCAATCGATCAAGCGGTTATACGATTTCACAGAGTTTCGAAACTTCCCGATTTATCCGACGCATTTTTAAACCGATGTAATAATGATGCAACAATGATTTGTAATTTGATTTGTAGATACTCTTTAAGCAATATGTGCATGAGAAAATATCAGATGTTAAAAAAATAAATGTTAAAAGCTACATATACTATATATATATATATATATATATATATTGATTTTGAAAAAAGGGTAAGAGATGTACTTTGTAAAAATGCTCTATAACGTGTATCCCTTTAAATTATGTAGCACGTGGAGCAAGAGAGAAAAGTGAAGAGCGAAAAGAAGGAAAAGCTAAAGAGCTACAGAGCTTATAGAAAATCTTCTTACAGAATCTTCTTACAGGGCTAAGACATATTATTATGCATTCATATTATTATTGAAAAACATTTTCTTGATTAGTTTTCCCTCAACAATCAGAGCCTTAATCATTTGGTTGATAGATTTGTCACTGAAGGCAAGCTGAAAATGCTTTTTGTCCTCTCCTCCAGAGGATTCAAGTCCTGCAATTCGGAAACGGACTTGAATCACGTACGACCTTTATCGACCGTGCTTTACGAGAAAAATCCCTGTCACTTTTCCGCATCATAATGGTTTCTCATAGAAAAATTCCGCTTGATAGAAAAAGCGGAATTTCCCATAAAAAGAGAAAACTGTCGTCGAAACGTCGAGAAAACTTCCACATAAAAAAAGATTATACCAGTTTCAAAGTGCGTAATAATTAACACTATATTTTATAATATTTGCAATAATTGTCACAAAAACAAAGAGACAGATACATAAATAATGGTAAGCACTTTTGTTACTCTTAAAAATTCGTGTTTCTACAATAATCAGTTTAAAGAAAAAGTTTAACTGACTTAACTATTACGATCAAGGTTGAAGAAAGTCAAGGAAATGTATTTTGATGATGATTTGATAAATCTTAATAAACTTCAAATAAACTTTAATAAATCTTGTTTGCTTAAGGAGCCATTCATGTAACTATTAGCAAATAACCATAACCGCACGATAGCAGCTTGATGTAAGATGCATACACCAGTCTTTGGCATGGAGATTGAGGTGGAGTACATGTTTCAAAGCGAGGGGTATATCCAGTTTCTCTCAAAAGGCATGCGAGATATCAATCTTGTACTGAAACAAATCTACCTCACGTTACGGTATAACTTCATCATCGAATTTCAAAGCTGGACACAAACGCTCAATACCTGCATAATTATTATGAAGTCGTTATTAGCGCGTGTAATTGTTACCAAATCGGCGTTAATATAAGTGAAAAGTGGAAAGCCAAACACCAACTAATGCAATATTCAAAAGCAAACGCAGACGATATTTTAAATTACACTAAGAGAACTTTTTAAACAATTTTGTGAGTTCTTTAAAACATTAAATTAATAACTCCTACAAATATAAAATTCTTCTCATGTAAATTACAATATTGTTTTGTGTACTTAATTGATCTCTCTCTCTCTCTCTCTCTCTCTCTCTCTCTCTCTCTCTCTCTCTCTCTCTCTCTTCATTTATAAATTAATTCGGTTAGATCTTCCAAAATAAGATTCGTACATTATCATTTTACTTTTAATAAAAATTCTTTGACATTTTTGATATAAAATAATGTACTATTTTTTTCACACAAAAAGAAAAATTAATTTTCTGTTTAATATAGTTATGTAACGATCGTATTGTATGTCAAAATGCGAGCAGTGATCCGATTATACAAAGTTTCCAGATTGTTCACTCGTGGGAGAGTTGTGATCATTCCCTTTCCACCTCGTTTATAATCGTGTTCCATATACGCGTGAATTAATAACAAAATTAAATTAGTTTCACGCTCTACCGTAAAAACTGAGTTTTGCGATACATTCGTTCTGTATAATTCGTAAATAAAGGTTCATTAACTCATATATGTCATAATACAAAATAAAGATTAAATATTTCCTCATTAAGAGCCATCATTATAAATATAAATCGGTTTTAAATTTACATATAACATTGATAACTGTAAACGTCTAGAATTAAAACAGTGATTATTTACGTTCCTTTGCAGAAAGCTGTTCAGGCAGCGCTTTTAATTTTTTCAATAATATATTTTCAATAATATAATAGAGGAAACCACAGGAAGATTCAAAGAACTCAGCTATACGTTAGTAAACATCCGCTTACAATGAAAGATTCTACTTTATAATGGATACAGTTCCAAAAAGCTTGTCTTAGCAAAATACTTACAAGAAGAAAGAAAGAAAATACTTACAAAATTAATCGGTGTTGATTAAAACAAAGAATTTTTTTTCGTCTCGTCAATCGCGACCTTCATGTTTGTCTCATCGTGATAGGGGGAAAAGACGATGGCGAGATTATCTTGTTTCATTACGACTACTTATAACTTTCCGAAGCGTCTCTTTTCTTTCATCAAGAAATTGGATTACCGCCACTACTATTGGCACGCAAATTACTTGACCAGTAACACAGAATCCTCGATATTCTTATGGTGATTGGTAGATAACATTAAAGTTACATAAACTTTTCCACGTGTCATCATTCCACACAATGTTCCTAATACGTCTATGTATAAGTTAGAAGAAAAGTTCCGAGTGGTAAAGAATAGACTTGGTGTGCGAGAAATAACTCAAGGCGCATACAAACGAAAAAGATTGAATCAAAATTTATTAAATTGAACAGAGATAATCCGTGTTTTGCAGGAAGGCATTAACTCGATGACAATTGAGGATAGAAGTCGTCTCGGTTGTAAGCAGAAGCTATAAGGAAGAATGAAGAACAGATTTCAACAAAAATAGAAGTCATATCAAAGTTGCGGGTTCAAGATAACGATAATATGTAGTCATTCTATTATAATATCCACAAACTTTCGCATGACAAATTCGGTATTACGTCCTACTATATAATAGTGTTTTTTTAAGAAAATAAGTACCTTTAGTATAATATAAAGTTAAAAGGTAATATATATTTTTATGATATAATAAAGATATCTATCTATAAATTATCTGAGAAAAAGAGAGAAAGAACAAAGAGAAAAGTGTAAAATGATAATAAGATGTACTTAATGTAAATTGATTTTGTGAATACTGCAATTTTATTAATAACGTTATTAATAAAATAATTATTAATAACTTAGTGTGTCTATCCAGCTATCACATATTCCAGTTGACATAAGTGTTGCACATAACGCGGACGTGCACATTTATATGTCATCAATTCCCCACTGCAAAATGGATTTTTACACACAGTCTCTGTGTGCAAAGAGATCATGATACTTTGCACGCGGAATAGTACAGCGTAAACATTTGTTTCGTTCAATTTCTTTTGCGAAGAAAAGATTTCCTCTTTTCCTCCGCAGAAATGCGAAATGGTTGTCGTTTTCGTTGGGTGACACGTCTGTCGACATATTGTTGTACGCGGAAAGCAAAAGCAAACCGCTCAACGAAGACAAATAGTCGCGTAGTCGAAGAGACGCACATTACGTCATGGGACAACACAGAGTCACATTTGACCGAATAATTCGGCTTTACAAAATGTCTTTTCTGTCTTTCATTGGAACACGCCTGTCGCGCAATTGTCATTGTAAGAGAAGTTACTCGACAACTTCGTTAAATAATTGTTCGATTGCATTTTGCATGGCGCAGAGGAGTCTCTCTTCAGCGAGCCAATTACTCGAGATAATTACACGGAGATAATTACAACGACCAATCCGTTTCTATATCAATTGAAATGTATTTATAGTCAAAGTGTCCCCCCCCTCCGAAGTTACGAGTAACCTTGATTGCACAGCGGTGTTACTACACAATGTTGCGATTCTATTGCTCTGGACGTTCGATGCGCTTTATACAGCGTGTCCCAGACTCAACCGCGCGTAGGTGGCTTTCAACGAGAGATTCTTTGATCTTTGGCGCGGAGTCAATCTCAAACTTTTTGACCACTTTAAAGCCGAATATTACAGCTTCTAAGTCATAAATGACTGAAAATGAAAAGAACCCTTCACTTTTCAAAGAGGGGAACTTTTCCGGGAATTGCGCGTGGAATATGCAAAGAGGTAATAAAACGCTGCTCTTTATTTGATTTCGAAAGTGCAGAACTCATTCAATTTTTTTGGACTACGTACGTGTTTGGATTTTTTATTCGCAGGCGCATACCGCAGCACCGAACTTGGTCACCCGAATCTGCATCCAAAAACCGTGCTTTGTAAAAACGACGTTGATCGATGAAGCGTGCGTCTGACGACGGTATAAATAAAAAAAATAAAGAGATTTTACATGTTTTCACAGAGAGAAATGTCTTGTCATCATGTTTTTGAGAAAGAGAATTACGACTAACAAGATTGAATGACCGATTCCAGACTAGTTTTTCGGATTTTCATTGTTAGAGAAAATCCGAAAAACTGTATTCGTAACGAGAAAACGTGACGAGAATAGAGTCAACAATTTTCTCTCAAGTTACTCAAATAAGATTATGCAAAATCACCACCAAATATAAAAATAACTACCAAAACAGTTTTCTCAATCTTGTTAAAAATATAATTTAAAATCGCGCACTCTGACCCGTTTATTATACAATTAATTTTATTTCTCGCGAGAGAAATTCGCGCAAATAATCCTGACGAGATACTCCAAATTACTCATTAAACAATGGAGAAGTTTATGCAAGTCCTGAAGTTTAACAATTATCATATTATTGTTCGCCTGAAAAGAACATGTCAGTTGTCTCTACATGAGAATTAATTATCTCAATCGTAATTCCGGTCTGAAAAGCCGTTAAAATAATACTCCTTATGTCGATAAACACTAGAAACACTTGCGTACATTCGAATAACAATCGTCGTGCCTCGCTCTCGAGGAAAGATCACTCCTGGCGAGCATTCACAGGGCGACTTGACTCGCTCCTTCGCGGTACTCACTCGTTCGCTAGAGAGTTCATTCTCCTTTTCAGAGCGAGAGGATCACTTGGCTTAGCGCAAACCCACGAACGAAAATGTAAAATGGGACGATATACTCTAAAGCAATTAAACCGGCCATAAAACAGCGGATTTACCGTATTGTTTAGCAGCGCGATTTCACTCCTTGGGACTCATAGACGCGAGATTCGCTATGATGAAAAGACACGCGCGTAAATAGCACAGGCGAGTGACGCGCTTGCCTCAAGCTGTATTCGGAGTCGAAAAGCCACGGAGTCGTCAGCCGTGAACAGTCGATGTCCTCGATAACGAATCCTCGTTTCGCCGTTGTTTGCCGCTTATCACCACAGAAAGCGAATACCGGAGGATAACGAAAGAGGTGGAGGTCGGCTGTCCCAAGTCGAAATTTCGGCGAGGCGTGCACGCATCCACGACTACGATCGCATGTCGTCACACCGCACCGATCAAGGCACCGACGTTGGTGCGTCGCGACGCGATCAGATACGCGCATCGCGCGACCAACGCGGCCCGGACGATGCACTCGCGTCGTCACGAATAACCTTCGATCAGGATAACGCGTCTCCCCGTCGCAACGTCTAAACGCGTCACTCGTGTCAGTGCTGCGTTGGCTGGTGCCTCCCGGGTGCGCCGAGCCGCGCGATGCGACGCGCACACCAGCCGGCACGAAACGCGACTGACTTTGCGTTCGACTGACGTAGGAACAAGAAGGAGAACAAGAGAGACGGAGAAAGAGAGAGTGAGAGATTGAGAAAAAGAGAGAGCGAGCAGAGGCAAAGGTGAAAAGAGATAGGCAGAGGGAAAGGAGATAAAGACAGACTGAGTCAGACAGAGGCGAGAATCGCGCGCGAGTCGACTTGCAACGCACGTACGCACGCACTCATGCACGCACGCACGCACGCGTGCACGCACCACGTTCGCATGCACGCACGCGACAGTGCGCGCTGGTTGTATGACGATGAATGAAGCCCGAGCATACCCGGAGCGTATACTAGTACAAAGAGCCGCGTGCTAACTTCGGCCGCCTCCGTCGGTGGCGGCAACGCGCGACGTCGACGACAACCGAGCACCAAGGTGGTGGCGGCTGACACAGGCGGGGGGAAATAGATGGTCACGAAACTACCCGCGCCCTACCGACCCCGAGCTACAGCGCAAGAGCGGCAAGGGCGTTCGGCCGACCTGCCGCCGGCAGCGGAAACGTACGAACGCCGACGTTCTCGCTCGAGTCCGGGTTCAAATTTGTTCTTGGGCGTGAGGGATTCCGAACCATGACACCGGGGACCACCACCCAGAGGGCGAGTTCCGGTGAACTTCCGCCGCGAAAATCTCCCTCGCGTATCCGACGATTCGTCAGACGTACCGAAAGCTAACCATACGGTCTCTCGGGTATTTAAAACCGATTGTAGTAACATAAAATTTCATAACGCGGTAATTCTCATTGAGATGTTTTTCAATAGCCGCATCAGACGTTAAATGACAACTTTAATGAACCGACATCGCTACTAAAAAAGGAGAATGATCGTTTCTGTAAAAGAAAAAAGAAAGAGATACAGTTTTCATGAGATAAAGGCCAAAGGTATTTCGCTTTTGCAACACGTAGAAAGAAACGAAAAACGATTATGGTCCTATTTGAATGTATTATCCGGTAGACTCTTCTTCAGACTTTCCCGAATACAACAAATCATCCGGAAAGATTCGCGGAATACTAAACTTGCTTCCGGCATCTTATTCAGCAAGAGTCGATAAAACTTTCCCGTAGTTAGAGCTCGATAATACAATTTGATTCACAACCATTTGATGAACTTATCTCATTGATATAAACGAATTGATCATTGGACGATTTCACAAGTTTTTCATACGTGACTTGTGACATTTAACAATTGTATATCTAACTTAAACTCAGAAGAAAATGTTATTCGTAACAGTGATAAACTAAAAGTTTGACAATTTTTATATGATTTATATGACAATTTTTATATAACAATGAACAGAAATAATGATTTTTTGTATCAAAATCGAAACATAAAAAAACGAATATACGTTGCTATATTCTTGCATTGAGTATAGCTTTTTCTTAAACCAACACATTCAATAAATTTGACAGCTTACGACAGTTTTTCCGCCCGCTTCTGCGGTATCTCGATAAGTCACCCCCATCCGACGTGAGATACTTAATTGTTGCGCAGTCGAGATGCGGAACGAGCTTTGGCATAGTCAGGCGTTTTTGGAACTCAATTCTGACATAATGGATGTATGTACGAAGTTTGCGGCGCGAGCACATCGTCAGCTGCGCTAACTTTCCGATAATTGCGCAACTCGCTCTTTCCGGGCGAGGCAAGAAGAGAGAAGAAAGAAAAAACAACGGCAGTCTAGCGCCGGTGATCTAATATAATACATAATACAGCTCGTTATCCACGGCGGCGAGCTCGTTAGAGTTCCAAAAGCGACGTCGGCCCGGGTTGCAAAATATGATAACGGAGGTGCTCGCGATCGAGGCCCAACCGACATCGCTTTACGGCAAACTTTTACGATTACTGTCCACCGATAAGCCTCGTGTAGTTTTCGAGGTCGGTGATAGCGCGATACCTCCGACAACGTATCACGAAGCAGTGGCTCTTTTTTCATCAATTATCATTAAAATCAACACGATTGAAGCTTATTTAAAAATGAAATTCTACAATGAATCCACTTTCGGTATGGCGATCACGCTCACCAAAGAATCGTAGAATAACGTCTTGTGTTGAATAAAATCCTACATCTTACATATGCGCCTATTCAAAGACTGCTTTTATGAAATGGGCACGTATAAATCATAAACTTTGCTGCAGAAGCTCAGGGAGTTTCGGGATATGTTAGGGCGGAACTGAGAGATTTTCCTTTGATATCACGTAATCATGTCGGACAAATAGATCCTTAATCCTTAAATTACGAGGCGTATTTCGAGTATCTCACGGAAAGTGTGGCTCGTAATATTTCGTCTCTTCGTAAGTCTGAAGAAAATGTTAGAAATGTTATGTATCGGTATGAAATAGAAATGCGAAATTTAAGAGACAAATGGTCTCTTTACTTGGCAATCAAAGAGCAATAACAAAATGAAACATTTAAATGTCGGAATACCGATAATCCAAAGATAAAATGTAATACATATGTAATATTTAACATATGTAATATTTGATTTGCTTCGTTCAACATTAGGAATTAGCTTCAAGAGCACTTTGTTTGAGACTTAGAATCACAGAGATATAAAAAAGGACAAAAACAAGTATTTCGTTAGATAATATTTCATATCACACATAAAAATGCGATCAAACAACTTTACTTTCAGAAAAAAGTATATAAAAAGTATATTTAGATAATCAAAGATGCTAGATGACAGTAATAATAATAATAATAATAGTATTGATACAAGAGAACGAGATTAAAATATTATATTAATATACATTGTTTTAATCTTGTTATGTCTGCTCGTTGATTCAATAAAAGTAAGAGATAAAATCTGGTTTTGTACATTGACTTCTCAAATTGACCGGCCTCACTAAATCCTTAAGCCTTAAAACCATTCATAATTCTCCTATCTTTTGCATTATATGCTAACTAGTGACACATGACTTTGAACCTGCGATAACACAAAGATGTTTTTCGATCAATTTTTTTTCGTGTTGACTAAAATTCGTTCCGTATCGGGAGCACAAGTGTGACTTATCGGTAATTTTCATATTTACATGTTCAAATTAAATCCAAATGTATCGTGCACCTGTATCGATGAATATTCCCAGATTACTAAACGTTCGTTGTAACCACTAGTGTCACAGCCATAATAAAATTAAAAAAAATTATTTAAATAAAAATGTACAATAGTCACAAGATAAAAAGATTTACGAAGATAGTCAAAATATGCACAAAAAATTAAATATTTAAATAGAAATATAATAAATATTAATATAGATGCGTATATATATGTATATGTACACGTATTTATATCTAAATATTAAACAATTGAATTATTATTTTCACAACAGATGTAAAATAATCGTTGTGCTCTAAAATAAAATCAATACTAAGAATTTCAATTTCATTCTCTTTGAAGTAATAACAGTATTTTCGTCATATAAAATAATACTAGGAAGCGAGAGCTTCAAGAAGTTCAAAGAAATGGAAAAAATTTCTTTTCCTGCCTAATTCAGCGGAAAATCTCTCGTGAGGAGCTCGTTTGAAGGATTCCAAATGTGTTCACAGAGGAAATTCGTTTTTCTTCCGATTATTAAAATAACAGGGAATCCCAGT
This sequence comes from Crematogaster levior, assembly GCA_901521435.1. Taxonomy (NCBI): domain Eukaryota; kingdom Metazoa; phylum Arthropoda; class Insecta; order Hymenoptera; family Formicidae; genus Crematogaster; species Crematogaster levior. Next base: position 285,326 of record CABEGB010001413.1, on the reverse strand, counting down.
ATCGATTTCGAGATACACAGGAATTCACTTGCGGTGAGTTTAAAACCATCACGCCTATCTCTTGATGTCTGTCAAACTGCACGGAATTGTAATATCCAACAAAGTACTTCGGTATCCTGGTATTGCTTGTTACAACGAATAGGCACACGTTACACGTTGACGTGCTAATTAACGCCACGAGTTGTATTGCATAAGAATTACGTCTGTCATGTGGTTGCAACTAATTCTACTGTATCTCTTGTTCGCTCATACAAAAAAAACGTACCTCATATTTATCTCATTTGCATCATATTATACAAAATAAATTGCAGATTACATTTACATATTAACAACAATGCTGGAAACAAATTCTAGATACTCATCGAGAAATGCATCTCGCATTCTTCAATTTTAATCACTACGTGTATACGAACATACATACGTATATGAAGAACATGCAACACTAACATACATGCAATTAATTATTAAATTATGTACTTAATATCTTGAAAGTTCCAACTTGTGGAAAGGAAAAGAGGATCAACATTCCCCCATGTTATTATAAGGATTATGCATAGATTCTGTGATAATAAATTCGATATTACGCACCTTCGAGTGTGTCTCACGCATAGTGTGCAGTGATTTCAAAGTCTTGTCACGTAATCCCCGCTTAATAAGTTTCTACGACGTGACATCATTAATCGAATTTTATTGATTCTGTCCCCATATCGAGCTGTCGCGACTTTATTTTAACGACCAAAGCATACATACACGGAGAATCAATAGCACAACGATCTGATCTTTAGATACCAACTCATATATCCGTCGAACAAGACACGCAATCAATTTTTTCCAAGTATCAACTTATCTAATTATCCAATTGTCTAATTATTAATACGCAACACTTTTTTTCTTTAGATTAACACGACTGTACAATTATGTAAAGTGCATTTAAAATGACGCGATATTTAGTATTCGTATCTGTTGTTTAAGTTATGGAAATACGATTAAATCTCCTCTCGTGATTCATAATAAAACATTATTTATGCATTCAGATCTACACGTTCACGACCGGCTGTTTTGTTACACGGTTTCACTTCGCAGAGAAGCTATAACGTACTAGCGCTTGTCCGGTAATAATCCCAGAGTCAAGTTACAACGCCGATGCGGAGACGGAATAATTTGTCACATGATGTCAGGCATGCACGCGTACGCACCAAGCGTAGTTATAACACCAAGTATTAAGGTGCGTTTAAACTTGCGCGACCAATGCGCAAACGCAGGAGTGTGCAATGATCTAAGTGTGCACGAAAAAAAAGATTAGCTACTATAGCAAAACTATTTGTAAAATATGGACAGCTAACTATTATTTGCAGCGAGAGCTATAATTTTGCAATAGTAGCAAAATCTTTGTCAACTTTAACAAAAGGTTTTACTAAAGTTTATTGACAAGTCTATTGACAAAGTTTTGCTGCTATTGCAAAATTATAGCTCTCGCTGCAAATAATGTTAGCGGCCCAGATTTTTACGATTAAATTTGCTATTGTAGCTAATTTATTTTTTCCGTGTGCGTTTTAGCACAAAACAATTTTAAAGTTTCGACGTTATTATTTATTATCGACGTTATTATTTATTACTTATTATACTAGTTTATGTAAAATACGATTCAGTACGTGTTGAAGTGTTGGTGATCAGCCACATGGAATCAGATAAAAAATGTACGAGAACAGCTGTAGCATAATCTAATAATTTATTACTATCTTTTTAATCTTCTTCTTTCCTCCCGTGTTTGATAATATATTGTAGACCTGTATTTATCCTGTTTTTTATGCTTCTCAGGACATCCGATAAATCCTAAAGGCCTATCTAAAAGATTAAACTCAAGTTTACTCAAAATTATTTTTTCCTAAGAAGCAAAATAATGCGATTTCGAAGTTCACGAAACAGCCGCTCTCTTTTCATAAGCACATGGATACGTGACTTCACCTTTTAATGTATCAAAGTAACATTTAACCGCAAACGCTGTTTTTGGTATTGCTTGATATCGCTGTTTTGATGTTTCCGAAAGAGGATTTCTCAACAAAGTTTAATTTGTTAATGTGATTCAATTTTCTTTAACCAGATTTCTTGGATGAATTCAACAAGCGCTTCCAGCTCGCAAAATTTCTAAACGTAAACGTAAATTCAATCAATTTACCCAAAGTAGTTATTATCGAGGTATATGGAAGGTCTAGCGCACTAATTTACGTTGGTCTTCCATTATCGTTCGTGTTACACTCACCGTTACATCGAATGCATGACATTAACGCACCTTAGAACCGCATAAATTCTCGACAGGCAGACGTGAGTAATCGATACTACCGATTCGCTGGAGAATTCGTATCGTGTCGGATTACCTAAATGTCGCGTGAACATATTAATCCGCTTGCGCGTTGACTGATCAATTCACGGCCATTTGAATAAGAATGATAATGATTTTAATGATTTATCCTACGAGGAATCTTGTTATTGAGTAAAACATTCCAAGCTAATATCTACATCGTGCAATTAATCAATCGTACGACAATTGCAAGAAGCATGTACGTTTCTTTTTTTTTCTTTTCGTCAAGCTCACTGACTGCTCGCAACATTTCACGATGCAGTTTTGTCTATATAATAATTACGTATCACACTTCTAATAAGTGTAATAGCTTGATCGATAAATTTCGAGTCAGTCTATATAGCACCTAACTTTAATGCTTATCGAAACAAAATTGTTAGTTTAATAATAAATCCACTTTCGTTACATAATTCTAAACGTTCCTGATTTTAATCTAATTTTCTAAATTTTCTAATTAATCTAGTTTCTAATTTTTGTCATATGCTGAAACCTCTTTCGCTCTTTGGGAGACTTTGGATTGTTTTAATGAGACCGACGACAACTTTGAATTCACAAGGAAGACATCGGACCTTGCGCGGAGAACTGTGAGAAAAGTTGATCGGACTTTTAAATAGACACTGCCAACTAAAAGCCCGAACTAACATTTAATTGAGCCAATTATCAAAGATTATTCTTCCGAGTGCCGTAGTTGTGCCTAATAATTAGGTAAAATGTAAAGAAGCGAACAGTTAACGTTTGCATATGATAAACGTTTCTGTGATACGCGGCATCCACCCAGGGAATTCTGTAATTCAAATTTTATTCCCCGTCATAGAGTTCCACCGGACAAACCTGCAAATGTAACTTTACCAGTGTACAAGTTCCATAAATTATAGCGGCATTAAGCAGAAATAATTGCTCTGACCTTTCATATTAGAGCATCATACATCGCTCGCTATTCTCTCAGACGTTACACTCCCACATACGTTGTGTATCACTGCTGGGTTTATGTGGATTAAGAGAAAATCAAGATCCCCATGAAACACCAGAAACAGATATGCGCGGTGATTCCGTTCTACATTCATCGAATTAATTTTCGAATTTCTATTATAACGGAGAATAAAAACAATGATTTTGATTAGTCTAAAATTGTTTTAAATGTCGAATTGTCCGATATTATTATTAAACACGTGTCGCAAACTGAATTTTTTAATTAATTTATGAAATGTCCTGACGATATCAATTTTCCTGTATATATTGAGAAAGTTTTTATTCGATCAGTCTATTCTCATATCAATTATACATGTTTGATTTAGGAATAAAATGGAAAAGCACAATGTGCTGACTCGTGAGTTTTGGTCTATAAGGAATATATAGTTAACTCGTTCATTCTTTTTTAACGAGGAAGATTTGCCTGCTCGATAGAGCAGAAGATCTGTCTGTAATTAAACGGCTCCCATCGAATTTAAACGACAGCCCTAAAGCACGTTTATTAGTCGATGCAATGGTGCGGATCAAACTTTATTCTCAATATTCGATCAGTTATAAATTAAAGAGGATAGCTCTTCGAGAAGAGCTCGAAATGCGAGGAGTGGTTAATATTTGTCGCGGCGCGATGAACAGAATTTAGTACATGTAAAATTAAGCAGTTATTTAACTGCAGTCGTGAGAAGATATTTTAAGATCGTCGGTGAGAGAGAACGCTTCCGAGAGACTAAAATTGACGCACGAGAGTATTCCGAACGATTTGAAATAATCCGCTTTTCCTGGCGACGCATTAGTTCTGTCGCTTTGGAGTTCCGTAAATACCGAGTATAACGATATCTGAAGCGAACTGACAACCAACTCGACGAACTCCGCGTCCACATTACTCGCGCCTATTTCAAGGAAATATTTAACCCTGAAATAAAATTAGGGGCGAAAATCCACATCGGCCAAATTTTAAACAGCTGCCAACTGCAACAGCACTGCAACAGTGCTTCCTGAATCCTGTAAACATGCAAACTACGATGTTTGCCGAAAATCCTCGGAAAATATACGACATAGTGATAAAATATCAGCATTATTCTTATTGAACTTAAACGTCACTCGCATTTCACCATTTATGTCAGCAGCATATCTAAATTCTTACTCAGAAGCTCGAGAATATTACAATATCGACATGTCGCGCTTTAAAACTGTCAAGAAATCTCAGGAACATAACACGAAGCAAATGCACATTTTATGACAATCGCAAAGCACAATCAAACGTATTTTCAATGTCTGTATATTTCTCTCGGAACAATGCGAATCATAAAAATCATGCTAAACAAAATACTCTGGCTTGAAAAAAATATTTCATAAATAAAATTTTTAACAAAACGATAACAAACGATAACACACTTTATCTCTCTTTTATCGAAGTAATATTTTTCAATTTTATTACGTTTAAAAATCTAAAAGCTAAGCTAAATGCTTCTAAATTAATAAAGACAATTTTGTGTATAAGGCGATTTTGCTTTTATAATATTTTCGTTCCCAAGATGTTCAATTAATTATTATCATTAACAATTCGGAAAATTTATTTATTATGATATCAAAAATAAATCTAATGCTAAATCTTGCTCTCCCTTCTGAATTTTCTTACGCAAGAAACTTTTAGCCATTCAATGCCCTTATGAATACCTGGAAGATAAATGAGAAATTATGGGACTTTTATGACCAAATCGCTTCGATGAGAAACTTTCCGGTTCGCAGGAAACTTTGTTCACGTATAGTGAAAAATCAGTCTTACTTTTCATATAATCATTGCAGTTCCGCTCAGATCAGCAATATTAACCCAACAAAACACACAAACTAATTAACTAACATTACATCAATATTATTACAATATTATTATAATTTCCTACTAACAATGTAATTGTTATGTAATATTACTGTTAGTTGGTGGGAACATTTGTTGGGAATATCTGTGAATATAGTTGTAATAAAATAAACATAATTCTCGTTTCAAGGATATATTAGAAGTTATTTCTCCTTAAAAAAAGTTATAAATAATTATCTATAAAAATCAATTTATTAAAGGAAATTTTTAAATTTATCTTAGTTTTGCAAAAGAAAGAAAAAATTAATGAAATTGCATGTATTTTATTGATTTAATCAAACCACGAAACGTGTTGAATCAATGCAAAAAGTAGCAGATGATAAAACTCGGCAGTAACCCGACGTATAACCTCTTGGCATCTTATTGAACCATGCGCTCCAGGGTAGAGCATTTGGAAAACCGCCAATAACACGTTTATTTTCTTAAATTACCGTAAAAACGTGCGTGCATCGAGATATCGCGCCAGCTAGACGTCCAATAAGTTCAATGATCTGGCAAAATAATACTTTCAAATCTTTCTATCGCCAGTGAATATTAAATAAACAAATTTCGATTTCTTCGATTTGTCTGGCAAATTATCTGCGTGCCGCCGACTAGATTTGTCGGACATTAAAATGTAGTAAATCGTCAACTTTAAAATCGATATCGATTTTAATTTTTTGGCCCTATATTAGATAAAGAATTTATTGCGAAAAATATTATCTCAGCCAGAATTCGAACTCCCTCATTCCATGCGGGCGTCATACCAATTCCAAATATCAAAAATAATACTATTTTATGATTTTAAGTAACAGTACAAGCGATAGAATAAATTGTGTTGCAGATAAAATAAGAGATTATCTTCAACGACACATTTACAATTATTTCACTGCATAAATCGCAGTACAAGCGACTGATAAGAACAGCGAAACGATACGAAATAACAATAACAATCGATATTAATATTAGCAAATAAAGTTTAGTGTTTATGGAATCCAAACTGGACATAATACAATCTACCTGGATAATAATATGGCGATCCGTTATTTGTGAAATTTTTTATATCAAATTATTAATGTTATCCCCCCAATTGTTGTCAATGCGTTATGGAATAACGATGAAAATGAGGGAACGCAGATGTTTTTAAAAAATGCAGCCTTTCACAAAGTGTACAATGACAAAATAATAATGAGATAAAACAAATATTGCGATAAAAATGTATATAAAAACAGATAAAAATACAATTATTGATAACTTTCATTATGTGATTCGAAAAGTTGAAACTCTTAGGGCGAGTAGCTTTTATCATACAAAACATGAGATAAACAACGACGCGTCGATGAAATGAGTATAGAAAGAAATTCCTTCAATGTCAAAAGAGAAAATATGAAACACGATCGTAGCTTCACGCTGAGAAAGATAAATAGACGGATGAGTGCAGAAATGGAAAAAAAAAAAGAATATGTAAGGGAACGACGAGGCGAAGGAGCGCCAAGACGTAGAAAAAAGTATCCTAGAAATTGCAACCTAATTTGTAAAAGCATACTTCGTAGGTCTTGTATTTTCATTAATTATTGGACGCCGCTTCTCCTGCAAACATTTTCGTTCCTCCAAATATGTCGAGAGATGTATCTTACACTGGTTGCAACTTTCTACTAACTAGAAAACTTAAACGAGGCAGAAATATGAAAGTATGCTCAATATATTAACAATATAAAGACCGAAAAGATTGTTCGTTAACGGTTCACTTAATCATTAGGTTCTAATTGTTGTAAAATTAATGAACGTGAGAATAGAAAATCATAAAATATCAGAAATTATTTATCAGTAATAACAACTTGACATTTTAATAAAATGTCAGAGACACAAAAAAACCGGTTCCCAAAGCACAAATTCTTCACCGATTTCGTTCGTCATCAACGTTCTGTCATCACTTATCACGCACTTAGTCGCGTCACTAACACCGCGGAGATAACCAAATCCGTTTTAGCGCCAAACGGCATATAAATGCTCGAGGATAAAACGTATTTACGTACGATTAGTACGATAATATTGTGCCACAATCATCTCACGGCTTGCACTTGAGTGAATAACCGAGAATATCAGTTAAACATCGCTCGATAAAGAAACGTTTTCAAAGAAGTTTTAACGATATCGTCGTTTTTCCTGATATTATATTTCGCAAAAAAATTTTATCAAACGTTTATGCTTCGGCAAAATCTTCCCGAATAATACGATCGTTCTCAATAGGAACTATTACATTATATATCGCAACTATTAAAGTGTTTTATAAGTTTATATTATATATTTACTAATCTCGTTCGCTTGGATTTGTCACAGCAGTATGTACAGCGCGTCTTGCACTTTAAAGCGAGCATGTGAAAGATAAAGAGACTACTCCATATGCAGAAAGCGTCCGCAAGCGAAAAATTCTACGACGAACTTTGCCTCACATTTTCCCATCGATCCTCTTTCCGGCGACTTCTCGTTTGTTTCTAAGACAAAAATTCTAAGGGAATTAATCGATCCCGAGTCTTTTGCATTTAGTAAGACCGTTTCTTTGACAATGATAATTTCGTAGCCCGCTTCTGGTTTCTGTGATTCTTCCTTTCTCGTTATTTGCGACAGATTTCAGTCTGCAACAACATAAAATTCGGAGAAATAAATATATATCCTTGAATTTTCTATCTCAAACCGTTTCTTTCTTCACGTTACAATACGTTCAACTTGCACGATTCTCATATGGCGCGATCACACACATATGTATAAATTCTGTCATATGCGGAAATTCTGTTCTATGAGCAGTTGTCCAAGTCGAATTTAAACTTTTCGTCGTTTCTCACGAAAGTACTTAACTCCCGCGAGAACTTCCCTCATTTGAAGAGCTTCGGCTTCGAGAAATTCTGGAGATGAGCTTATCGCATCTTCGCTAAACTGCCGCTTTCTCGAAACGCACGTTTAAGCGCATTCGTGCGCCGCACAGGTCATAGAGTCACGTTTCACAAAGGAAATCTTCCGGCGTGCTCCTGATACCAGGTAACGTTCTTACGATTCTCTGTCTGCCGGTTTCATGATGTTCTCGCGCCTGTTTGACGCCTGTCGGTCGCTTTCCTGTGATACTCGTCGAAGGAAGATAATCTTCTTTTGTGTGACGATTGACGCGGGAAACGGAAGTCCTGCTAGTTCTCCAACGCTTTTCATCCGCAAACTCCGAAATATCACTTTGATGTCCCGTATTATCTCTACTCAATGACGACGACATCCCACGTCGAAATTTCCTCACGTCGAACGATGCGATCTGATAGCTCAATTTTGATGCCGTCTTAACAGCGTACTTTGGAATCGCAAAATCCACGTCTGCAATTCTTGACGGTTCCGATATTCCATCGGTGAGAACGATAGGCACAATAGTGATCTTTTCGTTTGCCCTTGGTAAACGAAGATATTGCGTTTCTCTGAATTTTGTCGTCGTCAAATCTGTTTCGTCCCTCTTGAATTCGGGAAGTCTCGAAAGATTTTCTGCGACCGGTCGAGAGTCAACTTTTTGAACACAAAAATCGCGTTTGCTCGCTGCATTCGCAAGTACATCTTGTTTATTGGCAACGATGGAGCATATCTTTGTGGGTGACTCGGTTTCCGCTTCTTTTTTCGAGGAATCTGCACGAACTTGTTGCATAAAAATGCTGGACACCTTAGCAGCGAGTAAGACGTTACTCCGAGTCGTTGTCGATGAAACGGTCGTCAAACGTGGATGGTGAATAGGACTAACGGCTCTATTGGTGTAATGCTTTTCAACGGTTGCACGAAACTCTGTATTCACGCTGACGACACGAATCTGTGGAGCGCAAGCTGACGCAGATTCTACTACCCGTATCCTATGATCAAGATCCACATCAGGATCGATCGATTTTAATGCGGATGATGAGGGGATTTCATCATCTTTGGCGACACATTCAGTTTCGGGCAGGATGCTTTCGTAATTGCTGCCGCGACTGACAAATTCCATTTCAACGACCATCGAATTTTGATTGCCCGAGGGAATCTCGGAATGCTCGTTCGACCGTTTATCCACTGTTCTTCCATCTACAGTGGACCAATTGTTATCGGTCACTTCCACTACAGACATCAAAGATTTCCATCTTCGAATTTCAAAGGAATTCTTGGTAGCTGTCCGCGAGTCTTCCATAGCCTGATTGAGATATCGATGCGAATTGTATTCCGTCATGTTAAAAATATTTGAAGGATTTGTATTAACTGTTCCACGAGTAAGCCAACCGTCCCACGCAGAAAAAGCTCTTACAGCTTTCTGTGACTTGTAACAGGGAAAATCGCTATTGGAAACGCATTCGTTACGGTCATCTATAACATTTTCTCTCTGAAACGCATGGCTATTGGTCGTCGGAAAGTAAGATATGCTATTTCTGACCCGGCTGGAAAACCGAGGGTCATCGAAGTTCTCGAATGTGTAAGAGGGATCACGAATGGTAAAACTTAATGCCTCCTGTCGACAGTTCGAGCCGTTCTTGTTTAACCAACTGCTACGAGAGCCTCTTGAAATTGGTTTACCGACGATGGAGAAAGTCGAAGACGGCGAGGTTTTATCGACGAGAACGGATCGATTCTTGATGCCGGAGCTGATCGTGGCTCGTCGCGGGTACGTCTGGCCGCAATCAGGAAAATAATCCGACACGCTCGGTGACAGCGCGGATTGGAATGTGTCCGGCCGGTTCCGGCGACAGATGTCATGGTCGAAGTCTGCACGGCTGAGACCCAATGCCCGTGCCTTCCCGATAATCTCGCTGTATTGATACCGAAGCGGACTCAATTCGTGGTCTATTTTCAGCAGCGTCTCTACGTCGGTAGACATTCGTTGATGCCTCTTCGATTTGCTGAAGTCATACGGCGAGGCGAGAGAAGGATTTGGTGGGAAGTAAACCGATTTGATGGAGGAGTATGAATTTCTAGCGACGTCAACGAGGTCGTTTATCACATTGGCAGCACCTTCGTCATTGACGAATGTCGGAATTTCGTCTTGCCGTGGATCCCAATTCATTGTACGGTTATTTTTCGTTTCGTGAAATGTCATTGCCGTCACGAGCTCTTCTGACCTTCCGTCATTAATCAACGTCGCATCCTACATAGAATGAAGCCTATCGTAATCATGGGAAGAATAAACGATTTGTCTTCTATAACTCTTTATATCTTTTTTATTTTGTAATAGAGTTAATCTAGACCCTACGCAAATCACAAAATATCACAAAATATTTTCAAATGAAACAAAAATGAAAGATTATATGAGTGACTAGATAAATCTTTATACGACTCTATAGTTTTCCGTAAATCTCATTGCGAAGAAGATAAAGCTACTTGATTCGTTTACAGTAAATGCCCATAAACGTACGCAAAGTATCGGCGACGTCGTTCTCGTTTCATGTCGTCGACCATGAAAATTGGTCGTTACATTAGTTGCTAACGAGACCATCGAAGGATAAGGAGAGATAAGCGGTGCTATCCTCTTGATAATCATAGACATTTTCCTTTTACGCGCGGATGATGACGCGGATATTAACGCGACATCACTAGTAGTAGTTGTAAAGTCTGTGGAAACACCGCTCGAGATCTCGCTCTTCAGGATAGGCAGGGATTTCGACTGTGCCAAATTCTCAGACATCAAAATGAGACTATTATACGTGGTTTTCTGGGCTAACCTGTTTACCATGCGTTTGTGTAGCGGGTCGGAAATAACTTCTCCCTTTATCGAGGAAACATTTCCATCGAACGCGGCGCGTTTACTTAAGGAAGCGCTTTTCTCCTTGAAGTAAACGCAAAGCGATTCTTTTGCTTGTGTTTCGTGAATTCCGGTGTTGCTCCGTCTCGAAAGAACCATGCCTTCACTAGACGTTTCATAATCTCCCTCTATGTAAAACGAGTCAATTTAAACACCACAAAATTATTAAAAATATTTTACTTTTAAAAAATGTAAAAATGCTTAAATATTATAAATACTACCGTTGAATAAATTTTGTTGAAAAAGAGAAGATAACGCATAAACTAATAATCGTAAAATATTCCATAAATATTTCTGTGGAATATTCATAGAATACTGGACTAGAAAATGTAATAAGAGATATAATATAATAAAAAAATACAATAAAAGCAAAAAAGACTTGTTCCTTCTTCCTAACTTTAATTAAAATTCAATGGAGCAATGTTACAATTCTTTTTTAAAAATTCAAAATAATTAACCTAATTCTAATTTTCTCAATTTTTTTATATATTAACTTCTTCAAATATCGAAAAAATACTAAGTGCGACATTGCTGCGTTAAATATTTAGTTACAAAGTTAGCATTAGCACATAGCTCTAGCAGATCCAATTCTAACAGTTCAAAGATTAATGTCTCTCCCAAACCAACCATCCGTGTCGGATGCGCAAGTGGTGGCAATGAAACTTGACACCGGTCTTTCCGGTTCGTTCAGTTCGTCTCGTATCGCGTCGACGGGGAAAGACGACGCGAACGGAACGGCTTCAGCGTGTCCCTGGCAATCTGTGCAACTGGCCTTCATGTCGCGCGACATTGTCACAAAGCGGGAGGTTAGCTACAAGACGTCCTGCATCCCGATGGACCCCCGTTTCGCGGACGTGCAATCGTCACTAACAGACAACGCGACGACACGGTACACGTCGGTGTTCACGCGGCGCATAATTTCGCGAAACTGTGAGAGACGTGTCGGCCGAAGTTGCCGAAGGAAGCTGAACGAGCAGACGTTGGTTCGTGACAAACGAGATGACATCGTTACAGTCGATGAGATGCGAAACGATATTTAGTACCCTGGCATATCTCAAAAATCCTATCTCTACATAACTTAATTCTATTGAAGTCATTTATGTGAAACTATTTATACAACTTTCGTGTAACGTGATATATATTTGTCGCTTGCATACATGATTTCGATCTCGCAATGATTAATATTTATTTATACATATTTTTTCATATTTTCGTCATTTGATACAAGTTATATAGTCACAGGCCCTCTCCAATTTCACTGAATTTAATATATATAGGTAATAATATTATACACGTAATATTATTTAAACACATAATATTATTTGTATAACTGTCAAATAGATTTGTTCCTCATGGTTCTCTTTTTCTCAATAAAAGTATGTATTAATTGTGTATGTATGTGTGAAGGGGTACGCATATACATATACACAGCCATACGCACACAACGCACAGCCATACGCACAGCATATGCACAGCATACACACATACATACAGACATACATACATACAAACATGAGGTTCTCGCGCTCTCGCAATTTTATTTGTTTATAACTCGAATACCAAGGATGTGTAAACGAAAATCTATCGACTAGTACCGGTTATGAGTGGTTTTTCTATTACTATCTATTATTATACTATTAGCTTTTTTATCGAAACGGGCCTTTGCGTCCTTTTTTTTCGTGAGAATCACAAATATTGGTTCAGTACACATACACTGCGAACTTTCACATATGGTATCTATATTTATGACAATATAAATCCAATAGGTTTCAACAGCAGACTCTTTTTTTGCAACCCGTTGCAACCAATTCTAAATTGTCTAAAGTAACGAGATCAAATTGCAACAATACAAAAGCCGCGAGCGATGCACTTGATACAGCAATTACACGTAAAAATAAAAATACGGTCGATTTTCTAGCGGTAAAGTTTAAAAATAGTTACGATAAATTTGTAATCAAAATGAAGAGAATATAATGAGGATAATATCATTCTGCGAATTGAACGATCGTATAACATTTATCTTTTCTCCATGAGATAAAATGATATACCTATGTTCTAATTACTAGATATACAGGTGTTAAGGTATAAGCAATAAAAATTGAATTACACAATTGAATTACACAAAGAAAGTACACAGTAAATAATTTTATCAGGGTAAAATCAACTACGAAATCAATAACTTTTTACCATGGATATAAGTTATGTATGACGTAAGAAAAGAAAGAAGAAAAAGAACCAGCAAAGGAAAGAAACATGTTACAGCCATGGGAAATTCAATATAAGATAAGAGGGAAAGAGAATACGTTAAGTAACTTTAGCGATTACGTTCACGAAATATGGGTGGGCAAGTTTTGGGTGATAGTCCGGCGTGCGCCGATACTCAGCGAAAGTACAAGATAATGGTTTCGACACTTCGCTGCATAAGCAATATTTCTCATATAGCAACCATGTTTTCGTAAAAGGCGCAATATCCTGATTAGTACATATATAGCAAAACTGGATAAAATCACATTACATAACATATGCTAATTCGAAGCATTTCTAGCTGACTGTAATTTACATGATGATCAAGGGTCACCCGAATAACAATTCTCAAGCTAATTTATATTAATCTTTAACTAATTAGTAAGTAAATTATATCTGTAAATGAGATGTGCTATTATTACACAATTTATACCGTGGTTAAACCAGAATTTCCTAGTGCTAGATATTTAAGACATTTAAAGTTAATTTCGAGTTTGTGGGATTTTTCACAGCATCACGCAGAATATTTTTATCTTCATTTGCAAAAACGAGTCCTACAACTCCTGTGTAGTTTCACAACTTTTATGTCTGTCTTTCTACATTTACACTATAGTAGATTTAGCAATTTTTTTGATCATATTCGTGTCGCGTATTTACTGCACATTGTGGCTACGTTTTCAGTCGATATCTCGTATAAATCGAAAATATTCATTGCACGAAAAGACGCTGCGCATTTTGCACCACATTTGATCCTACAATCCGTTTTCTCACATATATGATATATGTGCCATATATCGTATTAGTTTAACTCCAGTACAAAATATTTTATTTAGCGTAAAAGTGTGTTAACTTGTTTTTCTGAATAACTTTTTTGTGTGAAACGTAGAAATTCTCAACTCTCTTCTCAAGTCTAGATATAATTTAACTAGCAAGACACCGTGGTGACATAGAACAATTTGCCCAGAGTAAAGTGTAAAAGTCACTTTAAAAAATGTTAATACATTTTTTTTATTTTATAAAATGTAAAACATTTTATAATTATAATAATATATATATTATAAGATATTTTATAATATTGTAAATATCATAAATTAATATTATAAAATATATTTTTTTAATATTATAATAATTTACTCTTGCGCCATTATTAACTGTATTTTCGATAACTACCAATTGAGTGATAATGCAAACGATGAACTCGTTGCATAATTTCATAAAAATTTACATAATTCATACTATGAAGTTCGAATGCAATATCGTAACAGAAAATGATACTTGCAATTTCGAAATGACTCATTATGCTTGTCCGAAGAAAGAGGCGAACACGAGGTAACAAACCAGCTCAGTTGCATCTGTTAGGTAACAGTTACCTTTCAATCGTTTTACTTTTGAATATGCGAGAGTAAAACCGAAAGCTCGAACACAATGACACAACCGGTAGATTGTCGTCAATCCTTTCTGCAAGAAGTGATATTTTTCTGTTTCCCGTTTTCCTCGAAAACGTCCGCCTCTTTCTTCAATGGAATTTCTCTTATCGTATAGCGATCGTCGCGACAGATTTACGATAATGGCTCGTGCAATTCGACGATTCGTAACATATAAAAAATAAATTCATATAAACGTTCGTGTCAATAAATAAATATATACATATATAAAATCACAATAACATTATGATATGCTTTGACCACTCTTCAAAATAGAAAAAGGAAGAGAAAGGATGTCAGTTATTTATATACAAAACTAAAAAAATAAAATTAAAAAATGAATAATAACTATGATCTGTTATCTTTATACTTTACGTGTATTAATCAATCGTTATTTTATTCGTGTAATACTTTGTAAATTTACAGAATATCACACTCTCAAAAGTGACTCAGCACCGTTTAATTTTATATGTACGATCGAGAATACGACGGAGAATTACGGCTATAGGTCTCTTGTGATATTCAAGAACCACCATTTTACACGATTGATCGACCGCGGAATTATTCGTCCCGTGATTCGACGAGACTGCGTGAATCGCTCTTGCCAACGTATCGCGCAGTCGTAATGCCGAAACTTCCAATCGATTGTTAATCAAAATGGCCAGCGGCGAGCAATTTTCATATTCATGAGCTTCGACTATTACGTTATACACCTATTGTTAATGCATCCACGATTTCATTCGATCAGCTGATGCTAAAAGGGTGATTCAATTCCTTTCAACCCTACAACGTCGTGTCTGTCATTTCCTGTATGTCAAGCTTCGTGCAAAAAATTAGCAAGCAATACATAATAAATAACTTTTTATTCAATTAAAAAACGAGTCGAGACTAATGTCTAGCGAGCGTAAACATATTATTAAAACTTAAATGTATGTAAATATCGTCCGACGTGACTGTGTAATATTTTTTTTTCTTAATTACTTAAAACCATCGTCTCTCTCAAAAATAATTGTTGAAATTTAATTAATGCTGATGGTTCGAAGCCGTGTTGCTCAAAATAGCAGAATTTATACTTAATGGAAGAATATTATTTCCTCCAGAATAAATTATTAAGAGCTTTTTGACGAAAAGTACTTTAAGTACCTCACTTTCGTACTTTAAATAACGAGGTTACTTAATGCTACCGAGATAAAATAGAAGGGCAATAACCCGCGTTAAAGGGCTACCGGCAAAATCGATTGAACCATCGAACGATCGGTGTCATAAACTTCGCCGAGATTCCCGTAAGAGATCAAGGAGGTTCGGAAGAAAAGACAGCACAGGAATAGGGAGCTCCTATTTTATCGTTCTCGTATTTTTCTATAGTAAAACGTTTCTCTTCCCTTCGTTTCTTACTTTGTGGTTTGCAGCAACCAAAAGTAGGCTAAAATTTTATCGTGCAAAAAGAAGGGGATTACATATGGAAGTGCTAAAATCGCAGAATAATATTTCACGTTGCGAAATATCGTTATTTCTTTGCAAACTACAAATTAATCGCGAACAATATTGACATGTCTAGTCTAGTAAAAAATTAATGAGAAGAATTAATGTGCTATTTATATCGTGCAACGTAACAATAAAAAATAAAAAAATTATCTGTTAATGCTGCAACATCATTAACATTAGCAGTTTGTTCATTTATAACCAAGTGATACATCGTTCTCGGTAAATTAAAATAAATTTTGCCCTCTTGATAAACCAGTATTTTATTTCGATGACCTAAGTAGCCGATTTCTAAACTGGTATTTTCGCTCCATCGCGTCTACACATAGACGCTCAACACATAGACGCAAAAAAACATGCCTTCGTCGGGAGGAGTCTCGGATGTCTTAATTGTTTCCTTTTATAGAATTCCACGGACGAGCAAAAACGATCCGCAAATGCCGAATATTCTTGTTCGTATTTCGTGCAAACGGAATGAGACGCGCTTGATAGCGTCACGTTACGATGCAATTTACATTTGCAACTCGTCGTACAATTTAAAGTGCATTTTCGCATCATGAAATGCGTATCATAAATATAAACCACTTTCTGAAAATCGATACGATACACGCGGAAGGATGTACATCTTCGTCGAGACAATCTCCTTTTTTTTAAGATGACAATCTATACGGTTACAAAATTCCAAGCTGCGAATTGTAGATTCATTCTGCGACGTGTAGATTTATATCGCACTATGGTTTATACTGAATTGTGCAATATGAAAAAAATGTCGCTAGTGACTTTAAAAAAACCAGCTATTTCGCAACCTGCTATTTTACTTAATAAAATGTTGTCGCGTTGATCTCTGTCAAGTGAGTATTAGACATCGTAAATTTTTATTAGCACCAATGCAAATTACGCGCAATGTGAAAAACAAAAAAAACACAACAATAAAAATTCTTAGTTTCTTAACTAAAAGGGTAACTCGATTTTTTATAATCTTTTCCAGCATCACATCACAATATGATAATATATGCAAAATCAATAAATATTTTAAGAAGATTCCGACTCCCCGAATTCCGGTTGCATGCATGAGAATCAAGTAATTTACATTCCATCGAATCGCAAAATAATCATTATTAAAATGGATAATATCTTGGATTTGTCACGTATCGGGACACAATATATACATGTTGACTTTGTGATAAAGGTATGCGTCTATAGAAAATGTTTAGGACCTTGAAAATATGTAAATTATGTCGTTTTATATGTATATAAAATGTTAAGTTATTAAATTTTCACATGTATCAAAAAAACTACTGCTTTAATATACTATTTAATTTACTATTTAATCATAATTTAAATAAATATTATAAATTTAAGTATAAAAATTATAAAAATAATTTTCTCTATAAATAAAAGATTAAAAAAATATTATATACAATATATAATAAAGAGAATGTTGTTCTAGTGCTATTTTAGAAAGTTCTTTTACATCTTAAATAAAATGTTTTAAATCCAATCTTCTTAAAATAGAGAATATTGAATTACCCTTCATATCCCTTCATATTCTACAATTACAATTACTATCATTACTATCATTTCAGGGTGTAAAAAATCTATGAAGAAAGAAAAGAGATGACAATATACCATATAATTTGTTAAAAAATTGTTTTAAACTCTTTTGTTGTGGATCTATCGTTACCACATCGATTCTGATTTTAGACATTTGCCGCGAGTGTTGTATCGCGCATCGAGAAAAGTTCGCCCCTGGTAAAAGTTAGCCCTTTACAAAAAGAATTAAACGAGGAAACGGATCAATGTTATATACACAGGCGTAGACAATTACGTACGTAACAACCACGTAATAATGCGGAATCGGACCCGTTTCGAGAGCAAGTTTGCCAGCTCTGGCCGTTACGTCAGATCGGAGAATCGGATGGACCAACCGGTTGCAGAAAAAATAATCGGGAGGTGCGCGGATCGCGGAGCAGGGCGTGTTTCTTGTCGTTTCAGTGAAAGTAATCGCATACATCGCGAACCGAGCATTTTGTATAAAAACGCTGACTGACCGGACTGATGGCACACTCGATCCAAAACTATCACGAGATACAATGAGGTGCTTCGCGGTAAGTGGAAGGAATTTCTTATGCATACGCGTACCGGTGCACAAAGGCGATTATTCACCGTCATGCTTATTATCTCTTTAATATCTTCTATCATCTATTATTCGATTGCTTCAGAATTGCTAAAGAGGTCGCTTTATCCTAAGTAAATTATACGGTTATTATAAAAATTAAAATTATATTCTTATTTCACATATAAAGATATTAGATTATTTAATATATATATATATATATATATATATATTAATTAACAGAAATAACATCTAATGATTAAATTAAATTAATAATAAATTTAATAACGATATAAAGCCTATTAAAATTAAATTTTTCATTCAATTCGAACGCCGCCCTTGATTTCAAAAAGTATCTTAAAATAATAGAATATTATTAATTTTCAGAATATTATTAATCTTCAGAATTTTTTTTCTCAAAAATGCACAGATTGTTCTGTTGGCAACCGCCGTGTTGGCGGCTGACCCGAAGAAGGAAGACCCGAAGAAACAGGACAAACGGAGTCTGGGGGGAGAACTCGGCTACGGCCACAGTTTAGGTGGTCTCTCAAGCTACAGCCTAGGAGGTCTCTCGAGTTATGGTCTAGGGAGTAGTCCGAGCTACGGCTACGGAGCGGGCTTAGGTCTCGCAGGATACTCGACTGGACTCGGCACAAAGTTACTCGGGTCAGGACTATCATCAGGAATCGCTGTGGGTAACTTGGGTTCCGCTTCCGGATTAGGATATTCTTCCGGATTAGGATATGCTTCCGGATTAGGATATTCTTCCGGGCTAGGTTCTTACTATGGTAGCGGCTCCGCCATCGTCGGTGCTGCTCCCACCATCGTCGGTGCTACTCCCGCTATTGGTGTGGTGCCCAGCATAGCACATGCTAAAACCGAGCGCATCACCGGCCTCACCGTACACCGTGAGGTCCAAGTACCAGTCCCGGTGCCGCAGCCAGTCCCCGTTGAAGTTACCAAACACGTACCCGTCCCACATCCCGTAGCCGTCAAAGTAGATCGTCCTTATCCTGTCCCAGTCCCGCAACCAGTGCCCGTCCCAGTCACTCGTCACGTGCCCGTAAAGGTTGACCGTCCCTATCCGGTCCCGGTACCGCACCCTGTCGAAGTACGCGTACCGCAACCAGTGCCAGTTCCGGTAGCACAGCCGGTACCTGTTCCAGTCCATGTCACGAGACATGTGCCGGTCCCCGTGCCACATGTTAGCGTCGTGCCATCGACCGTCGGTGTCGTACCGTCGTCCGTTGGCATCGCGTCTGGACTTGCATCCGCACCCGTCAGTCTAGGATCCAGTGGTCTGGGAACCATCTCTGATTCGACATTCAGTTCTGGGCTGAGCAGCGGTCTTAGCAGTGGCTTCGTGGGCAGCGGTCTTAGCAGTGGCTTCGTGGACAGCGGCTTGATCTCAAGCGGTAGCGGCTTGATCTCAAGCGGCAGTGGCTTGATCTCAAGCGGCAGTGGCTTGATCTCAAGCGGCAGTGGCTTCATCCCAAGCGGTATTTCTAGCATCGGAAGCAGTGTGGATCCCCTTGCTATCAGCAACGGCGTGGAACATGTTGGAATCAGCGGCGTAGCACCGAGTCTGGCATCCGCCGGCACGTTCATAACGTCCCATGACGCTCTCGATGGCGGATATGTACATTCGACACCGTTGAAGAAGTGGTAAACTCTCAAGATGACAACTCGATTGGACGTGTGTCTTTTAAGGCGCTTCTCGAGCATAATTCATAAATCGAACGTGCAAAATACCAATTACGTTATGTACGTTGCCGAATAAATTTATATTTTTCTACCGTATCTCACAAAGTTGTTATTTAACTGCATTGTGTTAATTACAGTTATGCGATTATACTATGACTTTCTTTCACTTGAAATAATCCAAATCCCTAATATTCCCCAATATTTTACACACACACACATCTTTTTGTTAAATAATTATGATACCTATGAGAAATCTAAACAATTATCTTCCTCATATTATAATTTCTATCTTTCAATATGTCTTCAACAAAATTGTTCCAATATATAATTGTTTTACAGTATTTTATAAAACAAATTCTACTATTTCACAAATCTAATAATTTAGCCCTTTGTAAATCTTAAATAAAATAAAAAATAAAATTAAAAAAGAATTTAAAAAAGAAAGAATACTTCAGAAACTTCTTGTGTAATAATGTGGTAAGAGAAGAATTACTATCAAATAATCTAAGATTAGAATTGTACAAGGTAAAATACGAACAAAGTCCGAACAATTAAAAATGTCAAGAAATTGCAAAAATACAATATTATCCGTGATATTTTTGTCAAAATATCTATAAAATTTTTTTAGAGAAATCTCCTTTATCTTTATGTTTGTTCAAACATAAAATTACAAACGTTAGGAAATCGCCTATAGAAAGTTACGGATTTTATCGACAAAACAAGGTGTTAAAGAAAAAGTTAAAAGCAACATATTGTCACTCATTCCTCCCTTAAGTCAAAATACAGGTCTCTCAGGTGTCTCTGCAAGCACATGACACATACGATGAAATCAAAGCAATTGACTGTAGCAGCAAGGTGAGAGGAATGACGTCACAAAGTTGCTTTTGCGTCACACGATGCTTGCAAGCTGAATATAAATCGGAGCTTTGTGAATAGACAAAGTGTGAATCGATTTCTTTAAAAGAAGAACTTGGCTATATCAGATGAAATATTTAATTACATTTTTCTATCTTTCTATTAATTACAGCATAAATCTTTCACTTTCATAAAATAAGATTATATATGATGTAAATCACAAAATTTATATATGTAAATATACGCATCTGTCCTTTTATCAATATATAATAAAAAATATATAATTATACTTTTATACATATATTCTTATGTATATTAAGAAATATGTTAATTTAATTTTATATTTAATAAATTCAATGAAGTCATAATTCATAGTCACTTAACATAAATTTTGATTAAAATGATGGAAAAATAAATTCTTTGATGCTAATAAAATAATACGTATAGATCTCTTACATAATGTCATTGTTTGATACATAAAATAGATTGTAAACTTGTAAAATAAAATTAGTGTTACCGATTTTTTTGTAAATAATAAGAATTAGAAATTGTTGGTAAAATCTCTCTCTATAGTATAAGTAAAATATCTACTCTTCCTATGAATGATAACGTTAAATAGTGCGAAAACGTTTTCATAAGACATTCCGTGGTACATAAGAAATGGACATTACCGTTTGAAGCTCTTAACAAGATTTCTGATTTTACCTTACGTTAATTATTATGCCTTTTTTACAAATAATTACCAACATATATATGAAATATACAACATTTATATTTCAAGTATTTGATTTATATTTAATTTTCCTAAAACATATTCACGTTTTACGTCAAATTAATATAGTTGTTCGAGGAGAATTTCATTGTATCCAGTCTTTATCAACTACAGTCACAACGGTTGATAAGAGAATGTAACCGTCGATACTGTACACTATCATTCAGATGTCTACTGTACCGACGTAATAAAAAGAACAGAGATCCTTCTTATCAACGACAAAATTTAGTTATGCAATAATCATAACATCATAATAATTAATATAGAAATTTTTGACTTACAGTACAATGAACCGTATTTGGAATGCAATTGAATAAACTCCAAACTCACCTGAAACAATCAAGAAATCAATGCTGTTTATATTTGCAAATAGCAGTTTCCTTAAAAATAAAATTATATCATAGAAATCATATTAAAGCAAGCATTTGCGACGATGTTTTGTCATTTTTAAATATGTAAATAGAGATAAGATTCTTCATTTGATTATTAACTTTATTTTAATTAATTCAATCTTTCCAATTTTCTGCAGACAAAATATTACCATTATACATGTATCAAGAAAATGGAGAATATGGGATAATTCTGTATAATATAGCATAAGCTATGTTGTAAACATTAACAAATCTCCCTGTCCTCAACAATAAAATTAACTATTACGGGAAACAAGCATGTGATACATTGACCGATCATTACTCTAATTTATTGTACTTTGCATGATTTACTTGTTTGCACATATTGATTCAGCTGATTTATTTCGCAGGGTTTAATCGAATAAATAGTCGGTTTTGCCCGTTCATACAGAATCGCGTGCAGAGCAGTAGTTTTTCCGTTTATAGCGAATCGTCGAATAAAAAAACGCGTCTCGGTAGCTAACTATGAGAAAAATATTTTTTCTATCTGTTTTAAAAATTTTATATAACAAACAAAAAATATTTCTGCAATATAGTTCCTTTACAATGCATTATTTTCATTTGCGTCAATGTAGTATTGTTCCAATTCAGTATTTCATTACAAATCTTTCTTGTTTTTACAAAATCATCCCAAAGACAATGAAAAAACTTTTTAATTAGTTATTTTTAATATAATTTAATTTGCGTTTATGCTCTAATTTCCGCTCCAAAAATACTCTCGGCAAAAACGGATCGTTTTGTCGAGATCACACAAATGCATTTATGCAGTACTATGATTCACTTTGAAGTCTGTGTAAACCGTATTATTTAGTTTCAGGGATCAAAGCACACGATTACACTTGCGTCAACATAATGCACGCTCGATTTTCGTATAACAACTTGACTTCCGTACAGCAATGATGTTACGTGTAAAGATCAGTTATCCTGTTCAAATATAAAATAGCGTGTGTAATGCAGAGAAAAGTAAAAAATATCAATATTTGAGACTAAAATAATCAATTAGGTGTATACGTGACTTGATCTCTTCACACTTGTCAAGTGGGATCTAAAATCTTTTTGTCAAAAATAGAATCCATGTAGCAAATATAGTTCTCGTTTATCAAATTTTGCGTAAACAGCTTGAAATATTAATTTTCTATCAACTTTATTGATATTTCTACATGGATAAAAACATATCATTTATTCATTAATCAAAAACATGCAATCATTGCCGTCATTACTGTGTTACATAATATTAGCGATAAATTAGTAATTAACAAATCAAGAAAATGTATAATATAATATGAAGAAAATATGATATCAAGTTCTTAAATATCCCTGCGGAATCCCCTCATTGAAACATCCTGAGATAGATAATCTAGGTCAGATATATTGACACTATCACGTCGTATCATAGCCTGTGTACTGAGTAATCCCGAAGGATCATTTCGCATCTTGTAACACTTTCGATCCTCCGCAAGATACTTCGTTACGGTCAGCTAAATCGTCAAAGAAACGCAAGTATTGTTTCAGATGATTAATTAATTAATTGTAAATAACAATTAATGATATCATTCCTAATACTCAATAATGCTATGGAAATGTAACGATAGCTGGCTCATTTTCGATTATGGACGCATTCTAATGAATTCTATAGACATATACCAATTTGTCCTATTGATCGAAATTACCCATTGTGACAATATTATCGTATTGATCACCTAATATATGTTCTCGATAACAATATATCTCATAAGCTCAAGATTATTAAGATATCCTTTTGAGTACTAAAACTATAATTTCAATGCACTACCAAAATGTGATTTCGACATCTTATACATCTGCGGAATAGGTCTCGAAGCCAAAGTTGCAAAAATCAACATATAAGAGATAACGAGTAAAAGCGTTTTTTACAAGTTCTGCAAAACAGCTTAAGGCATCACGAACATATATCAACTTTTACATATATGTAAATTTGCTATTACGCGCTCCTTCGTTGCACGCGCTTTCTTTATACAAATACCATCGCGTATCTTCAACGCAATAAGAATTCTCGAAATTCCTCCCAACACTCTTCGCTCCGAGAATTTCAGAATGTCACGAGTAACTTTAAAATAACTTTGCTCTCGGTGCTTATCGACAGAGCTTTCAAATTAGGCGGCCGTCTATCGATATTTGCTGACATTTTGAGACTGACTGGTGAGTTCTTCGATTTCGCAAGATATTCGACGAGATTTGCGACGAATGATTAAAAAAACTTGTAACATCTGCAGCAGGTGTTGTGTAAAACAAATTCGAAAACTAACAATTTTGGAAAAATTTAATAAGAATTTCGCGAAGCAACTTTTATCAAGAGAAACTTTTAACAATTCTAAATAAAAAGGAAAATTAATTTTAATTAATTGTTAGATTTACAAGTTAAATTTAATTTAAAAATTTAACCTCTCGGAAAATTAGGCAACCAATATTCTAAATTTTTGTTAAAATGTTCAATATTACTATAAAAATTTTACATATAAAATATGATCAAAGTAACTAATACCAAATGTAATTTAAGTCTCTTTTCTCATGTGGTTACACACAAGCGTATAATAACATCTACATATTAAAGTGTACGCGTGTCTTCTGGAGTTGACACAACTTGCATGCATAATATGAAAATTAAAAATCAGTGATGTGGCAAATTCTATAATTCCATGGAGAAACGTTAACTTCGACAAATTACGACTTGAACATTACGAAACCAGTTACGAAAATTGGCTCGTAAACAACCTCTCAAGAGATGAGTGGTACTTGGACGATATCTCGAAACTTATGCAACCACATACTAACCTTTTGCAAATGGAGCAATTAGACTTATCTATTCTATGGATAACAATTCTATGGATTCGCAGATGCTAGAAACATTATGCAATCGTATAAAAACCACCATCACGATTTGTTCGCCGTTAAGATCTCGCCACGCCCTCGTCACCGATTGTAAATTTATTCAAGAGCCTAGGTAGTCTTGATCGGTCACGCTCAACCTATCAGCCTGAACAAACAACTATCAGCTATCGAGTCTTCACGGACAATAACAAACCTTTCAACCTGTTGGATCGACCAAGAATTAATTGAATTCGCGATTACTTTCACAGGCATGCAAAAATCAGAGTCTAATCCAAACAAAAAGCGATTTTGAAAAATTACATTCTTAAAGCTGCGCTTTAGAAGAAGATAAAAAGGAAGACACGGGAAACCACATCATTTTTTAAACTTTCAGCGCAACATATGGCGAGAAATCTACGTCGTTATTCCGTTAGCCGTAAAACTTCGAAATTATCACATGTTTTATTTTGATGCCCATGTATCATAATACGTATACATTCGCATCAAGCTTGACACTCCGAACCGAATTCTGTTCATGAAATCGCAAGAGAATCATTGCGACTGTGCTTCTTTGTTTCGTCAAGTAAACTGTAAACGAACTATACCGGTAAAGCTACCCTTCGAGCACCACTTAAATTACGGGATTTTCACAGGTTTCACAAAGGCAAGGAGCGACGTGTCCGGCATTATCACGAGATCTGGGAGACAATGCTATTGCTACCACAAGCACGGCGCGGCGCATAATAATTTTCACTTTACTTACGGGAGATAGCCGCGACAATTATCCAAGCATGCTCCGACAAGACTGTCAGTCGTAATTTTACGAGTTGCTCCAGCAATTTTCTCGATTAAACTTCCTCAGAGAAAATCTCCGCCAGACATTCTTCGTAGGCAATTTGCAATTCGCAAGAGAGATATCGTATCATAAAATAATTAAAGAAAGCACAAGAAAAGCACTTTTATCTTTTCGTGTACATCGATACTATTGCAAACGCTTTTATTTCATCGGAAAGTAAACTGATACTCGAAAAAATATAAATAAATGACCTTCTTAAATGCTAATTGGAGATAAGTGAAGTACCATTGATACGATTTGTTAAGTGGAATTTTTACATTGTAAAAGTTAATACCTAAATTATGTTTTGTATAAAGTATAAATTAAAAAAAGCTTAAAATGACTTGTGTAAAAATGAAAAGAACTATTATAATTATCCAATTAATATAAATTATCGAATTTTGTATTTTATTTAAGGCCATATTTGACACGTTTCATTTATTTTGTACGAAATATTAGAAGTATTATATAACATAAATCATTACCTCGGACGTATTGAAACTTTAACGATGATAAATCACCCAATGTCTTACATGAAATGTTCGGATTGAATGCACCATAACAACAATCGAACATAACTATAGACCATACAAGATTACCTAAATGTCTAGCTAACGTGCGAGGCTGATATGAATTTATCGCATGACGTATCACAGAGCAGCGACGGGTAGTGTATATGCGTTCATCAAGACAAGAGGGTGGTATACGCTTCTATATCCTCGCTTGTAACAACGTTCACATGTATCGTATGAAACTATGGTACTAGTTGCCGTAGGTGCCGTGACATAGTGAAGAGAAACTAAACTAAAGAGAAAGTTCAATATTTCGTAGAAAATACGATGAAGGTTCCGTACGTGATTCAGAAAGTCCTTCATTAATTTCAAAACTTCTGCATCTCGTAACTCGCGTTAACAGCATAGAAAATACAATTCTATTTCTAACTGTCTATCTCACTCTGGAAAATAAAAAAGTAGTTGTTCTCGAGAGATAACAAAAGATCAATAAAAGTAAAAACTCCTCTTTCACTTCTTTTTGATAGTTCATAAAATGTTCAGCGAGACAAAGCTGAAGTGTACCGTTCTTGCTTAACCGTAAGAACTGAGAGTTGGACATGGTACTCGTTGTATGCATGTAAGTTTTTTTCGCTGGGAACTAACCACACCGTGTGTACGATGGCCGTTTTCTATCACCTACGGCTGATGAACTCTGAAAGACTATTTTCCTCGAGCGACAAGACGACTACTATCGCGTGGGAAACTGAACGTAACTTTGTCAATATCGATGAGTTTATGAGTGTATGTTCTGCATAAGTGTGCAACGTCCTGTGTGTGTGTGTGTGTGTGTGTGTGTGTGTGTGTGTGTGTGTGTGTGTGTGTGTGTGTATTGATGTGTGCGCGCGCGCGCGCGCGTGTTTGTATGTGTGTGTGATGCACATAGAACGAGCGTCATCAACAAGATTATTATTTTCTCGAGTTTACCACCGTTACTTGCTACAAAAGCTTCTACGAATACCGACCCTTGTAGATGTAGGCAGGCAGTATATCGCTAGCGAGTGCGTGCACGAGTAAAGCAAAGAAGCCCATTAAGTAATTAACATAGTGATGTGATACTACCGACCCAATGCATCACAAAGTTCAAAACGTTTCTGAAATATTGCACTTCTTCCAGTCTTAAATAAATAACTTGAATAAAAAAATATAAGCTGATGTAAAAGAATTGCATTTATATACATTTATATTTATATGTTTCTTTAGAAAAGTAATTTCATTAAAATTTTAAAATACCAACATAGATAACAGTCTTGAAACGCTATTTACATATGTTTTCTTTCTTTAGAAAAAGATTTATTTAATGATTTATTTGAACGCTAAAAATTAATTAAAAAATTGTCAGTACTTTGAGAATGTAATTTGAAACTAAATATTGTATCACAAGAATATTTCAATATGAAATAGAGATACGTTGATATCTCGGTGTATATAACGGGATAAACACGATGCTCTCTAACATAAATCCCACACGTTATATTCGTAATCGTGTAACATGACACGACTTAATTAAAGTAACTGTCGAGCCATGACTACATTTATCGACACTGCACTATCCGATGAGACTCAACAATAGCTGTAGCCGTTCACTTAAAGCGATAACAATAACACATATGCTACTATATACAGTGGATACAAAAGCGTAAGTATGACGCAAAAGTTGATAATTGTTCGTGATTTACGATTTTAGTTCATTACCAACGTATTGAAAGCTAAGCTTGTTCTGTTATACCCTGGAGGATTGCATCGAGTCTTGAAAAATTTTCCAGTACATCTTGGTTACATTGGTAATTTATAATTAAAAATCTCTTAGCACTACTTCTCCAAGCAATAAAATCATCAAAATAGCAAAAGATCGCAATAGCAAAAGATTAAAGTTACCGCAAGCAAATAAAAAGAATAATGGACAAAAATTTTTACAGATTTGTTATTTTGAGAAAAAATCCGTGATTAAAAATACATAAACTTGTAAACAAATTTAGCAATAAAAATACGTCAAAGTGGTTTAAATTTAGGTTTAAATTTTTTAAGGCATGTTTTAGATAATATAATACAGATTGCATCGTATCACATTTCCCTTTTACGTGCGATCGTGTGAGCGGATGCACATGAATTCTGGATTTTCACAACACTTTTCATCAACTTTAGCCGAGACAAAAAGAACAAAAAATTATTGTCTAGGAAATTGCGTAGTCTGAGCCGGTAATGAAGTTCCATGCAAAAATTCTATATCCGCGTGTCACCAAATACTCGGCGGTTTTACGGCGATTTTAATTTTAAATAATATTATATTGCGCGAGATACTTTATTAGAAAGCTCACTTTACTCCTGTTTTACCTTTCCTATGAAGGATTTAAACACGATAATGAAATAAATTAGATCATGAGATAACAGGATTTTCGACGTGATAAAATGTGGGAAGATTGCGTGTGCTTTTAAGCCTTCTTCAAATAATGTAACACAAGTATCATGTTCGTTCAGCATGGTCGCTTGACGTTCATAAATCACATGCTTTTTGGAGTGGTTTCAAAACGAGTGACTTCATACCGACTGTTATTTCCGACAGAAGATTTATTCATAGCCACATTTTCGAGTATGCCCCGTGAAAAATATTTCGCGGATGCACCTCGTGGAGTGTGGGAAAAGTTGCCACAACTTCTCACATAAACTCCGCACACGCAAAGAGCTTTAGAATACAGAGAGAATTCGCGAGAGTTCTCTCTTCTCCAGCTGCACGCGAGCTTCTGTTTTATTCGTGCAAGATGTAATTTTTACTAGATTTGGCTTCTGGGATTCAAAATCAAATGACAAATTGTCACGGTTTCAAACCAGAAAGCAAATATAGTATTCATGTACTCCACGAAAGCTTAAATTACCAAATATTATAATTTTTAACCGCATGATACCACATAAATGATGACACTGTATTTATACGCTATTTCCTACATTAAATGCTGCATCCAGACGAAAGATCGTGCATTTCAATTTTGCTAAGCCATATTGAATGCTTATCCCATCCCATGATTGCAATTGCGTATTATTTCACAACTCACATGGATAAAACGCAAATTGGCGTTCGCGTATCGCGGTCACATATAATTCTTCATACCTATCGATAACGAGAGATACGTACACACGTCGATAACGCTCCATAATCCGCTATTCAACGACAGACAGCCAAATTTCGTTCGCGCAATCTACAATTCCATCTACGCGAAAATTCAATCGAGCTGATTGCTAAGCGTGACCATAAAAAAATTCTCGCAAATGCAAATAACGTACAATTGCACGAAACAATATTCACGGAACAGAAATGAAAACGCAGATTGCGTTGGATATCTTCTTAACCTAATTAGCCGCGCTTTGTATTAGCACACAGAATTAAAATTCTCCCGTACTTATAGTAAAATTGCTACATTAAACAATGCTCTATTATCATCTTTAATTTAAATAAATTCACAATTTAAACATTTAAATGTTTAGTTTTCTAAAATATGTATGCATATATGTACACTTAAGGTAATTTAATCTTAATAAAATTGCTTACTAAGTAATATCGTTGACCAAATAATCCCTTAGAATTCCAAATAATACTGTGACAACGGTCAGCGCTGTTATTCAATTTCCACGAGCTTCGTTCAGACAGATGGGTACTACAAACGCTTCACATAGTTCAATATCATCGCTTCTTTTTTCCTGTCTTGGAAGCTTCTAGGACCCTCTTTCATTTTATCTTTTCTTTCTACGAGAACACTGTACCGCGACCGCGTGTTTCTCAAGAAATCTCATATTTCCTTTGTTCGAAGAAATACGAGCAACTAGCAATATGCGAATTTCTCTTATTGCATGCGAACCTGAAATAGATTCAGCATAAAATGTGGTAATCGCTAACATTTGCTAGCCTTTTTATTTTTGTTATTTTCATTATTTATAATTATGTTGACGATATAATAATTTTATTCTATATGGAACTTTCATTATTTCTTTAAAAAAATCCACCCCTTTGAAATATAAAAGAGAAGCATTTTTATAAATTATATTTATAAATACACGCGATTCGTTTGCAGTTAATTTTATTAAAAAATTCACGTATTGCAGATTAATAATTTCCTGAAAGTTACGGCGTCCACATACAGATATCTCATAAAATTTAATTGTTGTTAATAGTGTAATAATCTTTTCAATAATCCTACTCATTGTCAGAGGCGAACCAAACAGTAAGAAGATTAATATGATGTAGCATTGCAAGGTATAAAATATTCCAAAAATATCTGCGTTTCAAGAAGATAGGGATTCTCATTAGACGCGGATTGCATTGTTTCGTACTTGTTTCTTCTCGAGCATCAACCCTTATCTTTTTCTTCCCGTCTACTTTTCAGCATTGCTGTCAGTAACTATTCTCTTCGCTCTCTCTAGTAGTATTCAGTATTCACTCTCTTTGCGAAAGCGGATAAGACCCTTCTTATTTCCTCGTTTTGTTCTTTTTGTCGCACAAGATACTAAGAGAGGGAATACAAGAAGTGGAACACATCGACAATAAGCGGAATTGTTACGAGATGATCCTAAATATGTAAAATGAATATTGCGGATTCCATGTATGACGAGATGTACAAAAGGCAGGAAGAAAGGAAGAGAGGGAGATAGAGAGAAGCGGAGCTTTTAATCAACGCAACAATGACGACGGAAAGATTATTCGTCGGATTTAATTGTGATTCTCGTGCTTGTTTAAGCGCCATTCGGTTAAACTTAGATTATCATTTGTACGGTGCTCTGTGGGATTTAATCTAACGAGAAATTCTGTGGCGATGACAAAAATGATATATTTTGTAAATAAAGCTACGTAAATGGAAATTAAAATTTTTTCATTAATAAAATGTATAATTTTTAACGTAATTAATTTTATCAATTTTCTCTTTCTGATCAAAGAGATCAGCCCAATGTTATTCTACACAAAAAAAAAGATTAGCTACTCTATAGCAAATCTTTTTTTCCGTGTACATCTAGAGAACAAAAAGAAAATAATTTATGTTTATGTAACGTTTAAAGTGTTACTCGTTCTCATTTCAGGATAGTGATATAAAGCTTTACTTGTAAATGGCGGTTACATACATGTATACATACAGATTAATCACTACAAGCTCCCCAATTTAGTATGCATGTGGAGTGTCGATATTGGAATGCGTAATACTCGAATGGCATTTCGCGAATACCAATTCTCCGCTCATAAAGTTTTACGAAGGATATATTTCCCAGAAGAATTTGCCGAGAAAATGTTTTCGAGATCAGATTATAGATACATTACTTCAACTTAAATAAAGAAGAAATAAAAGAAGGAGAAATAATAATCAAAAGTAGTAACTAAAGAAGTAAGAGAATATCTTTTTCGAAGAAAAGAAAAATATTTCAATCTTAAAGAAATATAAATTATATCACATTATGTTATAACATACACGATAGTCACAATAAACTTCTATTCTCTCTACTTAAATAATGCAAATAATATCATATTAATAATATGTCTATATGTTACAAAAAGTACTTTTTAATAACAAATTGTGTGAGATTATTAACCTATTACTATTAATCGGGAGCTTTCTTGCAAAAAAAAGAAATTATTGTGCTCACAGTAACACGCAAAAGTATCAAGCAATGATTAAATTTGAAAGCATGATCAATTATAATTCTGCACATTAACGACGAACAATTCATAATTAAAATTCCCGAACATTATTTAGATCACTATTATCATAATATTATGTTCCATTACTCCACATTATATGTGAAACGTTTCTTAAAGCGCCCTCTGATATAGAGCTAACTCTGATAAATCCAATTATTTTTAAATTAAGAAAAATAATTATTTTGACTTCTTCATAGTATTAAAATTCAAAGGTGTCAAAAGCCAACTTTAATGACTTCTTGAATTGTTATCTAAAATCAATAAAATAGCAGGAGTTTTTACAATCCTCGAGACTAATAGAATCGAAATACAAACAAAATTTTCATCGAAGTTCAAAAGCGTTTCGACCACAAGGAGACACGTGCGCTATAAACCTCACGATTCTTGACAAATGTCAGGCGGAGCAGCCCCGGTCATCCGCAAAAGTGTACGTAACCGAGGTCGAGTTAGTCTACGAAGGCTCGAAAGGATCCGACCTATACGTGTCATACGATGTATCCAGCTGGTCGCCGCCAATAGAGCCAGCCACGCTGTAGGAGAGCCCCACTTGTTGGACGCCTTCGCCGGAAGGGGATGAAAACCCGAACGACCTCAAGCCACCTGATGCTACGCTACTGGCGGCATCGATCCCCCAAACCTTCGTCAAAACCCCTCCATGGTAGCCATGGCGACCAACTTCCCCTATCGCCTCGAACGAACGAACGAACGAACGAACGAACCTGCAAACCCAACCTGCCAACCCCCATCCTTTGCTAGAAGCCTTGTTACCCGTTCGCCGGAGGGTGGCAGGTGACGTCAGGTGATAAACACTAGCCGCGACGTAAGCGTGCACCTTCTCGAACAGGTTACCATTCTATGAGGATATATCCTGCAATCGGGTCACATCGAACATTACGTTTCGATCAGCGTGATTTCGCGCCGACTGATTCAATTTTCAGTGATTCGCTTAACCGTCGTGGTAGCAATCGAATCAACCACGGAGATGATTCCCTCGCATGGATGTTGCTTTAGGATAAGATTAATGTAAAATTATAGAAGTTTTTTTCTGGACTATACAATCTTTTAATCTACTGATGATTTTTTTAAATAAATCATAGACGATCGTAAGGTTTTTAAGCGACCAGTAAGATACAATTCTCAGAAATATAAATCTACCTTCTTAAATTGTTGATTGCAACGATTATGATATGCGCAAATGATTTAATTATCCATTAAGAAAATACATTAACCTTAAAATGTACGGTTTTCAAAAATAGCACTTCGCTTGTGTTATTGTGTTACCCCATATGGGTGTATTTATAAATATAAAAAAAAACTGCTTCACGGGAAAACGGTACGCAACGAGAATTAAAAGTGTAAAGATATGCTGATGGAAGGTCTCGCATAAGTAAACAATTTCGAAGATTAACGTTAAATACGCAGCATAAATAAAGCGGTATTGTTCGCGCGGATGACACGAAGAGGTAAATATGAACTATGGTGATTGCTGCTTGGCACGCATTATCTCTGGTTTTGCACGCCGCACGGCCAGATTGCCTGAAGTAAACACATATTATCGGCTAGATTCAATTTCTAGTAGAGTATTAAATTGTCTCTCTCACTGATTATATCTGAAACGTGCTTCAAATATACAAAAAATATGGGTAATATTTTTAAAGAATATAGAATGGATTCTTCTTTCTAAGAAACGCTGATTTAATTAGGCAATTCAATAATTTAATTAGTAAGCTCAATAATAAACGAACTACGTTTTTATTTCACTTGTTAAAATACTTTTTTACTTGTAAGCTCTGTACGTCATTCTATTTTATATGTAAAGTTGTCGGTAAAGTTAATTGGATTTGAAATTTTTAAATTTCAATATTCACTGAAATACTGATCGCAAAATGAAAGCCGCGCACTTTAAATGCCCCATGGGAAAATGAATCCCCTGGTAGCAATATCAATAAAACGTTATTATCATTTGTCACGAGCTTTATTCGACGGTGTTGCATCTTGCACTAGTCGATGTAGCCATATCACTTTCTCGTAAATAAAATAAACAACATTATTCACTGCTATTTTATTTTCTCGAAATAACAGTTGCAAATATTGTTTTTCATTAATTTTCATAAGTTTTATAATTTTCATAATTTATTGTAAGTTTTTATATGCGAACTATACATGTAGAAAAATATATGAGTATAAAAAAGTTGTTCTTATTCATTTTTGTAAATTTTATTATATATATATATATATATATATATATATATATATATATATCAAAATATATAAAACTATATTCCCGATGTTACTGCTATATGCTTTATAATTGAAATATGATTAATATTTCGTAATATTAATCTATATCAGTTTACAAGCCATGTGTTACATCAATCAATACTAAACAATCTGAAGCAATAGCGGAGATATTGATTCTCACACATGATATGTTAAAATTAATAGAAATGATATTCTCATAGTAATCCTCGAAAAATGAAAATGTTGTATACACATACACATATCCATGTTGATACATGTATAAATATAGTAAGTTCTCATGTATAAATATAGTCTGAAATACATTTTAATCCAGATTGAGAACCTGATCATAATAATTTATAAGTTTTTCAATCATTTGATGCTCGTCGTCTCCACTTCATGATGATGTATGAAGCGTGTCTGATACAGTTCTGAAATTGTTCGCGCAAATCCAATCTCGCGTAAACAAAAATCTCATAGTTTCTAAATGCGAGCAACGAAGCACATTATTTGGCGTATTCTCAACTCAAGTTGGCGTACAATGGAGTATTTAAACAGCTGACGTTAGTTCTGATATTGTTCACACAGATTCCATCTCATACAAAGGCATGGTTGAAAATCAGTTAGCTCCTAAACATGCTCAACGAAGCACATTACTCAATGTATTCTCGACTCAAGTTGACTCACTGAGAGTCAATTTAACGTTGAAGGATTTCACGGGAAATGATCATAAGCCACATTCTCAATTTGCGGTTGTATCTTTGAACAATTACATCTGAAGTGGTAGAGAAACAAAAACAAACATGTTTGGCATTAACATGAATTTAAAAAAAATTATGACACTAAATTCATTTTTCTGGAATCTTAAAATCATTTTTCTGGAATAAGATTTTGCATTGTTTTCTCAGAAAATAATTAGCTAGCTTTACAAAATAAAGAAAATATGATATCAAAAACACGGCTTGCGACAATTTCGAACATATGCTTTTTTTATTGACTGTTAAATAGCATTCGTCCATATCAAACAATCTTTTCACATTAAGCATAACAACCGTCGCGACAAGATAATTATTTGATCCAGTTAGCCATAATCAATAACTCGACGCTGAAGTAATCATAAGGCACTGTATACTTTTTTTATCGAACCTATTTTAACTTTATACATTATAACGATACGTAAGTAAACGCGACATTTAGTTGTTACGCGCGTTAATTGTATTAAACTATCGAACTTCGAATATTGCACAACCACGCGATAATAACAAAGTACACCCGCAGGAATTTCCCAACAGCTTCATCTCAGATTGAGCACATGCCACATCGCCAGGAATCATGCGCTTACGCTTTACGTTTTGAACAAGAGTTCACTGCATATCGGAAAAACAAAATCGTTTTATAAATGTAAACTGCAAATGTTACGTGAAAAAGGGAAATTATTATATAAATAATGCATGTATACGTTACCTTCTCATTTACCATCGATGTGTCATCTATGTTATTATTGCAATGAGTGCGTTTTGAAAAGGGCAGTTAGAAATATTTTTATTTTTATCAACAACAAAAAATCTACACAACTGTGATTTAACGTGTCTTTTAAATGTAGAAAACATTTTAATTTGTTACGAGTCATAAATCGCAGTAAGAGAAAACTTAAACAACTCAGAAGAGCTAGATGTTTTATCACTAGAAAAGGAGCATCTCAAAAAATTCTGAACTCTTAGACGAAAATAAAAAAGTCCCGGAAGAAGGCGGAAGCGCCGTCTAACACGTTCATTCGCACGAACGGCGCACAATCGCGTATTTCACGCTCGGATGAGTGGCGAAGAGAGATCAAACGCGAAAGCCAGGTAGAATATCAATTGAACGTTATCACGAAGATTGCAGCCAGCAATCAGTATTGGTCAAAAAGTCCAATTTCCGAAATTTAATTTTATCGCGCCCTAAAAATATTCTTCTAAAAAAAACCCGATTATTGACTGAAGTATTGCGATGGTAATGCGAAAGCCATCAAAAATTGTTTTTATTAAACGCACAGGTATCTCGACATATCGATACGGGACGGACAACAATTTCTACATAATATTTCTATATGGAGCAAAAATAGAACTAGATCGTTCGTCAATACTGCAAGTCGTCACGTCTGCGAAATTTCATAAAGTATTGAGCACCGTCTGTTCGACGTGCGCTGTTTTTATTACGTGACTATATAGTAATCGATAACGCAAATGGAATGGTGTGCACAACTTGGCACGCAGATAATGTGTCATCTGAATACTGATAACAATTATGTGTAGCCCTGTAAGACTACATTCATAAGCATTCATAAGCATGTACTGTATGCCGTTTGTTACATACATAAATATTAATTCAAACACGTTATGCGTGTTATGGCAATTCAATTTAAAATAAATTTCAAAATTAGTGAATTTTATTTAATTAAAAAAAAGTACGAAATTGATTATAATCGAATCGCAACGTTTTCCACCCTCGAGATGAATAAATTCGTCATTACGTTGACGAAATTGCTCTGAGAAAAAATTACGTTCAACGTTATAACGCATGGGTTATAGAGCGAGACGACAGAAAAAGAACAGTCTTCTATGGTTTAAAACACAATTTGTCGGCCACTGACGAGCGAATGTGTAAAGGCGGCCTTATATCACAAGAACTTTGTATGTACAGCGAGAAGTTAGAATACGTACGACACATAGAAAAAAGAAAAAGAGAGAAAAAGAAAAAAAAGAGAAAAAGCACGAACAAGCAAACAATTTAAAACCATCCGTTCACGATGCTGCCCGTTGGCCTCGACGATTCATTGTGGCGGGTGTCAATGACCGCCAGGGTACGAGGGATGCTCGAATGCATCACTGCATATTTCACTCGGGGGTGCACGTCACAAGGCGGGTCATGACGTCACATCTAACCTACATACTTTAAGGGTGCGGAGTCGCGTCAATGCGCCTCCGTATCGTTATACGAGTACGCGGCCGAGCTGCCGCTGCACACACGAGATACGACAACTCTAGGAATCGGGGTGCGAGGGATAATGCTCTCTTACTCTGTGTCTCTTTCTCTCTCTCTTTCACCTCGTGTCGCATTTATCGGCCCGACAAAATTTGCTCGGATAGATATGCACGTTTGGGGAAATACAATCAGACCGAGTCGCATGGAAATGAGAAGAGCATTTTTACTGGCCGGGAACGAAAATCTCGGTCTGACCGCACCGGTTTGACATTTCGGAATATACCAGCGCAATTAATCGTGCGAGTTTTACCACATGTATCATCGGCTTATTTTACGGAAAGGAGAGAGGGATATTTACGTAGAATATAGAAAAGTATGTATGTCCTGAAGAGAGAAATCTTCACCATAATTTTAATAATGACTCGTTTTGAACTCGGATTGGGAGCAATATTTTCTTAAGAAAACATCTCGAGAGATACTATTGCTCGTTACTGTGTTCCTACAACATTGTCATACAATATCAGATATCTGAAACTGACAAATTATATATTGTAGTTATGCACGTGTATTACTACTTGTCCACCAGATGTTACCAAATATCACATGTCATATTTACTATGTGACGTATGTGGAAAGTTATGTGTATTACGCGGACTTTGTCGACTATTCCTAAATTGAAAATCTGTTTACGGTACTAGTTTCCAGACGAAGCATATTGAACATTTCGTATACATGCGAGCTTCTGTGCTAATAAATCAATGTGAGCTCGTTTGAAAGAAATTAATTCTTTATCTTCCTGTCTTAAAACTAAATAATTCATTAATTATATATTTATTATACATATAATTTATTACTGTTATATACACAAATATTTATTTAGTAAGTTTTAATTTTTATAAATAATTTTTTATGTATCATTTTGTTATAAGTCGCACGTTAAAATACACGTAAATAGCGTAAATAGAACTTATTTGAAAATATCGATATTGTGTTATGAATATTATAAATGTGCATAATTAAAAATTAATGTGAAATTATATGTGGAAGCAATATTATTTTAATATATAAATGAATACACAACAAGGAACTAGATCCGTATTATCATGTGGTTCAGATAAATGATAAATATTAAAGTTCTTTACACCAAATTGCTATCATGTATTATTAAATAATTGTTATTAAATGACAGAATGTGACATCTGAGAGACACACTCAAACCATTATAGCTTTCTAATTCTTAGCTCAATATAGCATACTCTCACGTACTAATTAAAGAAAAATAAATAACCCAGTTATATAAGATAATAAAAATTAAGAAGATTAGACGATTACACTCAGTATAAAATTTATAAATATATAAATGCGGTCTATATGATTTTAATTTATAATCCGAAATTTACAGTTACACATTCCGCGTCAATTCGTCAAAAAATAGAAGAATTTTCTTCAAATTATTGGAAGAAGAAATCTTATTTTCCCATCTTATAGTCCCATTTGGGATTTTGGACGTGACGGAAGATTTGATCTCCGGCCTTTGAAGCAAAGACGAGAAATAGACGCAGAGATGGAGCTCTCGACAAAAGTTACACAAAGTAACTTTGAACCATGGATGGTAGATAAGAAACCCTGAGCACGCACGCGAGTCCTATAATCCGCCCTTAACTGTATTCGTTTTACGTCATAAAAGCATACTCTACGAAGAAACATTATCGTTATGAAAGAAAAATTTCATCACATCTTGTCAAAAAGGAGCACTTTTGTGCTCAATCTAATCGTATTTTAAATTTCGTCGATATGAAAGTAATTTGAACTTTTCAATGAAATGATAAATTGAATCTTTAAATAGCAATGTTATGGTTTAATTCCATTTCAAGGAGAAAAAGAAAAGTGAAAATTATTCTGCTCTTCAACGGAAAACATAGTTTCAATACTTAAATAGGAATGATCTAAATAAACAAATCAAAAATATTGTAATCAGTTAAAAAAATTTTACAAAAAAATATCCATTAAAATAAAAAAAATTTATGTAAATAGTGAAAATTATGCGACTATTCGTGCTTATATATATATATAAAATGTATTCCTATACAATATTTAATCACATTTAGTAACATCCTATGATATAAATTGAAAGTATAATGAATGTTATTGAATAAGAATAAGAAAAGAGAATTTGAAAATTTTCAGGCATTAAAATATTTCAAAAAAGATAAGTCTTATCTTTCTTAATGTTTAAATCTTCGCGAAAAATCTATTTCCCCAGATACTCAAGTCCATTTTTATACAAACCCAAATTATTGCAAAAGTCCCAAAAAATGAAACATAAGAAAGTATTACGGACAACAAAATTTTTGACTCTGTTTTAATTGAACGACTAAATAACATTAGTTGACGGAAGATGAAAACGTGAAGAAGTGTGAAAATGTGTCGCACAATAGTTTCATCATTAAAAAACTGCGTGTCTTCGGACTTGACTCAAAGTAGTGGAAAACTCGTTAAAAAGTTAAAATAAAAGAAGTCGGAACTTGCCGACGGTACTGACTAATTGCAAGACAGAATTATTTGAATAATCGGATTCTATCTTTGTAGGATTTCGCGTCCGATACAAGACAAAAAAGTCTAGTAAAATGTCTTCCACTGAACGATTCGATCGCATTCAAACGAGCGAAAAAATTTCAAACTCTCGGAAACTGAAATATATTTAATGTATTCGCTATACACGTCGAGGTATAGAAATATGTATATAAAGCATATGAGAAATCACGCTTTCTCTTAAATTAACTACTATTAAACAAACAACTTTACGCTGAAGATAATTTCCATCATAGCAATTTATTTCAAAGCTAAATAACCGTTATTTTTAATTTTTAATAACAAATTACTTAATTTCTCAATTACTTAATTTCAAATAAAAATATATTTTAAAATAAATTTTACTCGGGGTTAAAAAGAAGTCTCGTCATTTAGTATTCATTTAAATTTTTCACCAAAGATTTTTTAATTTTTTTAGATTTTGTAATTAAATATACAATAAATTCATCTCAAGTAATTCTTATTACTATGTGTTCTGCGTAAATTTTTATCAAAATGTATCGATATATTTCTTATAATAGAAACAGAAATTTCTACACGCTTGGCAGTTTTGTACGCTTTAAATTCGTCTACGTAAATCTTTTCTTTTTCTAGCTTTACGGAACGGTATATACGCAATATACGCTTCTGATGCACAACTCTCCAGGGAAATCAGAAAGATTATCAAACTTGAAAGAATATAAAATCGGTTAAGAATTGGTCGCATAGTGACCGTACACTCTACGTTATCAAATTTCTATCGGAAAAAAAATAAACGCATACAAATAGAACATGTACAGAAAAAAATCACGAGAAAACTTTCCACATACGATCGAATTATATCAGAGCAAACATTTGAGTTACAAGTACATATGTCAAGTTATAATATATCTTTAATTGTACGTTTAACATTTAGTATTTCGCAATTATTTTAATAGCTTCCTTTCTAGAGATTAATTAAAATTAAAAACTTTCATGTTCATTTATTATAAATAAAAACTTTGTCCTATAAAATCTTAATATAGTTCGTAAGTTATAAACGATCAAAGTTGAGTAATAGTGTACACTTGTAATGTGTGTTTACTCATGTACTTAAAAATTTATCATCTTGTTATTGATTTTTATATTTCAAGTACTGCTTTTTATGACTCAGTTAATTTTCCTTTTTGAATTTTTATACGTATTATATAACTTACATGATTCAGCTGATTTTGTGACAAATCAATTAATAGGTACTATATTTTAACTAATAATATATTTTAACATAAGCAAAAATTATTTTACAGCATATAATTTTTCTATTCTCTTTAATTGAAATGAATCTTTAAAATAAATCTTTGATAATGAAATGAATAGATAGGCTAATAAAATTAGACTAAAATCAATGTATTAAGAACAAGTATGATTAAATCATTAGAGTATTTTTATTTTAAAGAGATTGGTTAGAGAATGTGATGTAAATGTTAAATATTTTCTATCCTAAGTAAGTTTTCTTTTGCAAAAATCGATATCATTTTTTACCGAATTTGTTCTGCATCTAAAAATGTTTTCTATGGTTTCTATTTATATTTGCGATTATATTTGATCTTATTTGAGGCAACTAATTTATTTCATTAATTAGCATTCTGGCGTATAAAAGCCCCCAAAATAGTGATAAATAATGCATGATATTGCAAATTACATTTTACAAGTTTCGTAAAGCTCGATTCTTTGTGCATACTTTATAGCATAATAAATTGATACGAGTAATTATTATATCCAGGATTAAGTGTTTATTACATTAATAACTTAATCCATTCTAACTCGTTAACTAATTCCCTTCATTTAAATTTGTAACTCATCTATTTTTAGCAGGAAAAAATTGATCTATGAAATATTAACTATGTTGCCCTTATATAGATCAACTTAATATATATAAAGTAAAAAGTATAAAAATCTTTGACTTTAAAGTTAGTTTTCTGTACACAAATCGAAATGTAATAAGACCACAATAAGATCAAGAGATATAAAATATTATTTCTTGCTGTTTCTTACAACTAACAATGATCAATTTAGAAGATTAACTATCTTATACTATTAACTATTAATTATAAGATATTGTATAGCGTGGTAAAATACTTTGCGTATAATCATCTGCTAGCACAAACGAACATTTACCTTTATAACTGATATTATTAAATGCAAATATGTAACTGCTGCAAAATGTTTTAATTAAAGTCAAGTAAAACTTACGACTGAATCTGTGTGTTTAAAACTCAGTTTGTTAGAATTATTGTAAGTCATCGGTACTTCCTGCGGCAAGGCGAGCTTAATTCAAAAGTATATTCTCTTGATATTCACGCAGCTCAGTTAAGTTTCAGCAAATGCTTAACGCAGTTTATGAAGTTCCTCCAGCCGAGTATGCCGAGCAGCGATTAGTCGCGAAAACTTTTCCTTAGACTGAAAAAGCACGGTCCCTCCCTCCAAAGTTCGAAATCAATTGGAACTCTCCGTTATTCGAACGAAATTACATTGGTCGATTGGCTGCCTGGGGAGGTCTTATCGAGTCAAAAATCCACGAGGGAAACTTCCACAAGTGAACATAGAACCCGTTTCTTTCCATCTGTGGTTTCGATCGTGTGACAAATTTTGGTTTTCCAATGTGACTCTAGCGTAGACTAAACTCAGCTCACTGACGCTATTGATTTTGTGAGGGGGGGGGAGGGGGGGTGTACGGAAGAGGTCAGAAAGCGTGAGATGGAGGGAGAAAGAGAGAGACAGAAACAGAGAATATGTATACATGTATATACATATCAGAGGAAATCGAGGGTAGGTGAGGTCAATCTCTCATTCACGTAAGTTTTGTCTGATGGATAAAGTCTAGAGTATATATGGTCTTTTCCGGATTTATATTCAGAGTTATCCTTGAATACACTGCCATTCTTGTAACAAGTAAAAATCGATATGTACTTTATGCTAAAAAGGACAATATATCGTTCGAAGAGTTCACCTTATTCAACGAAAATAAATAATTTCTAATGTTAAGCAAAGGTCGCTGTTGATTTGATATCTCGAATTTTTTAATGTCATCGTATATTGTAATTTTTGTATTGTGTCGTTAAAATAAACTTCTTTCAAACTGTTTATCATACGAATAAGAGTATGTATACATTAGCTTATGCTTTTAAAAACCATATCTGTTATGTTATAAATTTTATAATTTCGATTAAATATATAATTCAAAAATTAATTGATTTATATTCCATAACATTAAGCTATTTAAAAAATTTATTAAAACTACAAGACCGAATTAAATTATTTTGTAAAACAGTTATATTAGAAAAAAGTTCTTTAATTTTAAGAAACCTTGTAAGAAAATTTTGACTCTGTAAAAATTTAGAACATTTTAGCAAAAGTTTTCTTTCAATAATTTATTTATCATTGGATAAAGAAGTTAAATTAGAGTATTATAAAACTTTGATCATTCATCCTAATTTATTCATAAATTATTTCAAACGTTTTTTTTATCTTCATAAGTTTTAGCTCTAACAAACTCTCTAATAAACTTTATTAAATATAAAAACTACTACGCATTAAATTGAGGTAATAAAATACTCATTATCTTAACCCAATTAATATAAAGTTTTGATTTATTATTTGTTATTTTAATATAATAAATATGACGTTTTTATGCAGACTTTAACTCTTTTTTTTGTCAAATTTTCTTTATTATATATTGTAAATTGACAAAATGTAATATTTTGAAACTTTTATAAAATATTCCGACGTATTTCTATAACGATTTCTTACTACAGTGCATGAATCTGATATCAAGACATCAAGATATAAGATTGACGCATATAGGAGCACTGCAAAAATAGCTTGCTGAATATCGTGCTTTCATGTA
Organism: Crematogaster levior; assembly: GCA_901521435.1. Classification (NCBI taxonomy): domain Eukaryota; kingdom Metazoa; phylum Arthropoda; class Insecta; order Hymenoptera; family Formicidae; genus Crematogaster; species Crematogaster levior. The sequence continues at coordinate 241,779 of CABEGB010001413.1, read as the reverse complement.
AGTTTAACATCGAAATGCTCACCTATAACATTCCGTGTATTCTTTTCATTTCTATCATAAGGTACATCTCGCATTTGATGTACTATTTTTATTACTACCTTGTATAATAATGGTAATAACATATAATAACACTATTAGTTAACAAAAATAAAATTTTATACCTTAAATTTATTTTTGCGCTCGCACATATACACGCATATAAGAAAAAAGAAAATGTCTTATTTAAGTAAAAGTAAAATATTTTATTATAGAAGTATTTAAAGTATTTAAAGTATTTTAATATTAAAATTTTATTTTATTTTAATATCATCTTTACTATAAAATACTTTTTATTCCCCTGATTTAAGATAAAAATTATGACCAAATATAAATTTTATTTTAATGAAGACGGTAATAAAACAAAGCGATCTTAATCGGTATATCGATGGTAAAGGTAGCCAATGGATATACAGACATGTTCGTATTGAGAACCATGATTTATGAGGGATATCGAAAGCTGTAATCGCATACTATGACAAATCTCATGAATGATTTGCGGCAATCTGCCGACAGAATCTGCCCGCGTTGGAATCTGTCCAAAATTGATGGTGCGTTTTCATCGAAAATGTAATGCGTGCGTTCGCGCAACGAACAACGAGTGCTAGATATATCCCGTATATCAACCAGCTAGACATGATTTAATGGTTACGAAGATAATGTATGTGTACGATGACGTAAGAGAGAATTGGCCAGGTAAACGGATTAAGAAATCCTTTAGCAGTAAATCCTTTAGCACAGTTAATGAATACATTCCTGACACACTCTCCAAACAGATGAAAATAATCGCGGTAGTAGGAGTGCTATTTCAGAATTAAATTACATCGTAGAATAAAATTTTTTATGGAATCTGATCTAAATCGCACAGTTGTATATTTTATAATTGCAAATATACATTCTTTGCATACATCTCAAATACATCTTACTGCAATGATAGGTTACTATGTCTTAGAAAACATGACAATTATGACATGAATTAACCTACATTTTGATGGATAGATTAAATTCGCTGCACAAACAAATATTTCGAGGATATCATTAAATCTTTAGTCAGATGATCGTAAAGCGCATGGAGAACAAAAATAATCTAAATAAAGATTTGTCAAAGCGTACCAATCAAAAAAATGTAACAGAAGCAGAACGTCACTCTCCCGTTGAATCTAAAATTTTTATAATTGAAACGTTGGAAGAAGCAGAAAGATTTTCGATAAAAGGAACGAGTTCTTTTCGAAAAGAAGCAATGAAAGAAAATAGTAGAATATTAAAAGAGACCGCGTCAGAATCCTTTTCTAAGAGGGTCGACGACCGCGGAAAACGTGATAAATCAGTTCAGAGAGAACGTAAGGAAGATACTGTAACGAAAATAACCATTGCCGATGAGCTTAATGAAACGTTTCTAGAAGAATTCCCGTCTGATGGATCGAAACGTGAGCTTAAAAATCCAGAAAAAATTGGCGATATGACGACAACCGATAAATATCGATGTCAACGTCCTCTCCATGACATAATCGACAAACGGGAGCAGCGTAGAGAAGAATTGGACAAAATGGAAGGAAATCTGCGACAACGCCTAGACATGCTCGAGTGTTCGATACCGGCGGTGATGGTATGGAATATCTGGAGAATGTCGCAAGGTGCGCCCGTCTGCAGGATAAAACGTATCCTGGAGAAACAATTTAAAGACACGAGGGAACTCTCTTGTCGTAGCACACCAAGCTGCCATTATGATTGTAGGATACGAGAAGTCGAGGCGGAGAGGAAACTGGCGTTGAAAAAAGTGGAGGAAGCTCGAACTCTTTGGTCTGAGAAACTCACGACGTTGGAGGAAAGAAAAAGAAAACTTGACGAAGCCAGGAGAATTCAGGAGGAGCAAAAAAACGCGATAGAACGATTAAACGAGGAAAGTAGAGTGCTGCGGGAAGCGATGGAAAAGAAAGCGATGGAAATGGGCGAATTGTGTCAGTGTGGTGACACGCAATGTAAACATAGATACCTCAGTAAAGTTTCCAGCGTAATGTCCGTCGAATCCGAGGATATTCAGTGCTTGGAGAAGTTACAACGATTAGCGGAGGAGGAGGTGATTACAAAACGAGAGATCGCCGAGTTGGAACGTCGCGAGGAAGCTTATATGAGAACACTTCAGCAAGCAGATGAGTTGTGGTCGAAAATGGAAGGCGACATGATCACAACGACAAGCGGGTTGCAAGAACAATTGGACATGAAAACTGCGGCCAATCAACAATTGGCGAATCGCGTATGCGAACTAGAAGACGCGCTCGAGAAATGCCGGGCGAGGCTAGCCACATGTAGGGCGGAACTGGAGAAGTTTCAGAGTATCGAGAAAGTTGAAGCTATGATAGGTTACGACGATGACGTTGCCAAAGTGGTAGATAAGGAAGTCGCAGTAAAGGTTAAAGTCGTGCATCGGCCAATCGGCAGAGTAGACGATGTAGCCACGGTGAAAGACGACGAAGTTCTAGCGAGGGTTGAAATTGCGGATGAGGAAGTGTTAGCGAGAGTCGAAGTTGAAGACGGGGAAGCATTGGCGAGAGTCGTCCAGACCGACGCCGATGCAGAGGCTGCTCCTGTCGGGGAAGATAAGTTTATCTTGGTTAGACCCGAGTTAACTGAGCTCGCTGTCGATCTCCCGGTAGATCTTATCCGAATCGAGGAAGGCATAGTTCGACCGGAAGATCTCACTTACGAGCAACGGAGATTCAAAGAAGTTCGGGAATATTTATCCAAATTAAGTTCCTTAGAAGAGCTATATAAAGACGATGGTGAACCGTGCGCGCCTGATTTCGTATGCAACGATGTGGTGTCGTCGCCTACAGGTATGACGGACGAAGAACTGATTACGTTGGGTTTGAAATATACTATATCGACGAAGGAATATAATGAAACAGTAAGTAACGAGAAACGAGAGGAGCAATTTCGAAAAGAATTAGTAAAAAAAGCGCACGACGTCGTTAACGATAGTGAGAAAGAAGAAGAGAAAGAGGATGAAATTCCTGGTGTCGAAATCGAAAGGAAAGTTGTCGAGAAAATGGAAAAACGAGAAAATGAAAAAACGGAAATCGTGGATGTGTCCGTTAGAGAAACTGTAATACCACGGACAATTGAGGAAAAAGTTGTGGATGATAGACTGGTAACAATGCCGAAAGACCGAGCGCCGGAAGTAGACAAAATTGAGGCCGATCGAGGCATCGTGATACAACGGGACACGATCCTGACGTGGATCGATGCGATCGATACAATTCGTACGACAGCAGCGGTATACAATTCGTATTATAATTAAAATTAAAGAAATATATGCAATTATATAAATATAGAAACTGCATAAATATTTTATAGCTAATATTATGATATATTAGTTATATAATATTAATTAAAAAGAATTTAATATTATATGCAATATATACAGAATATTTTTTTTTCTTAATATATTTCTGTTCACATTTTCAGAAACATCCTGATTGTCTCGAAGTAAAAAAGGACGCTGATGTTTTAGCAGAACAAGTTGGCACGTATGTCGGGGTAAGAGATCAACATGATATTGTAATTCATTGTTCATGAGCAATAAATATTATAATAATAAGAATTCAAATACTTTCCGATTATCACTATTTAATAACTAAGGAACTGTATAAAAGTGCTTTAATTTAATTAATCATAATATCTTCTGATTAAAATATATTATTGAAATATATTATTATAGCTCTAAAATTATTTTTTGTCAGATAAAACCTAAAGAAGTGAAGGAAGGAAACGCAACAATAATTACAGAAGGTAAGCAGGAAAAGATGACTGAGAAGAACGAAATAAAAATGAAAAAACCTAATAAATGAAACTAAGTTACAGACGAATTAATAATTTTGAAGGCTAAAGAAATGGAGCCTGTGACAAAAATTGAATCCGTACCATTTTATAATTCTGAAGAAATACCGGCAGAAGTAAAAGCTCCCATGGAAGCAATAGCTGACCCAGAATTACTGCCTACTGTTACAAAAGAGGAAGTACCAACGATAAATTCTACAGATGAAGGAACATTGGTTTCAAAAGTAGAAATAAAAGAAGTTATATCTAATCATATAGAAAAAATCGAAGAAAAGGAAAAAGACATACCAACCGAAACAAAAGGAGAAGAAATAATAGCAGAAAATGAAAAAATAAATGGAGTGTTACCCATGACAGAAACTGAGGAAAACAAATTTGTAGAAAAAGTCGTAGAAAAGTTCGAGAAAGTTCCACAACTGGATGAAACTAAAATAATAGACATAAAAGAAACGATACCACATATGGAAATCGTAACAAATGAAATTGTTCCACCGGTTCTAGAAATGGAAGAGGAACAAGAGAAAACGATATTAGCAACGAATATGACAGAAGTAAAGAAAATTATACCAGAAGCGATTTCACCAACTGTGGATAAAATTGAGATGGAAAAATTCGAACCCGACGAATTTCCTATTGTGGAAAAAATACCGATTGTAAAAGCAATAGAAGAAAAAATTAAAACTGAAGAGCCTACACCTATTTTGGATGTAAAAGAGGAATCATTGCCTGTAGACACGGTAATGGAAGAAAAAATTGAAATTGAGGAATCTATATTGATAGCAGAAGATATTAAAACCGCAGAACCGCCACTGATGACGGATATATCAAAAAAAGAACAAATTGAAGTTGAACAAACAGAAATATCACCAATCGAGGATATTGAAAAAAAAGAAGATATTGAAGCGCTACCACCGATTTTGGATGTAGCAAAAGAAGAAAAAATTGAAGCCGCAGAATTGCCACTGATAGCAGAAAAAGAAGTCACAGAATTTTCAGTCGAGGACATGGAAAAAAAGGAAGAAACTGAAGCCGTAACGTTGCCACCGGTGGCAGATGTGATAACAGAAGAAAAAATTGAACCAGAAGAATTATTATCACTTGCGGATGCAATAACAAACAAAAAAATTGAAATAATTCCAATACCAACTATAAAAAAAGAAGCAGAAGAGGAGATCGAAACAGTGAAAGAATCTATGCTTGAAGTAGAAATTAAAAAGGAGAAAGATGAAAAAATGGAAGAAAAAGTTGCACTGCCGGAAGTTACATTACTTACAGAGTTACCTGAAAAGAAGAAAGAAGAAGAAATGTTTTCAGTAGAAACAAAGAAAATACTGACGGAAGTCCCGCCGTCTAAAGAACCAACACTGATGAACAAAAAAGAAGTACTAGTAGAAAGGAAAAAGGCAGAAGTAGTTCAGATAGAATTAAAAATTCCAATTGCTGAGATAAAGTCGACCGAAATGGAAATGCCAGCGATACCACTTGAGCCACAATTAGTGGCACAGCCGTATCTAATTATAGCGAAGGTCAAAGAGAAACAACTATTGCAGATTATACCCGCAAAGCAACCCTGCACGGGATGTTATTTGGTTAGTAAATGTTATCTATTTTATAACCGCCGTTCTCTTACTAACAGTTTCGTGACAAACGTTGTAATTTTAATATCTTTCGAATATAGCTCTCAGTATGGTACATGTACAAATATCTCTGAATTATTCTCGTAGTTTCTATCTCGTCTGGCACATACAATGTAGGTATTAATAACAACTAACTATTCTGAATATGTAACTCCTTCACTTGCAGCAACCACTGATCGAGACTGCGAAGTTCGACACTCCGCCAACTGATGTTTTTCAAACTGAAATCGTACAAACCGAAGTCGTACAAACCGAAATGATGCAAACCAAGATCGTGCAAAACGAGATCGCGCAAACTGAAATTGTACAAACCGAGGCTGTCGAGACTGAAGTTGTACAAATAACCACGCAGACAGTTTCGACTGCTGAACCGCCCCGTACGTCGCCGATACGAATTATTAGTGAATATTTAAAACCAGTCGAGCTAAAAGCATCGAGGACTGAAATCGTCGGCGACCGTCCTGAAATAACCGGCCGAAAAATGCTCTGGCGCAAACGCTTAAAGGACCAATCGACCGTCACAACCGCCAGCACCGGATCACAGACGGATAAAACAAGCCACGTTAGTCACGACCGAGTTGTAAGAGATGAAAGAGAACGCGCGAGAGTGCCCACGGATGAACTTTTACGATCTATAAAGATCGCCGCCGCCGGGCTAGCGCGACCGGACACAGAACGCGAGATTAGGACGATTAATTACGGTGGGAGGTTCGAGGAAATGGGCAGGATGGCTTGTAACTGTTGCTTGTGCGGTAGAACTCCAACTCCTCCGTCGACAAGACTTAGATTAGAGGTTCAACCGCAGATTGATGCGAAAACTGTAACGCCTCCGGCGGTGGCTGCGTTCAAGCGTATGTTTATTCGCCCTAAAATCGATCACCCGATGATACCGCATGATAGATTGTGTCCCGATTGCAAGGCGAAAATTCAGAGCAGGATGCCGCGCAAGAGGCATCATACGGAGAAAATTATCAACAAGATTTCTCACGATCACGAGAGCTGCGGTTGCGCGTCATTAACCGGTAAATCGTGCCGCGCAGTACCTCGGAAAAAAACGATCGAAAAAAGAGATCAAGCTTGCTTGGCTAAAATACCTAAGCGAAAGACTAACTCTGCCGAACAAAAGAGGAAAGATGATATGCGATCAATTTTAGAAGACTCAGAAGAATTGACCGTAAAACCATTGTCTCCCAGTTGCATTTGCTTCAAATTAGAGAAGACTGGCATGGAACCAATTAAAGAAGGAAATTGTTATTGTGAAGATTAAGCAAACGTATTCATTATTCTATTCAATCAGTTGTACAATAATATGTACTGTATGTTCGATTAAACATTTTAAGTTGATATTGTGGTACCGTGATATTATTGCTAATGATTTTATGCATTTAATAATATAATACTAAAATGATATTAAAAATATGCGCAATTATGAGTTGGAATAAGCTATAAAACATTATGACATTGATAAAGTGATAAGGAAAAAGTTTGAAAGAATAACTAGCAGCAGAATCATGAATAAAATGTGAAAAACGCTTTATAGAATTTAATTAGAATTTATGTGTGAATACCAAATTCTCGTATTAGATTTCTAGTTAAAATAATGTCAGTAAAAAAATAGAAGAATTAAAAATATAAAGTGATTATATATATAGTACGCAATTTTTTAATACAATCTTTACAATGATATATACGCGAGCAATTCCATTATATGAACAAGTGCTTTTCCCATACTTTTAATTCATTTATTGCAACGCGTAGTGCACACGATAAAATCAAATATAGAATTTGTATTTAAATGTTTTTTACCCATATACGTGTACATGTAATATATTAAATGTATCGTTTTAATTCAAAATAGTCAATTTGAATAAATGTTTCACTTTTATACATTTACACTTTAAGAAATTCAAAAAGCTCTTTCAATTGTGCAAATCAACTACTGTACAATAAAAAAATCAACATAGTTTTATATGCAAAATCGAAATTCTCTTCCACACGCGTTGTCATACGCGTTTCTCAAACAATTTCACGATGATAGAAATCGAATAGCGAAGAAGTCTGTTCGTCTAAAGAAATATCTAAAGGACATCTAAAAAATTTATAGTGCGACATCTCTTAAACATTTTCGCCGTCTGTAAGTATTGATCGGCGTTTATGCCGTTCATCTCTATGGATAAAATCGAGACACTCACCGAACGTTGGCCAAGGTGTGCCTGCGGGATCGCAGGTTGTGGTATCCACGTAGCTCGCCGATGCTGCCCTGTTCGGCCTGCATCCTAGCTTGAGCCGTCGCGGCGGCAGTAGCGATCACGTGATGTTGGTGCCCTCCGGGGGCTCCCGCCGTCGTGACGCTCCTACGGGAACGCCAACCCGACCTGCTGCCGCTCGGCGTGGGCGATTTTTTAGGTTGATATGGTCTGAAAATGGCGTTGGAAACGTACGTTGGCATACCAACGTGTTCATCGTGTCGAACATGGCGAGGCAGACCGCGTGTATATATCGCTAAGTTCTAAGTATCTTATTTAACAGTATCTTAAATTATCGTATCTGTGTAGAATCGACCGAACTTCCTAATAGACTTATTGTTTCCTCGAAAGCACTTTGAACGCCTTAACACATCACGACAATCTGTTGCTGCGTGAGAAGGATCTCGCTCTTACACTGTCCCCTACTATTGATTTATACCCTTCTCTTTTCGACCTTTTCTCTTTCTTTTTTCACCTTGCTTCTCTGTTCATTCGAAAACACACTGAAGGATTCTCTTCGTATGGATGCGAAAGAAACATCAACTCTTGGCTCAAATCTATCATTCAAATGTAATGAGACAGAAATGTGATATCTTATATAAAGTAAGATATATTGTACTTGTTATATTATACTTGTAATACACACATCTCACACACATATGCCAGATATATTATTAATATATTATTAAAGATTTTTTATCCTATCTACATGAATATGTTTATGAATCGTTGTAATATCTAAATTCATTATGTTCGTATTACAGGATTAATAATATAGTGACGGTATAACAGCCGACCTTTCCGATATGCTCTCTTTCTCTCTTTCCCCTCTCTCTCTCTCGATTTCTGAATTAATTACAATGATTAACTCTCTAGTTCGGATCATCATACTGTATAGCTAAGAGCCTGGATCAATATCGCGCTATCTATCCTATTTATCACATAAAACAATAGAACGTTAAATAGGTTTCTCAGAACACCAACGCTTTTAATCTGATCTTGATGATAAATCTCAGACATGATTGTCAAGTGTCATTGTAATACTTAACGCGACGTGACGTTTGTCATAACTATCACAAGGTTTCTGCTTTTCCGGTTCCGGTAAACGGATGTATTAAGGAAATGGAGCACGACAGGAATAGCATTTCTGGACCCGAGAGACTGCAAACGTGTTGCTGCAAGGATCTTTCGCTGTTCATTTCTCTTTTTTCTTTTCTTTCTTATTTGCTCTTATCGCTGTGCATAATACAATGCGAAAATGGCTGCGATGAAAGTGAGAAACACGGTTTTGCATCAGAGCTGTCAAGCAGCGCATATAGCAAAAGACTTCTAGAGAGATGTCTGAAAATACGATTACAGTCAATTGTGTTTTGCATGTGCAACGCACTTATCCATTTCAACAATAATCCGCTAAAAAGAAACGGCAAAAGAAAGATAATTCAATGAAAATAATACAAAAATCTGTAAAGTGAGACAAAAGAGCTGCTGATAGAAACAAAAAGTAGCTTGTAAATAATTAATGTATCAATTAACAATTGCAAAATAATATAAGCTACATAATCCGTCAATTCGCAAAATCTACTGTAAATTAAGCAACAACACAGAAAAATAGATAATTTTGACAAAATTTCAATGCGTATAATTTTACATTTACGACCAAAATTGGTTATAAAAAGAGATTATAAATGGAATAAATTCGACGTAAAAAGAAGCATAATAATAGAAACCACATATATACAAATACATAAAGAAATGTATTTGTACAGTTTCAAGTTCTCGTTATCACGGAATGAATAATGAGTACGAACGGCACGGCGCAGAAATAAACGCATCGCGCTTGTCGACAAATGAATGCATAGATGTTATTGGGAATGCATAATCGCAAATCAATACAGATTATTCTGTGCATTAATCAAATCGATCCATTCGTTGCAGGGCTTTCCGAGCATTAGCATTCATACATTACTTCCGCAATTCTCGTCCGTGCTTTGACGCGTAAGGGCTTACGTCCTACGTCGACAGATTCTAAATCATCGGCGAACCAGTTCTGCGGAGCATCTCGAATGCGTCAATACCAATGATATACCACGTATATGCTTTTCGTCGGTGAGAGGGAACGTAACGTTTTAATACGACTGCGACTGCATTCGTCAAAATAACACGTGCCAGCACGTGTCCATGAATACACCGATATAATCCACAATCTGTTACAAATCATCGTTTATACCATTAGATTTCTCATTGATCGATCGTGATTTTAACGAAAACATCAACAGGTTGCTACACAACGTGGAATAAGTCGGTGATTTGATATCGCGGCGAACAGTCAAAAACACATTGAAGCACGTGCGCGAATTTCTGATCAATCGGATTGACTATAATGTAATGTGAACCAATCTAGGAACGGAAGGGAAAAGGAAGAAGAGAGAGAGAGAGAGGAAGATACGAAATCCCTAATCCTAATATGATACCAAAATCCTGTGCTGACTGCATCGTTACATTACATAGTCAGATCTTTGCACATATGTACATATCTATTGGCACAATGCGCTCGTATATATGCGCCTATAGACTGTTAATACGCGGAACTGAATTCTCGAATAACGTCGAAGGAAATAGTCACTTTGTACTCTCGTTCCTCTTCGCTATATCCGCTGATATAGTCGCACTGCTAAAATTCCGTCTCGACTCCGACTTCGAATCACATACGTGCAGTCGACAGAGATGCACAGTATATTTTCAGCTTAGTTTCTATAGGGCCCACTCGTGTTCTAATTATACGAGATTTGCCTCAGAATTAGCTTACCAGATGATCTATTTTGCGACGAACAGGACGATCATTATGGCATTATAATTCAGATCACTCACTCTTTGGCAACGTATCCGTTCCACATTCCTAAGTCAAAGATAGACAGTATCGCGAATGTAATGAAGTATAAAAGTTCTCGAGCAAGAACTTAAAATAGCACATGTATTACTTGGTATCTGTGATCGATACGATGTGTCTATAAATTAATCCTGGAACATTGCTTTATACATACAATTTTGCAAAAAATCAGGACAATCGATATCAAACGGTGCTTATGGATATTCACGTTTCACATTTGAAAACGATGAAACCGATTATATTAAACCGATCAACACACGAAAAAATCTGATCCAGTTTTGTGGTAAATAGTAAGAGATTAACTTTTAAAATAACAATAATTCAAATCTCACAAAATTATAAAATAATAGCATCAACTTAATTATTTCTAAGTACAAATTAGGAACAATCATTAAAAAAAATAAATACATGTTAATCTAAAACTTTTTTATTGTATTTAAATTTAAAATAAAAATCCGCTTAATTTAAATCCGTACGGAGTGTTGAAAAAACAGAATTAATCGATTAACAACTTGCAATTTTCCAATTGTTTCTACCTCATTACATCCTTAATTAAGATCTTATAAGTATTCCCTACATTAATTACGTCAGCCGTTTTAGCTTTCTCGGGACAAGTTAATTATTGGTTCGATCATGTTCCCTCTAAGTAACTTGACGAAGCTTGCCTACAGCTATGCTTCAAGTTCGTATTTCCGTCACAGCCATTTCCATTTTCGTAATAATACAGCGTGTTAATTACAGTCTTATAATTTTCTACGAACAGCGTATGTGTATATATATATATAGCATTTTCACATTATTCATACGTCTCTCACGTCAAATTATAATCAAAATGTTTCTTCAGCTTCACACATGTAACACTATAGGCAAGTATGTGCGTGTGTATCGATCACTTCACGTTTAAATTAAGCTAATCGCTTGATAACCTACGTGTGCACTTAGACGCTTAATAGTAATGGCCATTAGCGTAAAACCGACGGCCGCTCATTATTAGTGTTAGGCCGCTATGAATTGCAAGAGGAAGACCACAATCAATAGCAAACAAACAATATCGGATTAATCATTTTCTAGATGATTATATATGTATATAGATCTACGTATTAGTTCTTTCAGTCCTAAAATATACGAGCAGTTTCTAAATGAAAGCTCACATGGCACTATAGACATTACGATACAAACTTGAAAAGTGATAAATTTTTCTTACATATAAATAGTTTTAATTAAATAATAAATAATAAAATAAAAGATTTTATATCAAACCATGTAACTGTTGAATAACTTAACTTACTCAAAATTAGTTTTGAAAGTCTATTTATTAAGTATATGATTAATCATTAGCCCACAATAATTTTTCTCAATAAATTTTGAACATCGAGCAAATAAAGATATATACATACATAATTAAAAAATAGAATTAACGCAATATTTTTTTCTCCTTCGTTAGCATTACACGTTTCGCTTTTTATTAAACACATATTTAACCAGCGGCGATTCTCTCGCACAGCTACGTTTTATGTAATTATCAGGACGAATATCTCCGCAAGTACTAGATCTAACGGTAGGCTTTAAAGCTCCGTGCACCCGATACCTGTTCTTGTTAACCCACATCGCCTGCATCCCCCTAATTCCATTTGGTCGGCAATGTCCACTCGGGGAAATTTCGGGCACGCTCTCGATGTTTCCTGCGGCTGATTGGATAGCCATAACGCATATATCACTCCAGCGATATGGAACTATATTGACTACTTTTCACGCAAGAAGCATATTCTTCTTGTTCAAGTGATATTCCTCTCACTATTCGTTACCTACTTCTCATACTATTTTTTTACGTTTGTTCTGGAAAGAGATCAAATTCTAATTTTTTATTTTAAAATAGCATTCACAATAAAAATTAACTTCTTAAAAATCTTATTAATACATTTAAAACAATTGGTATTTAAACAGCTGTTACTGATTTTTTTCATTTTATTTCGTGTCGAAAAATATACCTGACAAGAAAATACGTCACTCTCTAAACTAATGGTTCTGGAGAAAGATATTGAATAAAACATGTACAAATACAAACGCAACAATACTGTTATATAATACATGTATAACATATTCATATATATATATATATATATATATATATTTATTTATTTATTTATTTATTTATTCTTGTAATATAATTTAAAAAATGACTTTGCATTTTTCCTTTTTCTTTCCCACATCAGATATCTCTTTCTTTTATTAACATATTCAGCATTAAATCACGTCTAGAAACTGGATGAACTACACGTGTAACGTTTATTTTAATTCGCCATGTTCAAACAAGCGTCCAAAGGTTTGCGGTGCAGCTCATACCCAAAGAGCGAATCGACGCGCCGCAATGAAACCCAGTATGTCAAACGTGCTTATCCAACTGCTTTCCTCTTCATACCCGTCATATTGAATCCTACATTAATGTGATACATTAATTCCGTTTATCAATTATCATTAGCTCTTAATATAGACCATTTTGATAGATAAATAGAAGAGTTATAAATGTTATAAATGTTATAAATGTGTATTCGAATAAAAGGTTTCTCTCTTATGTTTCATATATTCTCTTCCAATTTATCAATAAATCTTCTCTGGGTTCAAAAATACAATTTTCTTTTAACTTTATCCGTTAAATATATTTTGTCTAAAAACTAAGAAGCTGTATCTCTGAAGCTGATATTTTTCACGAATTTCTCCGCGTTGGTGAAACACTTTAAGGTAAAGTGTAATCTAATTTGAAATTTTGTCACTGTTATTCCAATTTTCGCTCTTAGAATTGAAAAACAGCACACTCCGATTTCTTTAATATTTCCTCCGATTTATTTGAACACCTTCAATCCGTATTTGTATGCGCATAATCGCATAAATTTAAAAAATTTTAAATTTATTAAAAAGAAAAATTTCAGAAAAAAAATTCAAGAAACACTAAGCAACATGAAAAAAAAATAGTCCGAAAAATAAAAATCTAGATCTCGATGCAGCGTTTTATGGATAATCATGTCAAAAAGTCAGAGCAATGCGAATTACTTTTAACATTTAATCTGATATAGGACATGAATAGCGGACAGATTAAATCTCCCCATTCTTGAGATTACCTTCCATCGCATGGCCAATCGAAGATCTTCCCATGCCATTCTCAACGAGCACAATAACCACGCGAGTCTCATTGAGTCGGGTGCATCAATCGGTATATAAAAGCGCGCTTCACATTTTAGTATTAACAAGAAAAAGCCAATAATAAAAAATCGTTAATACAATATTCGGCACATTTTAGCTCTAATTTTGTCTAAGAAAAAAAAGATCTGAATAAAAAGAACTGATGTAATGAAAAATTATAATAGCATTGAATTCTAAAAAATTATCCAGTAGATAGAAATTTCTTTTGACTTAAATCGTTACGTAATTACATTATAGTAATAAATGCACCTCTCTTAAGCTAGCAGGACCAAATCAGCAGAATCGAATCGGACCAAGCAGATTATTTAGTACCCATTTTGTACTAATTTGTACCGTTAATAATAATTTTGTACCCCGTGCCATTAAAAAAAAAACCATGGCGCTGCTACCTTAATATTAAGCTAGCAGGACCACAATAAAAAAAAAGAAAAAAAGAAAATTAAGGACAGATATGGAATCGGCATAATTTGTACTAATTTGTACCACTCGAAAAAAACTAATATATTCACCCCCTCTGCTTCAAACAACCCCTAATTGAATTCGAACTTATTAAGTTCAAGAGCAAAGTACTCTTCTCTGTCAGCAGAATCAATCGCTACTTGTACAATCGACGCGAAGTAATTTGTACTATCAAAATATAAAGTTTTAGATTTTGTACCCCCGCCGATCCTTCGAAAACTACCCCCGACTCCTATCGGTCTCAAGAGTAAAGTACTCTTTCCAGTCAGCAGAATCAATCGCTACTTATACAATCGACGCGAAGTAATTTGTACTATCAAGATATAAAGTTTCAGATTTTGTACCCCCGCCGATCCTTCAAAAACTACCCCCGACCCCTATCGGTCTCAAGAATAAAGTACTCTTTCCAGTCAGCAGAATCAATCGCTACTTATACACTCGGCGCGAAATAATTTGTACTATCAAGATATAAAGTTTCAGATTTTGTACCCCCGCCGATCCTTCGAAAACTACCCCCGACTCCTATCGGTCTCAAGAGTAAAGTACTCTTTCCAGTCAGCAGAATCAATCGCTACTTATACAATCGGCGCGAAATAATTTGTACTATTAAAATATAAGATTTTAGTTTTTGCCGAAGCGCGCGCTCTAGACTTTATATGTTCATATAGTTCTTTTATTTATTTTTATTATTAATACATTTGCAATTTTATTATTTATAAAGTATATAAGTGTCACAAAAAAATTTATGTTTACTTGTATTACCCATTACGTTTATTTGTATTACCCATTTTATGAACAGTTTATGTTTTAGAAAAAAAATGTTTATTCGTATACATGCTTATTTACAATTAATAATTTTTATGAACAATTTATGTTTTATGAAGTAATTGTGTTACAGTTAAGTTCCTCTTTTCATCCACGTTCATTTCTTCTGCGTTAATAAATAATTTAATATAATTTAAGGAATACAATTTACATCTAATATGAAAATAACTTAAAAAACGATTCGGCAAAAACTAAAATCTTATATTTTAATAGTACAAATTATTTCGCGCCGATTGTATAAGTAGCGATTGATTCTGCTGACTGGAAAGAGTACTTTACTCTTGAGACCGATAGGAGTCGGGGGTAGTTTTCGAAGGATCGGCGAGGGTACAAAATCTGAAACTTTATATCTTGACAGTACAAATTATTTCGCGTTAATTGTATAAGTAGCGATTGATTCTGCTGACTGGAAAGAGTACTTTACTCTTGAGACCGATAGGAGTCGGGGGTAGTTTTCGAAGGATCGGCGGGGGTACAAAATCTAAAACTTTATATTTTGATAGTACAAATTATTTCGCGTCGATTGTATAAGTAGCGATTGATTCTGCTGACTGGAAAGAGTACTTTACTCTTGAGACCGATAGGAGTCGGGGGTAGTTTTCGAAGGATCGGCGGGGGTACAAAATCTGAAACTATATTTTGACAGTACAAATTACTTCGCGTCGATTGTACAAGTAGCGATTGATTCTGCTGACAGAGAAGAGTACTTTGCTCTTGAACTTAATAAGTTCGAATTCAATTAGGGGTTGTTTGAAGCAGAGGGGGTGAATATATTAGTTTTTTTCGAGTGGTACAAATTAGTACAAATTATGCCGATTCCATATCTGTCCTTAATTTTCTTTTTTTCTTTTTTTTTATTGTGGTCCTGCTAGCTTAATATTAAGGTAGCAGCGCCATGGTTTTTTTTTTAATGGCACGGGGTACAAAATTATTATTAACGGTACAAATTAGTACAAAATGGGTACTAAATAATCTGCTTGGTCCGATTCGATTCTGCTGATTTGATCCTGCTAACTTAAGAGAGGTAATAAATGCAAAACTTTTTCCAAAACTTGGGATTAATTCATCTCGCTATTAGTTATTTATATTTGTCTACCGGTACTTTCACGCAACATAAATGCTTCCATAACGTATTAATAATTTTCCTCTTTCCTCGAGACAAACGTTCTCGAAGGCTGAAGCTAAACGTAACTTTTGCAACTGCACTGTTAAATTGGAACAACAAAGTTCAGGCGAGTTAATGTAATTTGACTTCGACGTCAATATATGCCAGACGTAAGTTTGATTGTATATGTGTACATATAACACTACATAAACATTAAGAAATGTGTCAGTCCGAGACAATAAAACTATACAGCAAACACGTATGGACAAGGCAAGAAAGTTTCCAAATCTCGCAGCAACAGACGTCTTACCTAATCTATAGACATATATTTCAAAGTAACTGTATAATGTAAAGAATGAAGAATTCCATACATAGATAATAATAATGTATAACTTAATACTATTGTAAATAGATAAGAAAAGAATTTTCCGTTGGTGCCGCTTGTTTGTAAACGAAATAACAGTCGTGGTGCGGGAATATCATAGGAAAAATATATTACGTCGAGTGCGTAAAATACTTAATGTTATTAATACATAATGTAACGATTATAACGCATAAATTACACGCGTATATACACGCGATCTGCCGTCAGTTAATTGCGATCATAGAGAGAAGGGTCATTAATTAATCGCGAAATTTAACGCATTCTATCGTTATACCTATAACAGAATATTTAATTAAATCAGTAATTAGCTACTTAAAGCGTTGTTTACACTACACGACACGATACGTTCGCATTAATAATGACATATACAACAATTAGTGATGCGAAGCACTCTTAAAACTCAATGTCTGCAGGCTAATAATTGTGCATCGTGGATAATAATCGAATACATTTAATAAAGATAACAAATGAGTAAAAATTGTGAATGCGATTATTTTATACTGAGAACTATTTAACGTTCTATACAAGAAAATTATCTAATTTTGTTTGAGTGCTACTAGATTATTACTCAGCTACAATATTCGCTGAATGCGTCTATTAAGTTTGATTGATACTGGTAAAGCTCTGTCAAATTAACTCAAATACTACGATCTTAATGCGACGTAATAGCAAACATATCGTGTAAAACGTGCGGCGTAAACATTTAATAGCGCAAGAAGAATCAAGGCGGAACAATAATAAACTCAATTCCGAAACGCTTAGTGCAAACTAAATCGAGAAACTCACTAAATCGCGAAACTAGATTAATGACTGACCGTTCTCGGACGTGACGACCCTCTTCATCATCCTCCTCCTCGATGTCCTGCAGCCGCGGGCTAAGCCGATGCTGAGTACCGCCCTCTCTGCCGTAATCTTCTTCCTCGCTTATCCTTAGCTCGCACTCCTTCTCCTCGTCATCGAGGTCGTCGTCGAGATCTTCGTCGAGATCACCAAGTGGCGCACGTTCCTTAAACTGAGCCACGCAGATACGTTTCGGCGGTTGATAATGATATTGTTTCTCCTGCTGCAGGACTTTCTGCTGTTGCTGATACTCGTGCTGCTGTTGTTGACCTCTTTGCTGCTGGTGGGGCTGCTGATACTGCTGATGCTTCAGCAAGGAACTCTTCTTGGTCTCGGGGGTGGCCCCCGAGACACCAACACCACCCCCACCCCCGCCGCCGCCGGCGCACGGCAGGCAGCAAGACCACGCGCCCCCCACCTCGGCACCCTAACGCACTCAATGTCAAAACATCCAGGGAGGCCAGCTGCAGCCAGGGTGTCCCGTTTCAAGCCCCAGCAGAGGCAGCGATGCTAATCGACGCTGGGGATTAGCAGTCCCCAGATTCGAGCGAGTGAGTGTCGAGTATCGCGATATATACAACGATACTCGATGCTACTTTTTTTGTTGACTCCTCAAATCGCTACTCGAGACAACGAAATATGTTTTTGGCATGAGCGCAGACGTAAGTGTCTTTCGTTCCAATAAAGACCGTTTATCTCCCGGCGTCTTCTAGCGCGATTCTGTCGCCTGAAGTGCTCTGGAAGTTCTTAGCGTCCGTATAAATGAACGACGAGCGGTCGTATCACTCAAACTGTTTCATTTTCCCAAGAAATTCAACCGCTCTTTTGCCCTTGCTTACACTCGACGTAAAGTCTCGTGAGCTGCATAGTTTTTTATTTCTACAAGACTTCGTCTCGCATACTGTGCAAACACATTTCACACATTTTTTCCTCTCAAGTCACTCTTGTAAGCTATGCAAATTTCCTGTGGCAACAATTTAAATAATTTAAATACGCAAAGAAGATTGTCTCCTTACTTGCAAGGCTTTCTTTTCTTATTATAAATAGATTAGCAATGTATTCCATCTCAGTGAGTAAGTTATCCTTGTTGGCTTTGCTCACGTGGCTGGGATATGTTTCGTAAGACTGCATCTGCGATGTTTGAATATTGAATTGAATAACGTGACTTCCAAAACTCTAAATATAGAGTAACTCCTCTTTCTACATTATCTCTGTTAACAATAACAGAAATAAGAAAGCATGTGTATCTTTCACACTATTATTGTAAAATCTTTTAATAGAACTTTAACATCAAAAATGTATGTTCAATATTAGTTTTTTTCCTTATTTTTATTTCATACAATGGAACGTTTTAATTCACCGATCATCGGAAAATTGTCTCGCACTTCTGTATATGCTCACATAACGAACATCAAACGATAGATCAACTGAATATCGAGCAGCCAGCAAAATTTCCATCGTGACACATTTCCCATGATAACACATTAAATTAGTGATTCGTATTCAAGCCACGCTCGCCATCATTCTTAGGTCGTCTTGATACTTATTTGCCTTTTAAATACCACGATAAATTTCCCGTCGCACTTTATCTCGAAAAATAAGAAGATAAAGTCTCAAAAATCGTCCATTATTACAAGCTATTATAGACAAAAATTATGTCTTCGAATATCGAAGTATTTCAATTTACTTTTCGGCAAACAATGCGATTCCTATTCTCGTATCCTTACTCTCGATATCGATTCTTTTACAGAGTCCATTATTACATATCATCTCGTAGTTAACAACATACTAATGAAACAATTAGTGGAACAAATTGTCCTTTGTCTCAAAACTTTTATGTCGCATCATCTTTCGTCAGTATTTCCTCTTGTCCTCTTGTCCACAAGATTAAATCTGTCTGCAGCTTTTCCGTCTGTTTTTAAATAAAAGCAAAATCCTGACCATCGTTCTAAGTGAGATCGGTAATTTCCTTATTTCAGGAAATGTTTAATGGAAAATATCTCCTTTTAAATCCTTGCGTCCTTCAAATCAAAAACTTCACTATTCTCATTTTCGACTTATGCTCATGTCCTTGAGAGAATCCTGTTAGTATTATCGTTTTATACAGATTCTGTTTATTAGCCACGAGAGCTTTAGTACCTCCTTTAGTCGACACTTACGCTGAGTCGTCCCAAATACTATAAAATGTTGTTAAGGCGCGACATCCCTCTGTGCGTTATTTTCCCAGCGTTAGAAGTTCAAAATAAACTTGCCATTCTCCGACTTACGCTCGAGTCTCCACGTCCATCTTATTTTTCCGTTCTCGCCACACTTCCACCCGATTCACGACGATCCAAAGTAACCAGCTATTATGAGACAAACTGAACATGTGGAACTTCGTCGTGTCGTTGCCCGCTCGTCGCTCTTAATTTATTTCGTGCTCGGTTTAGGAAACTTTAAGACAAACCACGACCAAGTTAGATATATCTATGCAACCCCTTTGTATCTTCTTGTTTACAGCACAATTTACCGTTGATGGTGCTTACCATTTACTCGGGATGCCTCATCATCAAGTCACTTGTTTTCGTAAATTATAGAATCTACATATTATTATTTGTTGAATCTATGTTATTATCGATTGTTGTAGTAATGTATAAAACTATGTTATCAACGATTCCAAATGTCGACACTTTACTTTTTCATATTTTTATTTCAGCTTTTTGC
The DNA here is from genome assembly GCA_901521435.1 of Crematogaster levior. Taxonomy (NCBI): domain Eukaryota; kingdom Metazoa; phylum Arthropoda; class Insecta; order Hymenoptera; family Formicidae; genus Crematogaster; species Crematogaster levior. Next base: position 221,621 of record CABEGB010001413.1, on the reverse strand, counting down.
TTCTCGTCTTAGTTCTTTGTCTATATCGAATAGATATTATCATACTGTAGAAAATAGCGCTGAGATGATAAGTCAATTAGAAGAAACTTTAATAATTCTTATTTTCGTACAGTAAACATTTGATTGCAAAATTAATCGTAACAGTTTATTTAAGATATGTCTCACATCTACCCCGAATTCTCCGCTACTACATTTCCCTTCTAGTTAATCATCTCTATTAGATCACTCTTATGACGGCGACTAATGAGTGAAATTAACATTGTGTAGCAGTTTCAGTCTATGATCAGAGAATACAATTTTCTACTACACGTAATTGTCGGGTTGAACGCACACACGGATTTTGCATTTTGGCACTCGGATTATAAGTCTAAATTATGCGAAAAAAATCGCTCGAGAACGCGAACAAATTCTACTATTGTCGTTTCTTGCGCTTTGTCGTGCATTATGATCAAATGAGCTCGATTTGCACTCTCGTTCAAATAACTCATTAGTCATCCAATATTACACGCACTCACTTGTGGATTTACACTTACACTAAAATACGTTCCGTTTTTTAAAAATATCTGTTTACTCTATAAATGGAGTTTCATATGAGTGTGTTTGACGTATCGCGTAATTTCCAGTAACGATGGATGAGGTTCTTGACGATACAGAATCCAGACCAGAACACGAAATTGATTGTCGATCGTTGAAAAAGTTGCGCTCGGGTGAGTCTCGTAGAATTACTAGAGATATTGGAGACCGACTCCGAATTCTGTAAAATTTTATATAAGATTCACGATACGCTCAGAGAAAGAGCTCTTATTTTTGTAATAATGACAATTATTTCAACACAACTCCGAGAAGAGAGATACATGCAAAACCAAGAAATTATTGTAATCGATGTATTCAATGCCATATATTGATTGTATTGGAATGTTAATTTTTCTGTTCACTGTTACGTATCATTTTGAATTGTGTATCATTTAAATAAAATAAATAAATATTGGAGCGTTACAGTTTTATTGCGTTCCTTTATTGCGCTATTATGTTAAGCTAGGTCGTCGCGTATAATCAAAGGATCAAATCGTTATAATTAAGAGGCTGTATCGCGCGCGTGCATTTAATCTCAATAATAGTACTTTAGCAAGGATTTTCTCTGTGCATAAGAAGCGCTAGGTCGTAAATTAAATGCAAAGGTTAAGGCTGCAAGCCTCCGAAGGCTATGCAAAATGAAAAGACAAGCACGCAATGTATAACGTGATCGTGTTTCTGGAATAGAGGGGAATCTACAGTTTTGTATGAGATATGGCGAGAAATATTATTAATACGTTCAATTTCGCTAATAAATCAATGAACGACAAGCGCGTATTTATGACGACGTTATTTTTAATCGCTGGTCATATGGTATTTATGTTCTATAATAGCGATTGCGAACAACGATAAGAAGATTCACAAGATTATTTCGACGCAATAAATGGCGACTTCGTGCAATTTTTATTTTAATACGTGTGGCATGAAATCTAATATCTTTTAAAATCTTTCATTTATTTCTTTTATTGTACTTTTGTTAGCGATTATTAAATCATCGAATTTGGACTTTTGATATGAAACAAGTATTAAAAAAACGTCAAAGAATAATATCATTCTGTGATTTACACTGAGCTTTATCTCACACTCATAAGCTAAATAGACGAGATCGATCACTACAGGCAATACGTTTTAATGTCGTTGCACATTTTCCTTCAGCCATAAATCCTCTATGGGTTACACTTTAGCGTAATGGATTTTGTAGAACGATTGTAAAAGGATTAGTATTGAACAAGAGAGGAGGTTCAAATGGAATACATTACATACATAGTGAACGACGAATGAGGGACATTAGTAATTTAAGGGTCAGTAATTATAACCACGGAATATCCCAGAAACTGTAGTTGTAGCTACTGCAATATAATTCGATGCTTAATCAGTGAATCGAACATAGTCACATATTGCAGGACGTAAATGTAAGTTTGTAGGTACTAAATTGTCATCCATTTCAGATTGTTAAACCGAAAATATGTTACTACTAAGACATTCGATAAAGTCTCATTAAACATCGACTACTATTAAATTGCAGAAAAATTCTGTAGTAATAATAATTGTAATAAATCCACAAAATGTAATTTCAAAACAAATAAAAAATAAGAAAAAAAATTGAAATTAAGGGAGAAACCAAAACAAGTACGTCGATGATCGATAATGAAAGTCTTCAGAGATTGTAAATTATATTTTTCTCTTGAGATTATACAGTTACATCGGGCAGTGGCCGATATGGAAATGTTGTAGCTGATTAAATTTATAAATTACTCGTCTAAATTACAAGATAATTAATAATCAGTGGTGCAAGCGAAAGTTGCAAAACAATCGCAATTTTACCGAGATTGAGATCGTTAATTAGCTTTGCACTTCATTTAATCAATTTAATTTAACACGAGCCTGTAAAACATTCTTTGTACTCTGAAATTAAAGTAAATTATAAAGGTTTTACCTCACTTATCTTAATTGCAATCTAAATTATTAATTTACATATATATGCATTGTCATTATTGCATAACATGAATAAGACAGTCACAAAAATATCTTATGTAATCATAGAGAGCGATAAAAATAACTCTTCTTCTTACTTCTCTCTTTTGCCATCGCCATTATAATTTTCTCTAATGTCACAGTTCATTAAAAGAGCTTTAGCGCGTTAGAAATTTGAGACAGTTTTCTACCGGTTTCTGAGTAAGAAAAAAATTAATGAGTTTGGACGACTACCGTAATCAAGCACAGCGGGATCACCGTCTCCGCCGAGTCAGAGATTTTAATTTTCTTGCAATCTACCAGAATTTTTGCCAAACCATTAAGTCACAAAATTGCTTAGAAAGTAAACAAACTTGAAACTGAAAATTAAAACTACTGAAATATTACAAACCCATTACGTTTCATGAATAATGTTACAAAATTCGTTGCATTTCAAGATAAGCTGATAAATATTTTCCCGCATATCGACATGTAATATTTGTGCAATAGATATTTGGAAAACATATAATTAATCGTATTATACACATTATGTGCGTTACATCTATAATAAATATTATTACGTTACTAATATAAATTCGAAACCTACATAAATTATGTTAAAATTTTATAAAATTTAAATGAAATATAAATTTTATAAAATTTAAATAAAATATGAATAGAAATTACGTATTGCCTATAAAATGTATTATAACAACAGCCTTCGTTAATAATAGTTTGCAGTTTTTAGAAAGACTATAAATTACATGTTTCTCGAAGCTTATTATATTATATTATACATAGCAAGTATATAAATATATAGTATTTGATTTCTGTATTCTGTATTTTTTCAATTCAGTGGAAATTAAATCTTAAAACAAAACTGACATAAAAAATCGTAACGGAAAAAGGAATAACACAACATTCAGTATTTCTGAATATCGATCTAATTTCTATATGTATATATAGATAATACAAAATAATTCCATGAAATAATAATATTGTAGGATATTAAATATTAAATACAGATATAATATTTACTAAATCTTCTGTAATATTAAATACAGATATAATATTTACTAAATCTTCTGAAGAAGGAATTGTAAAATTTTACGTTTTATTAGGAAACGACAATAATATTGTATCTTACGGTACTAATAGAAAGAATGAAAACATAGGCGAACAAATATCTTCTGCTGCACGTTGTTTTCTCATTTTTATAGCTTTAATGTATTACGAGTGCATCTATTGTTGTCGATTATGGAACGTGCCAATGCGCATGCACGGAACGTTGCGATGATTATGCTCAAGTTCATCTATGGAGATCATCGATCGTTACCATCTTGAATATGTGTGATCGCTTTGTTAACACTTTATGTGAGATCACAAATTGTATTGTTTGTTGAATATGCTCTTTTTACTTTCTTGTCTGTTTATATGTAATTAATGTATATATGTAATTTATATTTAATTTTTTACATAAAGTTATATATATAGCAGCTATAATTTTGTTGAATACTTTCTAAAGTTAAAAAAACCCTAAAAAAATTAAAAAAAGCTTGATTAAATAAAAAAGATTTCAAATATTAATAATCAAAGGTAATTTATTGAACAAAGTGTACGAAACAACAGAATTTCAAAATAATTCGAAACGACTAATTACGCGATCATAAATTTAAGATTTAAAGAGGCGAATAAACAGGATTTTTCAATAACGGGTAAATAATCGCAACACCTAATTGGGGCAAACTATATGCATGGTATATGATAGGTTATCAACGTTTATGAATAGATTCAGGTAAATCAATATAGGGATTATTAATAGTATGCGCGGATTGTACAGTAACAAAAGTGTCGATATTGCGAATATTTTTAAAATCGACCTTTTAAACGCAATCGGATTAATTTTTAAATAAATATTTATACTTTCTTTCATTTAATGTTACGTTATTATTTTCAATTATCCAGCGCTTTTACGAACGTTTTTTAAAATTCACAATCAAATGTTACTCAAATTTAATTTTAAAAAATATTAAAAATCATGATACACGATTAAATATATGTGCAAACTAATATTATTAATATTGCAAATTAATATTATTTCTTAAATATAGAAAATATAGAAAAACATTTTTATTACCACAGTAATTGTTAAATTGGCCAAATAACTACATGATTACTCGAAACTGTGAATTGAGTGTAATTTCTCGTTAACCTTAATATCATTAAAATAATCGCGGCAACGCAACACTCGGATAAAACTACATATTCGGCGTTGCGTGACGTTCGTTCCTGTCAAAGATACATTCTGCCGAAGCTGCATCTGTGTCAAGACTGTCCTTATTCCTTGCCTTGTTCGCAAGCTTTAAATTGACATTTATCTGTCGACAACTAATGGCATTTTATTCGTGTACAAGCTGCTTCCACGATACATTCGGAGCTATTATCAAATTTCTCGGTTTCCGCTTGACGATGAAAGTCGGATGAATACAGGCTCCCATACAGATTTAAAAACATTTTCAAGACTCAAATATAACTCAAATATCAAGCTTGGACTATTAATAAAGTAGTAATAAATAGTGATAGTAACTTTTCTTTAATATAATTATTGCAAATATCGTTCCAATGAGCTAACTGTCAACAAGTTCATGTGCTTGCTGGCAGTTTAATCTAACACGTTCAATATGTGGAAAAATATACATAATCGTACGCGTATGGTTATTAGCAAAAATTAGTGCAATCTGAATGCTTCTGGAAAGCGACTGAATGTTTATCCCTTCTTTGAAATTCAGCCAAATCATTTGTTGAAGCTGTTACGTGTCATTGTTGTGATTTTTAACAAGAAGTCACTTCAATGCGTATAAATGTATATATTATATATTAATTGATTTCTCAACTAAACAATAATTAAATTTACATTTAACTAATATAATTCGACTTAATCCGACTATATTCTTTACCAAGCGCTTCTTTTACTGCCAGAATGTTAAATTATAAATCATAATTTACAAATTTTAAAAGCACAAAAAAGAAAGAAATTTGCGATAATATATACAAATAATTCATGTTGTTGAAGTATATAGATCAGCAAATATCATGCCGTACGTTCGTCTGTTCTGCACGATGGAAAAAATCTTTTTTTCTCTGTCATTTACATGAAAATTTAACGATTTCGAGTCATAACAAAACGAGATTATAGAAGAGATATTCCCACGCGAAAGCACATGGATTGATACAAACCTCTCTTCAGAGATTTTTAGAGAGACAAATAAAATCTGAATATGCGTAAAACTTCGCCAGATTCTAGAACGGTGAAACTTGCGCAACAGAGAATGAACGTATTCTGCGGTTTTACAACAGGTTTTACAACAGGTGCTCGTGAGATCCCGGCTCTATCATCTCGCGCTACATCCACAGGCCTGACGAACGCAATCGAATGAACATGTTCGTTTCATTTGCACCGATTTCATTTACAACCTGTCGATATTGCATATTCTTTATATAGCTTATACAAAAGTATAAGCAACAATAGTCGTCCTACACAAAAATTAGAACTTGATAGAAGTCTGTCCATCGTTACGGACCACCAGTAATAAATCGATAATTTTAAATATTCATCTACATATATGCATTAATGATTTCTTTGATTAATAACACAGATCTTATTATTAAATTATTGTCAATATTTATATTAATTTTAAATATATAAATTTTACAATTCTAATAACTACATATCGTATTCATAAGCACTCATTTAGCGCATAAGAATTTTATTGTGAGACATTCCTTACATGTACTACTGAAGTGAGAAAAATATTCAATTTCGTAGACAATCGACTGGCAAATCTCACTGCGAAAGTACAGAATGTATGTTATGCACACATGGATGCGCGGGAAAACGGTACTCTCATTTCGCAGGCGACGAAGAATACTCTGGGGATGATGAGTGAATGAAATTTAATGAAGAGAAAAGCGGCAAAAGCAGAGAGGAAAAACTCGTCAAGAAAAATGCTATTTAATTATAAAAATTTTAGAACAATAAACGGCTTACGCAAATCTGTATAAAGTATTTTTTATAATGGAGCGATTAATAGAATAATTAATAATTAGATGTTTAAACATTTAATCATATTTGCTTAAACGTCTAAAAATTACGAAATACATCGCACGAATATGTGATACATGTCCTTTATTATCATCGTCAGTTAAAAGTTTTAAATAATAATTTATGAATAAAAGCATTTTCTGTTAAAAATAATTTATCTACTCGACGTTATCATACTACAAATGTTTCAGCGGACAGAAAAATAATGGTCCCGCGAAAACAACCTAAATTTCCTGCGCTTTAGTGAGTTTAAATGATAAAACATGAGAAACTTATCGCATCGGAACACGAGTTATTAAATGAAAAAATCGATGATAAAAATCAAGTTTATATCATAATTTATAATTGCAAATCTGGATGGAAATAGTCTGTGTCAGTTCTCCGAGTTTATTGCAACGGTTTCATTACGATAACATCTCGTGCGTTTTAATAACTAAAATTAAACATTGAGTTAAATGTTCCATTCTCTCCGGATTCTTCAATCTAAATATTAATGCAAACGTGTCTTTTTGGGATTAAACAGGAAATGACACTCTGAGATTCAGTTTTATCTGAAAATGGATAAAATATTTTCTCAAAATAAAAACACGCGATAATAATCCCACAATCCACAGTGTTGAAAAAGAAAATAGAATCGTATTTGCAAAATTAGTTTATTATTTCAAAGTCTTGATGATGGTTCCGCGAATCATTAAACTTTTGCTCAAAATCCAAGGCACATACGAAAAATTATTGTGAAAAGGAATACGACCGTCCCTTTATCTGACTTTCAGGAATAGAATATAATGTCTTTTCTGCTAAGCGTATCGCAAAATTGTCGCCGCAAGCGTTTTTGTTCAACAAAATTAAAAAGTTCGTCACCGAAGGATTCAGTTCCACTAACAAGGTTACCAGCGTCCATTAAAGTAATCGATCTTCCGGATAAATATTTCAATACTTTCACAAGGACGTCCCAAACGAAATCTCATGTCGTGCATGAAGAAACGAAAAACTATTTCTGCAACGCAATCTCCACTTTCTTTTCTCTTTCAATGTTTCCTTTTGACACTGCATGAATTAAAAGAAAATGGAATTTAGAAAAGAGAAAAAATATGTATAATCATTATTTACTTTTTTAAATATCGATGAAAAAGGATATTGGTCCATAACCAAGAAGATCATAATAAATTTTAAAAATGTTATTTGTGTATTTAGGAAAAAATGAGAAATTGTCGAGATATATGATACAGTTTATCACTATACACCAAAAGATCCAAAAGAAATTGAAGAGTTCTCACTCTCCCTCTCATCCTTTTGTACTTCTTATGAAGTCAAACGACCGATAAATCAGTTTCATTGCTTCGATTCGATCTCTCTTAATCGTTCAACAAAAAGTCGAATATCGCAGCACATTGTCTCGCCACTTATCACAAATACGGAAAAAACGTTCAACTGCTAGAAATTTTAAATAAAAGCCCCATAAAATAACGCGCACAGATATTCATGTTACGAAAAAAACGTGTTCTCTTGTACAAATAAAAGATCGTCGAATTCTTTTACTAGATAAACTGAAAACATATATTCACGTTTGCAACATTCGCAACCCACGCCAAAAAGGAAAAGCAACCTATATACTCTTAATACTTTTGTTTTTCCTCTGAAAGCAAATAGGCAATAAAATTCGTTCGATTTTCCTTCGTGCTGATTACAAAAAAAAAATCAAGTAAAAATTTTCTGGATCAGTTGTTACAAAGGCAGAAAAATCGAATTCCGTCTAATTGATGTTGATCAGAAATTTATGCGTTTATAGCATACGAATGCATTGTTGTTATAACAATGGCACGTAAATTTGAACAAGCGGCGATGGATAAACATACGACGAGCCTTGATAAAGCATCCACCTCTCTCTCGGTGTTTATACCAATAGCGTCAATACTACCTAATAACCATGGAATATTCTCTCTTCTATTATTCACAACCGGTGCGTCCGCCATCGCACTCGCAGACAGCACTCGCGGGCACTCCCATGAGGATCATGCCGAAAGAAACAGAACTGTCGGCCATATCCTCGCCGGTTGTGCTCTGCATCGAGCACGCGAATCTAACTTCTTTCCTATCACACTCAAGAGATACGATCTTCCGCTACATATCATCCACTATCAGGCCACTCGCGACGCACACAAACGTAGTACCGCTCTCGATACACCGGTAAATTGGAATGCATAAAGGAAGACAGAGAAAAAGAGAAAAGATAGAAATAGAGAAAGAGGGGGGAGGGACGAGAGGAAGAAAGACAGAGATTGACAAATGAAGCGTACGTCAGAAACGATGAAAAATGGAGAGACTGGGAGGAGAGACAATGGGGGTGCGTAGCAAGAGATGCAAATGGCCAGGTGCGCGTTTCTCCCGTCGACGAACGTCAAGTGTGCCTCTGCGTTAACCGGAGTCGAGGCTATGTACTCTCGTGTGCCTTCGTCGTATTGACGTTGACGGCGGCCGAGACCCAACTGACGAAAGGGTTCTCTCTCTCTCCGGCGGCGACGCCGCGGCACAGTGCCGTAGCATCCGGAAAAGCAGGATTTTCCGAGTACCCGAGCAAGTGTGAGGAGGGGTGGCGGGCATCTATGCTACCGACTACCACCGCGACTACCCTCAGCGCCACTACTAGTATTCCGCGAACCGGCGGTGGGTCCGCAGCCCCGGCTGTTTTTGCAAAAATTAGGTCACCCGCACCCACCCCTCCACATATCATCACCAAGGCTATGGTATGGTTCACGCGGATGCATGCGCGTCTCTTCTACCTTCCCACATTCTCTCTGCATATCTATCTGCTTATCTATTTATTTATTTATCTATGTGTATTTATCTATCTGGTTATCGATCATGTCTATCTGACTGTTGTTTGTTAAACTTCGCTCTAAACGCTCTCGACGCATAACACTCCTTTCCACCGATCTCGTCTGGTAAACCGGTGCATGCAATTGTCGAGTTACATTACCATTGATGTTTCTACCTTTAGTATCTACCTTATATCACTGTAAATCGATAACAGTTACCCTTTTGCGTGAGATGAAGAATAAGAATGATTCCCATGCGGAGAATACCGAAAAAATGTGACTACATGAAGGTTTCAATTTTTATTTTATGTTATTCACCGATACAAATGCGTTAAGTCACATATTTATAATTCAATTTTGTAGTATATAACTATAATATTAAATAACAGATATTAATAATATACGAAAATAGCAGTAAATATTTGAAAACATGGTTTTGTTTACTACATACAAAGGCATTTGGTATGCAAATATTTAATTTTGTCATTTTTCTCCGTTTCAGCTGTAAGTGATAACATATATCATGATAAACCTCGCACTCCTATCGCAATTGTATTTTTAATCACATTTTACATAGTCCTCTCTCTGCTATATCGTCGACTAAACAACAACGGAGAAATATATTTCTGCAAATATACACATACGCATCCTGACAGAGTTAATTTCTTTACCAAGCCTTTAACGGACCAATTACACTCATCCACAATAAACGTCGAGCACAAAGCAGCAAAGTTTAATTACTTTCGAGGCCGATATTCGCTGACTCGCAAATCGGTTCCCTGCTAGATGAAACGTTGTGTTTGTCTTAGGTGTTTATGAGCAGACTTTCTTTTGAAAAGGCAACGAGACTATTCAACTGCACATCGCTTGTATGCTACACTTCAAAAGCTACAAGTTTCAAAACTCAATATTTGTAAATATAGAACGTAGTTCATTATTCTAATTAGTAGTCTGTATATAAAAGGTATTGTAATTTAATTAAAATATCTCATATGAAAATGAATAATTCGAATTATTGAATATGCAGATTTCAGTAAATTTATTGAAGGAAACTAACGGACGTTATTTACGCAAATAATTAATTAGCGTCGCCTTTCGGTACCAAATATGATATTTGCTTTCATCATTTTGCCGCGCGCATAAGCTGTAGATTGTAGCGTTAAAAATTCTATGGAGAGAAATCGACTTTCACATGTATCGATATATGTATCGCCATATATCGCGTTTGATATTTTCCATAAAGTGTTTCCCTTTATTCCAGAATCGATCCCGAGGCAATACTGTATGCCATAAATCACGATGTTGTTGTCCGTAAAGAATAACAGCTATTGTGGTTTTATGGGTGCTCTTTCTTAAATTTTCATCCTTGAACACATTGTCAAGGAAAATTATTTTCTGCGTTATCTTGCAATATTTTATCTTCACTTTAACGAATTAATATTAGATATGCCAAGTCAAAATCATAATACAAGAACCCAATATTGGTGTGTTAATTTTTGCTTCAATTATTCTTTTTCGCATTATCAACTTAAATTTAATAAATCTAACGTTAAATACATAATTTTTGCTATTGTCGTTAATTGAACTTTGCCGTTTTACACTCTTGTTTCATTCAAATCTCACATAAACTTCATCCAAGCTCACAAAGTCTCGTCTGTCTTCTCTCGCACTGAATATATCCCAGTCATTTTATCCCATTGTTACAAAAACGATTGACTCTGAATATTGTATTCTGCTTCTCGTTATCGTTTGATAATTAAATCCTTTATATTGCAGGTTACACAAAGGTCAAAACGATGTTTTAGCGTAATATTTCTTCTACTATTCCCAGTTAACCGTCGCAATAATGATATTTAAAACTCGAAGTAAACGCGAATGGCAAAATAAACAAATCCCCTGATAAACACAATGTGCGAACTGAACCCCACTTTGCCAAAGGTAAATACGATGCATTAAAGTGCATACTAGAACGCGGGAAGAGCATTTTGGAAGCTCGAAAACGGCCCTGCGCTAATTTATTGATCGCAAATTGGCATTTCGATACATGCATTGAGCAATCCTTCGAACTGCATCTCAATCCTCGTCCCGTAGTGATTACAGACGAATCGGATAATTGGATAATTAGCGTGCGCGGTTAGTTTAGCTGTTGGAACCGTCAGTGTCACTTGAACAGAAACGTACGTTATTTCACAGTTCTCACTGGTGCACGTAACGCAGCACACGCAAACTGTCATCGACATTGATAAGTGACCATTAAAGTGTTATAAGCAGCGTCTTATTTGTCCAATTAGTCTCGCGATTATTTCCGCGTAAAAGATCATATATTTGTAATATAGTTTTAGACCTATTGAAGAATATTATTTATAACGTATCAGACAGAGTGCATAATATTGATAATAATATGTACTCTCTACATAAAGAAATAATCATTTTATTGCAACGCATAACGGTCGACATAATTATTTCAAAATCTTGTGTTTGTTATTCCAAATCTAATATTGATTTTTTCCATACTTTAATTACATTGATAGAATAATTGGAAATAGATGCCGCGAGGGATCTTTAATAAGCAATAACAAATATATAAAAACTATGCCGTCAAATGTCGGTCCAAAATTGAATCGGGTTGATTACTACAAACCAGACTGATGCTTATCTATATTTTACAATCCCGATTTCTCATCCACTTTAGTGTTTCTATTAGATTGACTTCATGCCAAAAACGTAGAAGATATGATGAGAGCGAGAGAGTTACTATGTGATTCGATGTGAAATTTCCATCGTTATCGTCTCTCTCTCTCTCTCTCTCTCTCTCTCTCTCTCTCTCTCTGTTTCTCTAATATAAGAGGAAAAAATTATAGGAAAAAAGGGCCACAGCCCATCGATAAAAACCGACACTAAGCTCCAGACACGTTTTTTTACGATGTAGAAGACGTAGAAGCATTACATCGTTTTACGATAACGCGTCTTTTATTATCGTTGCGTGTTTCTCATTTATTCATTTATTTACTTATATCACTAACACGAAAATGTATTGATTTGAAATAATTAACATTTTTCTAACTTTTTCACTATTATTATTCGTAACCTTATTATTTAATTTTCAAGGCAAACACAATATTATTGGCAATTAACTTCATTAAAACAATAAACAATAACCCGGAAAATTTTCTTAAATAAATTTCTTAAATCTCTGTTTTTTTTTTTCATCTCAAATGAAATTATAATGATGATTTATTGAAAAATCATCTCAAATTTACTGTCGGATTTTATATCGGCATAATAAAAATAAATAAGAAATCTAGGTAATATGTACTTTTTTCGCTTGTCCTTTGTTTTTTTTATGTTTATTAAATATTAATTTCTTGATAAAGTACGATATATTCTGATTGTCAAAGGAGTAAAAAATTAGACACAAATTTAGTGAATAAAATCATAAAAAAGTGATATTGACAAATCAATTTTCCACAGATATCGGTACCATCACCTGACTCAATGAAGTTTATATCGTTCATATGTTGTTTCCTGAAAGAACAAACCTCTCGATAATTCCGTTTATGTTCTAATCTGACCAGAAATAGAGATTACTTAGCGATTTTTACAACAGCAATTTATCGATATATTGGCACGCAACCTGTCCGATAATAAAGAGTAAATAAAGACTAAAATAGATTATGCTCTCGTCATTGCAGGAAGGACTTCATAAGAGGAGTGGTAAACTCAAAGGGTCGATCAGATACAATAAACGAGAATGAAAATAATGTACAAAATAAACGCCCTTTGCTACAAAATATTAAAGCTTGATAAATCATTCCTTACGTTCCCAAAATATTGTCGTGTGACAAGCTTAACGATAAAATTGCCTTAATAATTGGTATAAAAGTTTCGTGATTGTTAATTCGTGCACAATAAATTTATAAAAATTGTATAAAACAACAATTACAAAATGTAATTAGTAATTTGCGCATATTATTGACGAAAGAGCTCGAATGTAATCGTTTGGGCACCGAGTATATGGCTTGTAAATATCAACGAACGTTGTGATATGATGTAACAGCAATATGCGCGTAATTGGCAAGATGTAATAGACCATTAGAGTTGTTCGCATAAAATACATACAGCGTAAACCCAGGCTAGGCGTAACAAGTTGGTGTACATGTGCAATAACAAGATGTTTATGCATAATGGATTCGGTGGGTAAGTTGAGGTGATTCAAAGTATCTCGTGCACAAGACATTCGAGTCTCAAGTGCTTGAAATACTTTCTCCTCTTCCGGAAATTCATTCCCTTGCCGGAACGTGATCTGCGAAATATTCTTATTGTCGGTGTACATACGACGGTGCATATATGACAATATATAATATATACAACGCCACGTCTACGACCACTTACTGGTACCAAATTTATTTCGCAACTTGATGGAAGATTGATATTCCTTCGATGACTCCGTGTACCACATTACTCGCACACATTTTTCTACGTTCAATATGCGATGATAAATCATGTATTACCTTATATTTCATGTGGCTAGAATTTCGAGAAAATATGTATACATTCGTTTCGGAGAATATGTCATCATTATTTCATATTCAATATCGGTATCTTATATTCAATATCGGTATCTCATATTCAATAATAGTGTGTTTTACAAACAATTTTAATAATATTTAAAATTATTCTTGGTTAAATAAATATCTTCTTCATATTATAGAATTAGAAAGATTTATTTAAGTCAGATAATTTAAGCTAGTGCAGGTTTTAAAGTTTCAGGTTCTTTAAATCTTATTTTTAATTTTAATTATGATTATTAATTTAGATAAATTGATTTAAGACAGTTATACGAAAATATTTTCAGCTTTTTAAAAATTTATGTGACTATTTGATTTGTTGGCTAAATCTTAATTAAACAGCGATAGGTATTAATACATTACATCACATCAAATGAATCAATCAAAAAATGAGAAACTTTACAAATATTTACTTACAAATATTTTTCGTCTCTCTAAAACAAAGAGATTTTTTTTTATACGGAGCACAAAAAATCTAAAAGAACAAAATAACATTGTTACATACATAACCATGGAAGGCAGATGTTCTTCAGAACACAATTGAACCTGTTAAATATGAATATGTCATTCTGTCGTGAGGTAATAGGACAACGTGAAGATGATTATATATCTGAGAGCAGACGGAATAGAAACCTAACTGTTCCTCAGCAGGAAATTCGAAAACGTTAACCAGCGGAGAACGATGAGCCTGTATTTTCCATCAAATCGAGGTTAGACTGGAAGCGAACTGGACTGTAATTTGATTTCTTTACACGTGCATGAATAAAACATTTCAGGGAGAATTTAATAAAATAAAACAATTAAGGTACGCACAAATTAAAAAGGTAGAATATTGCATATTGCTTCTTCTTTTAATTGTTGCCAAATAAAATATTGTAAAAATATTGTAATAAAAATATTGTAAAAATGTCTGTAAAATAAATAATAAAAATAATGTAGGATGATCTGCAACTAACTAATATGGGTCGATTTACTTTTATAGAAGATTATTTTCAGGATCGGGTCAAATTTGCATCAATTTCTAATTCACTCTGGATATTTTACATAGAATTTCAAGCATATTCGTGGAAACCACCAAGATACTAAAATTGCTTTAACAATTACCTCGCTTTTATGATCGACGAATGCAAAAAGTGGTGGCTTTATTCTTCTATCCTTTTATTCGACGTGAGAAAAAAAACAGCAAAAAGGAAGGAGAAGAGGAAAGAGATTGAAAATTGACACTGTCAATGAACGAATAACGATCCAAAGCATAATAAAGAAAAAGTCAAATTTCATAATATAAAAAATTTCAATATAAAATCCATCTATTTTCGCGTAATATTCATCGAGAAACCATTTTAAAGAACAGAAGCTAGATTTTTCATGATTTGTGAACATGCTTTAAACACATTCTATCTGTCAAATTTTGCTCATTTTTATACGTATAGAATCTATTGTGCAAAAATAGAGTCGATTGTTTCAATAATAACTAGTATTTTATAATAAAATGTATGAAAATAAAGGCATAGAGAGAAAGCGTGGTATTGTGCGTTCCAGTAGAAACGGATATTACAAGCCAGACATAGATACAGGAGATCACGGCCATAAATATCAGTTAAATTTAACAAAGATTTAACTGATTCTCCATCTTTCTCTCTGTGGATAACGCTTGAAATAGACAAAGAGTTAGTTAAACTCCTTTAACTAATATTTATTAGAATACCCATGCGTGCCCTGTGTGTCTGACTCCGTCGTTCATTTCTATTGAAACGTAATAACGCACTCTCTGCGTTGTCATTGTGTATGTTCTGCGAGATATATATAAAATACATAAATAAAATGTTTTTGTAAAATGGAATGTCAGCTCACATACACGTGTATGGTAAAAATTTTGAACCTGCGACCGTCGATGAAAATTTCCAACCGTGAAAAGACAGACTTCGTATGAAAAGACAGCCGGTGGTCGATATAGGAAAGAACGCTTGCGCGTTTCGCTTTCCTCCTCCGCCGTGCGCTATTATCCCACCGCGCGGATTCACGCGCGCGTCGCTATAGGACTCGGCAATTGCATCCCAAAATTACATTTCGAGTACTGTAACTGCTGAAACTCGCGGGCGATACGAGGGCTATCGATAGGCGCAATCCAATTTTAACGAAAATCGATTTGGAGGTACGTAATAAGATTTTTAATGGACTCCCGTGGATGTAATCTATCTCGTAAACTTCATATTTGAAATCACGAAATATCGCACATTTTCATATCAAAAGCAAAACTATTGCGGGAAAAAAAAGAAAAATACGGGAGAACAGTAAGAGTGCAATGATAAACGACTTGTAAAAAAGAACTGTTCATGTAGACGGAGAATCCTTTTTTCTCTCTTTTTTCTCCATCCTAAATATTTCTTCTTAATAAACTGTCCATTTATTTTTCACAGATATCTTGAACACACAAATTCGGTCGATAGTGTGCGATTTCAATTGGAAAATTGCTTTCTCCGATAATTTTCTGATGATTAAGTAGTTGATTAAACAACGATTTAAAAGATCAGATGAAAAATCCGTTAAAAGTTTACAATAAACAATTATTCTAAACTATTACGCAACAAAATCGGTATATAGAGTAAGCAGTCCCGTTGTCTGCCGCGCCTGTCCGTCAACTAGATGGATAGCGTTTCCGATTCACTTATCCCGAAGGGAAACTACACGACGGCGTATGTACCCGTGGAATTGATTTCGCGCAAAACGGGCCAATGCTTCATTATAAAAGTGTCGATAAACTCACCACGCAGAGATTTACCGCGTAACCACCGCGAAAAGTATCACATCGCTGTTATTATTATGTTACCTATTATCATGGTAGTTAATTTAGATCGCAACGCTAACATCACGTAATCAAATTATAAATCCAATAATATCAAAGAACAATTTTGCAAAGTTTTATCTACCGATACATGAAAGCCGATACAAAATATCTGTAGCAAATAAGCGGTTGAAAAAATATTTTACTACGTTGCTCTATATATGTATACAGAGCATATATATAGGACTTAAATGCCCTTCTTGACACTTATTGTTAGTTATATTTGATTTTACGCTTAATCGATAAATAGATAAAAAATCGATCATTTATCTTCGAATTTCATTTTATTGGAGCATAAATAATCGGAAGGGTGCGTTTCATTTAAACTGATTTAAAAGGAAATGAGAAGTAAATGGAAAAAACCAAGTAAATTTAATTGTGTACAGCAATTTATTCTCATTTAAGTAAAGCCTTAAATAATACTATGTAATTGAGTAAAATAATTTTCTTAATTTCAGATAATTTTCTTAATTTCTGATAATAGAAAGTAAAGTTATTATTGTACGATATCGTAAAATTCTTTCTTCAATTAAAACAAATCTGAATTCTAAATAAATTCTATTAAGTATAAAGGAAACGAAGATATAACACTATAAATATTAATCACTGTGAAATAATTTTGAATTACCACTAGATAGAAGAATAAGATAGTAATACTCTTTTCGCAAGTATTTATTTATCCTACATGCGCAACAGAATGTAAAAAGAGCGAGAACAAAACAGACAAAAGAAGTCAAAAAGGAGTGAGGAAAATCGAGAAAAAGGAAAGGGAAGAAAATAGGAGACAAAGTCAAAAATGTAGAAGATGTCTAATGCAGAGACAGGATATCCATTAGCCGGATGAATAAGGGATAAAGGGTCGAAAGACAGAAGACAGAAAGGGAGAAAGAACAAGGGTGCACAACCGCAACTGTGCGGCAGGGCTAAAAGCAACAGGCAGCCAATCAATAACCAACCCAAGGTACGATTTTGCTAACGAACTTTCCGATATTCTGTAACTCGTGCTAATAAAACGATTATGTCATTTGAAAAATTTCATTTGGCTGTCTTATGACTGTTTGAATAACAAAATCGCATCCGAGCGAAGTAAACGTTGTCTTAACCAACTAGATACGATTTGTACACTGCTTGCGGGGTTCCTGTATAGGAATACTACAACATGAAACAAACGAAGCAATGACCTAAATTCATTAAACAAGCCTGAAGAGGATTCGCATTGTCGTTTTTCTTTTATAGTTTTTAATCAAGTTAAATTCAAAGGATTTCCGTTAAAAGATTTATTAAAAATATTTAGCAATACAATTTAAATTTTTACGTTAAAAGATTTATAAAAGATAATTAGCAATACAATTTAAATTTTTACGAGTTAAAATAATAAGTTATCCAAATATATTTGTAATTTAACACGAATCTCTGATTGTAATTTGTGCAACCCATGCAAGTTCTACAATCTTATTTGAGATACGAAATTCTCGAACCTCTGTTATTGGAAATAAGGAGAGTTAGCAGTGGAACAAGATTCTGATAACATTTACTCTTATCTCAATGAAAATATCTGTCAGGACGTTTAGAACGCGTTTCGCACAGTCTTTTACAGAAAATTTGAAGTAAGACTTGCAATTTATCTCGTTTTACGAAATATCCATGAAAAATGTTTTCATTTATTTTTCATTCTAGCTAGAAATAAATGCAGAAAGTAAAATTTATATTTCTATGTAGCTCATTTGATATTAAAGTATTTTATCGAAGAATCGTGGTATCAATTTTATGGAAAAAGTAATATAAAAGCTGAAAAGGTTTAAAACTCTGAAAAGATCATAGAAAAGTGCATCCTACTCGCGACTAATTTAAATTTATAATACAATTATAATAAATTTATATAAATGAGAGTCAACAATAAAAATATTAAAATCAAAATAATGGTTGTATTATCAGCACATTAGCTAATTTATAAAAACACTATGGGCTATTTTACATGCAATCACCCAATATTGAATACATGCAAACTTACCCTAATATTCGTTGGACTGTCATGGCTTTTGTACAATTAAGACTTACCTGAAACAAAATAAAATAAAATTTTGATAAAAGATATACATACAGCAAAATTATATTCTACTACTCTAGTAATCATAAGTGAAAAGTGTAATAATAAACTATGATATTGTTATAAATTCAGAAAAAATTGTTTCTTATTGCTAAATTCATGTCGTCATCAAACTTTCCGACAGTCGGCCGTTCGTTGGATAAAACAAGGTATTCAACGGAGCTTATCGATCGTCATACAAAAGCTTCAAGCTCCAATCCAAAAGCTCTGTACCGACACAGGGATAAGGAAGAATCCTACATGGAACCTCTTGGAAAGGCAAAGAAACCATTACGTTTATGGAAATCGAATTTAGAGCGCAGCACCACTGTATTTAAAATTTATACAAAATTTTGTTAACTATATGCTTTCGAGCAAGTGTTTTTTTATTTCAAATATTTTATTAGTTAATTTAAAAATCAAAGAAGAAATATTTTCTTTCTACTAACTATAACATTAATAAGAAAATTATTATAAACAAATATTAAACTATTATAGATTATATATAATATATAAAATGTCTCAAATGTCTAATTAACTCTAATTAATTTCTCCAAAATCTTCAAAAAAATAAACATCGAATGTATATCCTTTATTTTAATTAATTAATGAAATGCAAACTGTTTACATTATATTTGCATGTATTTACTACAAAATTAGCACAATTGTGATTTTTGAAGTGTAACGTTGCGCCGACACATATTCCCATATACTGAGTTATAGAATCTATACTAAGTTTTCCCTACAACTGACATTTTCGGTTCAACTGTCACACAACTTCCTAGAACTTCAATTAATACGATTATACAAAGATCATTGCGCGTGAAAATTAGCATCGAATCACACTGCTAATTACTCTTTCTCTTCGAGAATAACACTTGCCTATAAACTTTTTTTTATTTTTATTTATTTCTGCACAAGCGACGACATTTTTTGAAATTTATGTAGCCTAGTTAAGACACAGTTAGTTATTTACGTTAGTAAAATTTTACTGCTTCACTTAAGGTTTAACGTTCCACACTTGTCTTCTGTTCGCGAAGCTTATGAACATTTTACTATACCATGTACAAAGCAAACATAAAAATTGTCTTGAAATGTCATGGATATAAAACATAAATCGCCTAACATATTGTAATACAAATGGAATATTTTACTCTTTTTCTCTTTTGTAATGCATTGTATGCCGAGAATAAATTATACAGCATAAATCCCCCATATCGTCTCTAGCACATAATACTCTTAAAAATAAATTTTTTACGAAATGTATGCATAAAAGACTGTTGCATGAATTATTCTTTTTATGCTATCAAATAAAGACGGTAAATAATAATTAAATTATTTGATAAAGTTGAAATTTTGCGGCTACTGCTTACGTTAGTATTAATAAAAATTGTTGTTTCGTTATGGTGTACAAGCGTAATTTGGCATTACGAAACTATTCAGAACCGTCGGTTAACAAATGTCGCGCAATGAAAGTATCACATTTGTCAAAATAGAAATGGCACGTGATAATAGATTATCAATTATTCCTGAGATTTTATTTAAACATCTCAAAAACAGTCAAATATACGTCCCAAAATAATAGCGTATGAGAATTATACATATCAATACATATACAATGTCAAAATACTCTAAATAAAATAAGCTAATAGACAATTATTCTCCTGTATTCTTCTTATTCTGTATGTCGTTATCTTCATATTTATTTTATTGACCTAAATTTTATAATAATATTTAAATTAATATTTTATTATTAATCTTAGAGAATAGGCAGATTTTCTTATAACTTTTACAGTTTTTGGTTTCGAGTTTTAATATATATGCTAAAACATATATTATTATATGATATTCTATGAAAAATATAAAACTACCGTAGAGCTATAAGAAATCGACTTCCCGTGCCCTAAAAGTTAATATTTCGTGAAATTAAACTGTTATTATTATGAATATATCACATTTAAAATTGATGCTGCTCAAAATTAATATATCATATAATAATTAAGTACAGTTATAATTAAGTCTGTAAACAACTTAAAAATGCTGGATAAAATTATAAAATATTACAGCCTCATACAATGCATACATTTCAACTATTTGTCATTGATTACAAATTCATTCACGTTCAAAATTATACAAATTCTTATTATAAATATATGTCGCTATCCTGAAATTAATGCATCAAAATTAATATAATGAATATGTAGGTTATGATCTTGGTTATAAACTCGATTTAAAATGTAAATATGCGCTATAAACGCAACTCGCGATAAAATTACAAAATATTGAAGTTAGTTGTGTAATCCGCCTATTTGTGACTGATTACGAATTCACATCGGATACGCATTAATAATGAGAGACAGTCATGCATTTTAAAGCCGTTTAAAATGCCGCGGTATAAATTCCGAAAGAAATACCGACGGTTGCAGCGGCGACGACAAAGGCACGATCAATTCTTCCTCCGACGTTCACGACATACCTGTGTATACACACTTACCTGCCGGCAGGTTGATGACTGCCATATAACAGGTCGATACCAACCCGTAACTTCGTAACTGCATTGCAGACACACCAACTACTCGGCACGATAAACTACGCCAAAGCTTTGCACTCATTACGTCCGCGAGTCTTGCAATTAAAATCAGTACGTTCTCTCTCTCTTTCTATCTCCCCCCCCTTTCTCTCTCTCGCAATCTTCTACCGTAATAAAAACCTCACTTCGAACATTTTTCATCGCAAAATAATTCATCAACGTCATATCGTCATAAAATATTCATCGATTATGTTCAATCTACGATTTTAATGAGTGAGCATCGATCGACGCAATCGCATAACGCTATCAACATTATTTTTTCAAATTCTTAACAAGTTGCCTCGTAATTATATTTTTTAATTCTTATTACATTAATTTCATTTTTTTGTTACTTTTTCATATAAAAAAATTTAGCGCACTTTTAATTTATGGACTCCGCAATTAGTTTCATTTATCAAAATCTAAAAGCGTCCTACATTATTCTACATTATAAACTACATTATAAATTAGTATAATTATTAGCATTATATTACCAGATTAAATCAAATATCCTAAGTTCTATTGCATGACCTAATCAAAAGAGGATGCTGATCCTGTTTCCGATCCTGCTGATCATATTCGTTTTTGTTAACAAAATTTGCACGAAATTGGATTTCATGCATCGATAAAACACGCTTCCTGTATAGCAAAAGTCGCACTAATGCATCGATTTAATAAACGAGACCAAATGCATCTTGCTTACCGTTGACGCACATATCAAATTTCTATAACAACGTCAACTTCCAATGGCACGATAGACAGATGCCTCGATTTGTCCAGTTGTCTATCGGATTTACCTGATTTTCTCCATGTTATGTATTTCCAACCGAATATGTAATCGATGGTCATCCTATACGGTTTAATCAGCGGCGACCCTATGCTCACGACATATTACGTCAAACCTATGTAAACCATTGTATGGCTGGTTTCCTCCTATGCAGTTTATACAATAATCCCTGGCTTCTACGAGAGATCCATTATTTGTCATCACTCGCATATTGGATATTTAAGCTTTGTTTAACGCTAATCGATTCACATAATTGCTTTATCATCGAATGTACTTTGAACTAAAAGGTTTAAATAACATCCGCGTTATTATTCAACGAAGTCGTTTTTAACCTGTAACCCAGAGCTTAAAACTGGCACGTATACCGTGAGGCTCTATGTAACGTGCGAGCGCGAGAAATTGACGCGGAGGAAGCCATTTGAGCGCCGCAATTACGCTTCGCAAACTGCATTGAATAACAAATGAAGTTAAGAACTATCATTTGAGATGGATCTTTACTATATTCGACGTGGCTGGATTAAAGCGGATAAGCAGAAAGTTTAATTTAATGGATTCCGGAAAATAGAATTTCCATGCATCACTGTTATTCGTCATTGTTTAAGTACGGTTTATCTAGTTTCCCGGGCATTATAATTGCAAACGTAGTGACGCTCCAGATCCGTATCGGCTACGTGACGCATTCTAACACGGATATACCGTATTGTAGATTAACAAAGCGAGACATGTTGAACTGAAAATATACGATTTTATGATCTCTGATGGCACCCTGTTGATGCACATATTTGCGTAACAAGTGCAATACCTGTTAGAGCGTAGCTCAATTATGTGTGCTATTATATAAACTCTATTCCATTAATTAATTTCTCTGCTTAAAAAAAAAAATTCTTTCAACAATCGATAATTTAAAATTTGACAAACAGAAAAATGTAAATCTGAACATCCTTTTTTTAAAGAAGTTCGCAGAATTCTAGAAGAGAGAGAGAAATGAGTCAGCTCAAGTCCACCTTCATTCCATAATTTACATTTGCTTCCTTCATTACAAACGTAATATAAAAATATTGTAAATGTCAGAATCAATAATTTTATTTCACTTTTTCCCCAAAATAAAATTGTATCGTTTGTCCCTTTATAAAAGAGATATTCTCTCATGCGAGTATCTCCCTTCGTGATAGCATACTATTATTCATATTTCGATATTTAATCAAATTTCCACGTATACTACTCTTAATCATCGTGTCGAGGGAGTGACTTTTGAAAATATGCAGCTTTCGCTGCGAATCGGGGAAAGGCCGTCGATAAATCGACATTCGTTATCATTGATATCGGCAGAACCAGCGAATCCATCCTACGCGAACAAAGCGCTTATTCCGCGTCCATTCAGAACACATAGGCGTGATAGCCAGATCTACCGACTTCGGCCACTTCCACTTGTACTTTCGGTTTATGTGGATGTAAAAAAGAATACATCTACATGGCGGCGAAAGTATCGACGCGGAGAATATCGATCACACGGTACGTGACATGCGGCAAAACTTTCGCCACCAGGGAATTTCTGCGGACGCAGGGGTTAACACACGCTAAAGTGGTTTCGTGTTTCCGCCGAGATACGAACTAAAAACGCTCGTTGTATGTGCACGTTGTGTGGAACGCAAATTCTCGAGTCGGCGCTATCGCGTACACATATAATAAAGTATAATCGTACGCCTATCCGTTTTTGACCTAGTCGCCTCATTTCCCGAAATGTCGCGAAGTATATAGATATCAGACGATAAAAGTGCCATAAATCGGATTCTTATTTGATCGAATCCATAACTTCACCGCCATTGTAACACCGTTTTATTTTTCACCAGTCTAACCAGATCAACGAGCACTTTATCGAACTGCCAAAAATAATCTAAACTCCCATTCGCTTAACCTAATATGACGTAGAAATAATAAGAAAAACAATCAAAGAAAATCATTTTCTTCAAAATTTTATCGTAAGACGAATTTATAAACAGCTTTAACCCTTAACCACGGACATACGAAATACGGAACATTAACCCGGACGTGTCGTCCTCCAGACTACTAGCTTTATTGCGTCTGAAACATTGTATGAGGTAATTAAATTGTTTGTAGCTCCTGTTATCGGTTAAAATACGTACCTCGGAAACAGGACAAACTCAAATGTTTAACAATTAACTCGTAAAAAAATACATATATTTTTTTACGCGTCGTCTGTGAGACGACACGTCTGTAGTTAAGGGTTAATATTATGAGAGAAAAGGAGAATGTGTGGATATCTAATTTACAAAATATAAATTTACAAAATATAAATTTCTTTCTCATCACAAAAAGATATATATCTAAATAAGATAGATCTAAAATATCATAATTTTCTGAAAAATTAAACAGTTTAATGTTTTTAAGAGCTTATCATCTTTTTTAGTTTGTCCATGATAGAAGCTTCGTGCTACCGCGTGAGAAATTGCCACGAACTTTCAGTGAAGATAATGCGGATAAACCGTGATAAGGATCGATGTTCATGCTTTTTGCTTCTAGCATGAGCTTAATAGCGTGTTTTGTTGTATTATATACACGCACATATACTCGCAATTCAAAGTTCAAGAAGGACTGAGTAGTCCATTTATCGAATACACAGAGAATATATACTACATACACTGCTTAACTGATATGTACTAAATCCGGCACTTGTTTCACGACAGTAAGCACTACGGCTAACGAATAGAGATACGATAAAGGTACAACACCAATTTCCTTGCAACTCGCAAATATCAATGCAAATAAAACTAGTAATTATCTCGATGAAAAGTATTATGTGCTTCTTGCATAATTGTTAAGAGAAATTTAAAAAATAAGCTAAAAATTAATATGATACATTTATAAAAATTTAAAATTAAAGAAAAAGATTTTGAAACTAAATAATTATATCGACAAAAACTATTATGCATACTTATTATGCATGTATAATCCTTAAGAAAAAATTCAAAAGATAAGCAAAAATTAATGATGGTAAACCTTTTTACGAGGAACTTCAAATTAAAGAAAAAGATGTTGAAAATGAAAAGAATACAGAAGTAGGAAATTGAGTTTTGAAGTAGACAAAAAGATAGTACAAGTTACAATAAAAATAAAAAGGGCGATGCAAAAAATTTTATATAATCTTGAACAGTCCAACGAACTGTTGGAGAGCTGCCAGAAATTACGTTCCATTACAGACCTAACAAGAAATATAATTAGCGTCAACGACACATTTACTTCCGCTAAACTTTCCGATAATTAATATTGAACGCACAAAGGGAATTATCTTTCAGACGAAGGAACTACGAACTCTCTGTTACCCTCTCATTGTCAAATGCAGACACACAGATAAAGAACAGGAATCCACGTATTTCATGAATATATATGTTCTTCCAAGTTTCGTCCTACTTCACTGTCACTTGCATCTGGCTTTCTCTTATCTACGATTATCCTTTTCAAACAGGCGCGTAAGAATTATTTTCAGCCAACGACACATTAAAGTTGGATCTCGTCCCTCGTCAAAAAGAAGAAAAACAATTTCGTCCGATAACATTAAAAAATAAAGTAATAAAATTGACACAGAGAAAGTATCCTGCATTTTTTAATACCTATGAATAACTATAAGTGATTGTGTTTAGATCTGTTACCTTAGTGTTCAGCATTTTTGTGTGTGTGTGTGTGTGTGTGTGTGTGTGTGGCGCGCGCGCGCGCGCACGCGTGCAGGTACTAAAAATTTATCAATAAAGTAGGATAAATCTGTTTAAAACTAAATGTTCGAGTACAATACTGCATAAAAAGATCTCGAGATATAATTAAAATATTACTACGATAATTAAATATTTAATAAACCATATGTTAACTCTTACACACGTTTTAATAAGAGGTACGGCCGATCGATGAACGATGGTCGCGGAAAGTAGTTCATGACGCATGAATGTCGAAATATGTGTCGTCTTGAATTCCTCCAGAAGTTCTCTATTTTCCATGCGTGCGATAAACATAAAATTTCAATCGAATGTTACACCTGAATAATTTTTGCAAATTACCGCATTCGAGATAATTTTCCCTTGAATATTTTATAAAAGATGCGCAAGTGCCGATTAAAAGTTAAATATTCGTCTTTTACGAATATATAATTTCTTAATTAAAATATTAAATTATCAGTTAAAATATGCAAAAATTTTTTAATTAATTTTAAAAGTTGTATAATTATAAATTAATTATATATTATAAATTAATTGTAAAAATTGAAAAAGCATGTAATGCACATTTACAGATCACAAAAAACCATATAAAAACCATGTAAATTTAAATTTCACATTCAATCAAAAAATATTAAAACAAAATACTAAAAACTCTCTTCCCTCTCTTTTCCTCTTTTAATAACAACTTTTTACTTCTCACTCTCATTATTACTATTATTACATAAATTTTGATTAAAGTATTCTCAGTAACTATCTAACTTTAACACATCTGAATTATGTGGTTGAAGCGAAGGCACAATAGCGAAGGCCTTGTACCACGATAATTAAAACACTACCCTGGAGTACGCGAGATATTACATAAACATTCAAAATTATGTATAACAAACTTTTTACACTCTTTTCATCCCTAAAGAAATAAAATTTCAATTTAAAACGAGATATTCGCAGCTTGTGTTATTTTGCTGCATTGGTATACCTGAAAATAAATGTAGTGTGTTCGTTCATCATCGATGTTCTCATTTCTTTTTTTTCACAGAAATGTCTACTCGCTTTGATACTTTCATTAGAAAACTGTTTCGCGGAAAAAAAGCTTTTCTAGTTGTACAGTAAGATGTACCCAAGAAAAATATCATATTTTTTCTAGGTTGCAGAAACTGCAGTCTCAAAAAACGATAGTTGTTTCTACGAGCCGACAATACTTTTTATGTCTTAAACTGCTGAAAAATAAAACGTAGCAAAATAGCAAGAATATTTTAGCGAAAAACAGGTTAATGGTATTCAAGAAGTTAATAAATAAATTTTACTTTTCAACTAAAATTCCAATTACAGTTTGTCTCAACTAAATCTGGTTTGATGTATAATCCAAATTCAATAGAAATAAAATTAAATAATATAAATAATAATGGAAATCAATAATTATTGTAATATATGACTTATTTAGTGTATTAAGCGAAAATAAAATATAAAATATAAATTCGTCAATTTGTAGCAAAAAACGTGACATCTGTAGTAGATATCTATATTTTTTTACATAATAAAATTGTATCTAATGTATAATATATACTTGAATACAAATAACAAGAATTTATTTCACATGAACTAATTTGTGTTATAACGAAGCTAGAAGAAAATACGAATGAAAATCTTGTTTTGATTACAACTCTTCTCGCAATAAGACAGATAATAATGTTGCATAAAGATTCAATGCAAAAACCATTTTCAAACTCATCTTGTTTTGAAATATCATTATAATGACTATATATCTTCAGTGCTACTTTTAAAAACAAAAATAAAACTCTTGTATTTTATTCTATACTCGAAAATCTATTCGCATAGAATATCAGATTGCTTTGTTAATCCATCTTTGCCAAAAATATGACAGAATGTCTACTGCGTTAGCTCTGCTTTAAAAAACATGGTACTTTATAATGTGAATTATATCCTCTTCAATAAAGTTACAAAAGAAAGATCCTTATAATAATTCCTGTGCTTATGCTGTTTTTAGCGTTGTAAACAAGTTCGCCACATTAGTTCGCAATGCATGGAGTGAATTATAATATAATAAAAAGTGAGCACACATGCAAAATACACACATGAGGCAAGTATTTTTGCTATTTTTAGGTAAATGTCAATGATCTATGTTTGACATAATATTTTTAACTGTCGGATATGTTTGCACGAATATATACGAGAGCGTCATTTGTTCGGTAGGCACCCAAGGGAAAAACATCCTGTATCATGTAGTTGCATTTGTTCCCACGTTGCTACTCTGACCCCCCTGCTGTTTATGAGAATGGAAACAAGAAGGAGGGAGATACAAAATACATTTGCTTTGTCAGTTAGTTATCTTAATTAGTATCATATATATTTCGGCGTAATTCCTCCTTTCATTTCTTTCTTAAGTAAACAATTTCCTGTTGTCGTAGAAATTCTACTTTCTAAAGATACAAACTCAGCACTCTTTATTCATTATTAAAGCGTCAAGTCATTTCGCCATTAATAATTCATAAATGGTAACCAATTGTGAAAGAAGACAAGAGATCGACAAAGACGCCGGCGCAACGAAGTATAAAATTATAAAGAGCTACAAAACGCATCGAAATTAGCATTTTAAATAACTACGTCAAACTGTTTACTTTTCCGCAAAATATGTCATATCACGAGATAAAAATACAGCTACAGTTTCATTCATAAAATAATGAGATATAGGTCATCGTATTTGCGAAAAGAAAAAAAATTGTCTCCCCTTTTGAACTTTCATATTTGAATACATGAGAGATGTGTGTTTTACATCTATTTAAGTGGAGTGCACGCATTATGCAATGGCTTGACGTAACATAAGTAGGCAAAAGCTTGTGCAAATAAGCAGCCTTATGGTCAGTATTAGCCCCAACTGGTGCATCACGTTTATAGCGTTAAATCTAGCCTGGCTTCCAACTCACGGCGCAGTAATGTTATACGTGATCTTCATATAAAACAATGAAAACTGCGTTAAAAATAGAAAAAAGATAAGTGTTTTTTTCCACCAACGTTAACTCTTTTTCTCATTTCGCCCGACGGCAAAAAATCGCTGTAAAAGTAATTACCAGCCTGCTTTCCTCCCGGTACATGTTTACAACACAATAGAAATAAGGATTTTGGCACGAATGTGACTCTAGGGATTAGAATGATGTTAAATCCTTTACTCTACTCCTTTACTCGACTGAATAAAAAACTACAAATCAGAACCGTGAGCACGGAACGCAAAAAAAGGTCGGAAAAAATATAAAAACATATAGACGTAAATAAAAGGACAATCCGAAGTATAAAAAAATCCGGCTAAGGAGGCGCATCTCATATATAATATGTCACTCCTACTCAGAATGAATGTATCCCCTTAACCTTAAGATGACGGTAAGAATAACTGTAGTGGTCGGATCATAAAATACATTGAACAGCTTATCGGTTCATCGACAGATAATTAATCTCAATATGTCACCCAAATATTGATCGAGAAGAAAGAGAACAATACAAAGATAGAGAACTTTCTGCTTGTAATAAAGATGATATCGAATATCGGAACAACAAAACGGAATTCGCATCAAAGCGTACTCATACTATACAAACACTCCTCTTCTTCTTATACTTATATCGATAGCATAATAAACTTGTTCCGCATTTATTACTATAGGGACTAATTTCTTGAGGTGTTACAAAGTATCTTTGTTTGCTGCAATATACTATAAACGTTTCGCAAAAAGTGTCACCATGTATTAAATGTGATTTTATCATGTAATTATTTATAAAACAATCACTACATTTTCGTTATTAGTAGTTTAAAATTCCTATCACATATTTTTAATATATTATAAATTTACATTTACAATGTACTGAAATTATTTTCAATTTTATTCTAATTTTAAATTCAAATTTTCTGTTGCATTATACTATAATTTCATCTCTTAAATTTATGAATAATTAATCTTAATCGAATGTATAACTGACACACATACATATATATTAGATTAGACCAGAAAGCAATTAATTGTGTCATGTTAATAGAACCATCATTTCTCACCACAAATTCGTAAAGCTGATAGAATCATCTAATAATAAGAATATATATATATATATATATATATATATATATATACATATATATCTCGCTAAAAACCAAAAAATTAAAAATTCTTTTACTTAAAATTATATCCGAAAAATTTCCGGATCGCGTTAGCTAGAAAAAGTCGATATATCCTTGTCAATATCCGATAAATCGAATATTATAGAGATAAGGAAATGAAGCTCTGATCTATAAGCTTTAAGACCAGTGATTCTCAATACAGAGAATTTAACATTTATATCCGCAAACATGACCTATGAAATTTGTTTGATTCATTTTATTTGCAGGCATCGAGAGGACAACCACAATAGAAAAAAAACTATTTCGTTCGTTACATTCTAAGTGAATTTTACTTTTTATAGACTTCCTATATTCAACAAAATTAACTGGAGAGTTATATAAAATTAGATGTTAAACAGCTGTAGGGCAAAGGTACCGTCCAATTAAATTTTCAAGCAAATCTATCGATTCAGCAATATTTGAGTATAAAAGAAAACGCTCCCAGTGCGAGGTCAAAGATCGAGACGACACGAAAATCGATCACTTACCTTCGGCAATGTGTAGGCGCGACGGGCCAGCTCCTTCTCGTTCTCAAGATTATAGCCGGCGGTCTCGCGTGACCGACGATCGGCGCCGAGGTGCGTCCCTGATTTCTTTTGTTCCAAAGATGACCGCCGACGGGCACATTACCGTATCCCGGTATTCCGGGATGCGGCCCGCTCTCGCTGCAAGCGCGTCGCGAGAACATTTCGCGCTTCTTTTCGTCGCACTTCATCATCATCACATGGATTCCCACGTCTGCTCGAGCTCTATGCCACTAATCGAGCTCTATGCCACTCGTGAAACCTCGCGATAATAAGAAAACGAGATATGGCACTTCTCTACATACGATGTGTGAGCTTTATTTAACGAGCTCTTTTTATAATCGCACTAACCGTCCAAAGTTTCTCTTTTGCCTCGTATTCAATTGCATGTACGCATATAATATCATCTCCTTCATTCTGGCAAGCATTGAAATCATTACTATATATCATGCAAAATCAATAGCAATAACGATATGATAAAAGTATTATCATTCGCTGTTTAATATAAAATAAAAAATTCACCATTTTTTCCTAGTATTAATTGTAAAACAATTCAGAAATCTCGTAGCACCAAATTTTCTATTGTATTTTTTTATATCCTTTTCGATACGCTTAAAGCAACGATAGTTTCGCTTTGAATATGCGGTTACAAAGTGGCAAAGCGTGCATCGACGTAGGTTCCAAATATCTGTAGGGCATTTGTCGTTTTGCTTCGGGATATTCACGATCAGTCAAAGTTCAAATTCAATCCGAGAATATTGATGTCGAAGAGAAAATCACTGATTCATGCTACACTCTCAAATTAAACTTTGATCAATTAGTAGTCACTTTAAAGTACAATAAATGTCTATTTGAACTTTTGAACAATCGTAAATCACCAATAGGCGGCACTTCAAAACAACGCTTCAAAATTATTAATCATATATTACTTCCACACCACTAAAATAATGTCGTTTACGTAAATGTCATACATCCTGTCATACTCGTTTCTAACATTTGTAACGATCAACACAATAGTATCATCTAATATTTGCATGTAGTTAGCATAATTGCCATCGTGCGTTCTTGTAGCAATGTTCTTGTCCTGGATACTCGTAATTTCCATCTGAAATTGAACAATCGGGATTCCTGTGATTGTCACGCGACATTTCTAACAGGAATAGAACCAGATGCGCCGTTACATTGCAACGATTGTCGTATTATGGAACCCACATTCTTATAAACTTTAACGTTTAAACAATTATTTGAGACGTATCTCAATAAATTAATGTAATCTAAAGACGTTAAGTTTATAAACAAATATATTAGATATCCCCGATGGATAAAAATAAAAGTAACAATTTCGCACATTTTTCTAAATACGAATATCTACAAAGATTTCTTATGTGTTTATTTTTATAATATATCCATCTAAAACAGACTCTTGTCTTCTGTGGAAAAATATGATTTATGTGTAAAAATATTCCCATGCGAACTAACATAATAACGCGATACTTCGCAGCTGGAAAGTGCAAAGTGGAGTAACGCACGATCCACTAATACAGTTTCTCACATCGCGAAGCTTTTTGTAGGAGCATTTTAAGCGTAAGCGTTACGCGTTAGATATGTATGTAGCACGGTCGAAGACTAAAAAAGCTCAGTACACTTGCCCAGCACGGTAATGGCGCCATGCAAGATGAGACACTATAGAGTATACGATAGGGACATAAGGTTCTACTAGTTCTCCAGCGATGTTATATCGCGAGCTCAGTAAGAGCTATCAATATAGACGCTTGCAACTTGATATCACGCTTGCCTCGATGTTCACAT
This sequence comes from Crematogaster levior, assembly GCA_901521435.1. Classification (NCBI taxonomy): domain Eukaryota; kingdom Metazoa; phylum Arthropoda; class Insecta; order Hymenoptera; family Formicidae; genus Crematogaster; species Crematogaster levior. The sequence continues at coordinate 189,108 of CABEGB010001413.1, read as the reverse complement.
GGTACATTCTATAGACACACGGTATTAGTTCATATCTACATCTTTACCTAGTAATACATTTAGCATGTAATACGGTTATCTAACTCTGTTTTATTCGTATTCAATATTCAAGGAACGAGTTACATTCAGTGTTTAATGCGTTAGAAGGAAAATTTCAATAAAGTACAATAAAAATCAATATTTTTCGCACACAAAATTATTCACTATCGTAATTTAATTAATTTCTGCGAAAAACCTAGAGCAAAAAAATTAATGATAACATATGATAATGATTATACGATATCAAACTAAAGTATATATCATTTCATATACAATTAAAACAGTAAAGGTTCTCAGAAAAAACTCCTACGCACAGAATAAAATAGAGTGTATTATCACTTAAACCATTTTTTCACATTATTTTGTTCAAACAATTTTTCCCAAGTTTGATAATGCCTAATTGGTTCCTTGATCCGAATATTTAAACGTGCGATCAAACGTAACAAAATAAAAATAATCTGGGGAATAGGTCAGGTCAATAGGTTCTTCTTGAGAGAATAGGTTTCTATGAGACATTTTTTTTTTCGTGACGGACTTTCTTAAGATCATGCAGATCAGACAGGTCTTGTATAAAACGTACAAGGAAAAAGGATCTCAATCGTAAAAGACTGAGAGAGAAAATATCTTCCAGCTTATAACCTATTTGGCTATAAATTACCGATAGATAGGAAATTATGTCGCGACCAACTTTTATTCTAAGCGATTGGTAGCTCGTCACGCATTAGAGTGAAGCCATAATTCCGATTCGGGACAAGCCACGATATTGCTCGAAGTCGATAAACAAAGCTCACTACACAACAAGATTATCATAATATCCTTCCGTCACGACAATCAACAAGCGACACATATGAAGTAGGCAAAGCAGAGAATAGAACAATATGTAATATGGAGCAAAGTCAGAAAATTGTATTATAACTCTTACAAATATATGTATATGTATGTATATATCGTAAGAATCATCATCCTCTGTCACGGCAATTAATTTTCGCTAAATTGAAATTTAAATTAAAATATTTTATTGATATTTATATTTTGTTGCTGTTTGATATATATAATTTTCGTAGAGTTCTATATTTTTCAAATAAAAATACTTACTATGTATGAGAAACTAATTGTAGCATATATACAGCGTACATTAAAAAGCACTATTTTATTAAAATTAGAAGCAGTATTATTAATCTATGAAACTATACATTTCCGATGAATTTAATTTTTATGAAACACTTATTCATTGGACATATAATATATTATAACATAGATATATTAAAAACGCTATTATTAAAATTAATATTATCTTTCAGTGAATACTCAAAAATTAATTGCTAAATTCGTTGCAGTTATATCATAAGCAAATTTTTTAATCTAACGCTGGATACGTTATATAAAAAAATAAATGAAAAAATATTTTTCCATGTTTCCCTTAATATTCTTGTATTTCAATAAAATTCCTTAAAACTTCACGTGCATACGTTGAATTAAAATATAAAAAACCAATTTCTAGTTAGTGCATGTATCATGCTAAACGTATCATCATAAACATAAAATAAACCATAAAATGTGAGTTTAGTTGAAAAGTGACTTTCTTGTAAATGCTCTACGAGTTAATCTAGTCAACACTAAATAATCTACATAGAGAAATGTTTTATAAAAATATAAAATAAACTGGCGCTAAAATATAATTAAAATGCGGTAAAACATGTCATAAATTTAAAGTAATTCAAGAACACTAACGTTATAAGGAAGAAAACTTATGAGGAGATTAACATCAATAAATCCCGAAAGATAATAAAAACATGATAAAACGCACAATCGTTCAAAATGACTTCCGGACGTCACTTTTTTAAATAATTGGAGAGATTCTTTGAAATTTTCGAGCAATCTTGTTTGTGCGATATTATACACGCAGCGATGGAGGTCATTAGTACTCGTCTGACTCGCCTTTTTCCCTCAACCCCAACAAGATTCATTCGAACATCCGCGCGTGTAGAAGTACTCCCTGGACTTTAATTAAGGTAATAATTTATTGCGAGGTAAAAACGAAGTTAATGATAAAACGACAGTGAAACATCAACGAATACGGTATTTCAGACTTAACTCGGGTTTCGATTTTATAAATTAAATAAAATGTAGGAGATTGCACGAAGGATGGAACAGAAGCTTGTCGTTCGAACGTAATACTTTTGAAAAATTGGTATTACCTCGCATGGATAATTTTAAATATTTCAATAGCAACAAGTAGTATAGCGACACAGAAAACAAGGTTTCGACAAGTTCTAATTTTGGGATCAATAAATTTACGTCGTTTAGGTATTACATAATTCAGAAAATGAATTGTATTGTCTTATTATGCAACAAAGTGAAGGTGACAGTTAAAAAAATGAAAACGTGGAAAGAATGTCGAAAAGAAAAATACTAAAGATTTTATAACTTTATTAAAGCTGTCGAGACGATGTTATAACATTTTTATCGGAAAAATATATACGAATCTACTTTCAGTACAGTCGACATCATATTTCTATAATTTCACAAAGTAAAGTGTGAATTAATGAGAATATGTATTTCTATGAAATCATACTTTCAAGTGTAAATTTAAAATAATATTTTCCAGTTAAATATATCCAAATTATTGTATTATTAATAATTTTAAATATTTTAAAATAATTTCCCTACACATTTTTAATATAATTTTTGTTTTAATTTTATTGTGTTTAAAATTATTTTTCAGATATACAATATTAAATCTTAGATCTAAGAATTGAAAAACAAATTGTAATCCATTTTTATTTATCCACTAATGAATAAATAAAAATGGGTTACAATTCGTCCACTAATTTACAAAAAAGCTAACAAATCTCAAACAATTTCACGCATCCATATATTCTTTTCCAACCCTAATTTAGGGATCGCTGTCATGACTCGTGCAAGTTTATTGGAAGATTGAAGTGAAGGGACGCGATAGCCTTCCTTCACTCTTCAAACATTTATTACTCCACACAAAATACGACATGCGTGAATACGACAAGAAGAAATAGAAAATACGGGAGGGAGTCTGATAGAAGTTGTATAAATTTATGTTTGTGATATCTTGCAATTTCATCGATTTTAAAATTTTATACAACTTTCCAGATTTTTTATGTTATCTCGCTTGATGTTATCGTCAATGTGTCATGTACAAAACATAAAAATTCTGTTCTATTGACGCTAGAGATTTCTTTCCACACTAAGCAAAATAAAATATTAAAAACCCAGAATGTGACAACGCGAATTACGTCTATTGCAATATTTAAATCTGGAGAAATGCGTCATTATCTTGAACGTGCGACAGTAATAACGTTTATTCATTTAAAAATTTTACTTCACTTTATTTCTAATTACTTTTAAAATTCCATTAAAAAAATAAATAAAAGAAGCAATAAGAAAATTGTAATACAGCGCTAATATAAACACGCGCGCGCGCACACACACACACACACAATTGTACGCGATAATGATCGCTTGTCTCTCTAGAATCACGTCATGTCAAACCAATTCGAATCAATACTTGTCTGCACACATAAGCATCACATGAGTATTGTAGGCTAAACTAAAGGAGCACTTTGTAATTATCGAGAAATACGGTAAGAGAAATATCTTCAATATCCTATCTAAAAGAAACAAACGACAAAAAAAGAATCATCGAAAGAAGAAATACTTTCGCGTTATCGTAAATAAAAACTTCGTGCAGGAAAAATTCGTTTCCAAAAACATCGAGTGCTATAATAAAATACTATAATAATCATAAAAAAAAGATATAAAGAACATCGGAAAAGTTTCGTATTTATGTTATATTGAAGAATCCAATGGGTTCTTCCTTCGGCTTGCTGTAACTGACGATTTGACGTCGTAGATGTATTGTAAACGCGAGGAAGAGACCCTATGCGAAAAGAACTTGTCCTTCTTCACACAAGTTTATAAAGAATCACAAAACAGAAAACACGAGGGAAAAGTGATCGAATTTCGTCGCTAACGACGAAGAAACTCATAGAGTAAAAAGAACGAAAAAGAAAGTTTTTCTCTATTACATCGATTCTTAGGTGTTCACAGTCTGAAGAGAATGTTACTTGCGCCTACGCAATCTTTCAAGTCCATCCCAACTTCGACCCAATTCTCTGTAATCAGATCCAATAACTCGCGCAACCCTTCAGCTGGATGCAACGAGCTGAATCTAATCATCGTCTAATCGACGGTTCATTTCAGAGCCGGCAATAGTTAGGACGCGCAATACGACCTTACCAGATAACGGATATCCTGCGGATGCTGAAAAATCAAGATGAGGTATCGCTCGGAATTATTAGTTTTTTAAAAAAGAAACTATCTCTCTGAGCGAATCGATAAGAGAATTAAAAATCCGTAACATGGATAATAACGAGATGAAATCTGATGGAAGAAATAGAGAATATTTTTTGTATTCGTGAAGTACTTCATGAACATAAACAATTTATCATTTGTGACAGGCAAGAATCAATAATTGTTTTGTTTGTAGATAGAATAATTAAAAACAGAATATAATTAAATGCAAAAATCATATTGTTACTTATCGATAAATCAATTTATAACGATTTACTTACTTGTAGCAATTAGCGCCCTGCCCTGCGAAACAGAAAAATATTTATCTTAGATTGCATATAAAAAAAAAGCCAAATGACTGAGGAAAAAGAATCCTACGCACTATGGTTCTCCAAATTGATAAAACAATGGTATGCATACTTCTCTCTTTCACACAGCAATAGAAGTAAACAATCACGCGATCTATAAATTGAAGATCGTTTTTAAGCGTCAGTCAGAAATCGATTTTTTCCAAAAATTTAAATTTGAATAAACTTTAAATAAAGCTGCTCACATATGCGTCGCAATCTCGATGTATCGCAGAAAGTATTTACCTATTGCGTATTATTACAAAGGCTGTAACCCTGCCTTTTCGCGTGCAACAACTAAGGGCTCATATTATTGAGCGCATGTGACAAACCCTTTGTCGCAACTGATTCCAGATTGTTTTACTTGGTACGTTACGAATGATTCACATGATAATAAACACCGATCAATGAGCGTGATTTTAAATGCACCGAATTCGTAGCATCAGCAATAATCTCTAGAAATTAATGTCGCTGACGTAATTTCTGTAGTTGTTTGCATAAGCAACGTGCATTAATATCACGATTCATTGGTATTCAATGTGAAAAGAGAAGAGATGTCTTTTCAGTAAATGACTTATTTGAACGTTGTTCGTTACTGAGAAAACATCGATTTCCGGTGTATCTCCAAAATAGAAGTTTATCCGTGATCCAACTCTCTCTGTACGGCAAAAGTGCTCGCTGAAGCTTGCAAGAGCCCATCAAAGTTTCGCCTACGGTATGCTCGATAGTGCAATCACGATTTACATATATACATAAATACGAACATCGCGAACGCGGTAGATTCATGGAAAACAAAATTGTAATTCAGTACCAGTTACCCAACAGCATTATCAAACGGCTAATTTAAATTTGCATATTGTTTTAACAGAGCTTACTTAATACGTCCACTATTCTTCCACGTTCGGAAGACAAATAGTAATGTCGAGTGACACTCGGTACTTGCAAGAAGTAAATTATAATTTTCAACAAACGTTAATTATGGAACTGATTGAACTGCTTATCTCTAGAACAACGTTATCAAACGCGATACGAACTCTTTGTGTGCTCTACGAGTCTGTAACAAGGTGCATACCAATGAGTCGCAGCAAAGGCGAATGCGTTCCTACGTTCCGACGTGAGGGCAAACCGAGAGTCCGTATTGTAATGTGCGCATATAAGGTCGAGTGTATTCAACAGAGTTGAATAAACGATAAAGTTCCTACACGGGGAGCACGTGAATGAAGTGCTTAATGACAATCGCCAATTGTAACTTTGATACTTTGCCAGAAAATTGTATAGCACATTATGGAATATATAGAGAACTTATAAAGCATTTGAGATAATATAAAGCGTGGTGAGCTGCGTGTAATTGTTTAAAGGATAAACAGAAAGAGGCAAATTTGTAAATACAGTTCCTGATTCATTCGCATCCGGTAAAGCGTTTAAACAATACTGAAAATAGCTTTACTAGACAACTCGCGTGTAAGCCAGCGTATTCCGATTATTTAGGAAGGTAGTAGTTTCATGTTTCTTGCTTGCAAAATAGCATTACACAGAAATGTATACTGAATTTTGGTAAAATATTTTCTCTTGTAAGAACGTTTAATTTTATCGTAGACATAATTTTGTAACTCAAATTCAATTGTTGTGAACAAATTTCTATCTATATTTTATTTATTATATACACATACAAAATATTTAATAATGTAATCTTATAATCTTTCATAAATTGTCTCTGTATATTACTGTTTTTTTCCATTCTAATCTTTCTCTTTATATTTGAAAAATTGATATTTTACCAGAGAAAACGTAATATACATATATCATATAATTTAATTTACTTAAGTACTAACTTAGTAAACTAGCTTTAATCAAATCAAGCTTCGCTTGCAAATCAAGAATACAAATACATGCTAAATGAAAACAACGCTGAATCACTGATGACACAATTTTTCCCTTGAAAAGGTCGAACCAGTCTTTGAATAAAATAACGCGTCATTCGACATGCTCGCTATCGTCTCAAAAAAAAAAAGGAAAATTTACTCCGCAAAATAGTAAATGATATAATGTGCATTCGTTACACAAATTTCGTGATATTTTCCACTTTATTTAATCATTTCAATGGAAATGTGCGACTATTAATCCGAAGCTCAAAAACAAAGTAGTTAACACCGCGTGCTAGTTAAAAGTATTTTCCTATTGTAATTTAATTACACAACGCCAAGTTAGTTACGCGACAGTGTTCACAGGTATAAATGTACTTATCTGACATTTTAGAAGGTTGATGACTAAAGCTAACACTTTAGTGTTTGCGACAGAAACTAAAGTGCTACACTTGCTGCTTATATAGTATTAAATTCCACGATCTAAAAACAAAGATTTGCGAATCATATCAAAAAAATATTGTATTATTCCAGTCTTTCAAAAAATACAGCGATTAAAAATATATAAAATGCAGATCGATCTCAGATTTCTATTCTATTCTATCTCAATTCTTTTACTTTTTCTTTAAATTTATATACATACACACACACACACACACACACACACATATATATATATATATATATATATATATTTATTTGTATTTATATAGAGCTTTAATGTTACAAAATAAAAAGACATTCGAACTTTTCAATTATTCGTTTCACTATCACCACCAAAACTGTTGTTTGCCCGCAAAGAACCCGTAAAAAAAAAACATCCCCTCGGGAAATCAAACAACTGAGCCGAAGTGATGCCATTTCCAATTTCCTAAATAAAAGGGAAGCCAATGGTAATCGTGTCGACTCCATATGTGAATATATTACAAAAAAACAAGAGAAAATGTCTTTATGAACTGCTAAATAATATATATAAAATATATGTAAAACATTTAATAACGATGAGTGTATTGGCTTTGATTACTACAATATATTAAATATTTATGCAAATAATTAGCTATTTAAAATCTAATTATCTGTAATCGCGTAACAATTTATCATTAACCCCAACATTATCATCATTATCTGCAAATCATTAACTGCAAAATATCATAATCTTCGTTAGGGGACGACACAAATAGTTGTGTTTAACATTAAATCAATTAATTAATAATTATTGATGTAAATAGAAGTACTAATACAGTGTGTATATATATATATATATATATATATATATATATATATATATATATATATATATATTATGCATATATTAATACAACTATCCAATTATTTAATATGTAATTTTACTATTAATAGTTTATCAAGGTACAATGTAATTTGTAAAATAAAATAAACATGCTTTATTTCGCACTGTTATCTATTGCAATTCAAATTCCCCATCGAAACCGGCACCTTGTGCTACATGACTGTGATAGTTGATGCGTAACACTTAACAATTAACCATAATGCTCATTATTCAGTGCAAATATCAGCGATAATAGCTTTGCTAAAGAACATGACCGTGAGACTTGCATATTTAAAATCATGTTATTACAATATCGATAAAATTGCAAATATGCAACGAATCAAATTTTGTGACAGAGCAATGATTGCTTTTATTATATGTATACACTTACGTGTATAATATTACTAATAACAAGTAAAATATTATTTAAAAATTACACGTGTACTTTTATATTTAAAATTTTATGATGTTCAATTTTCAATGTTTTAAAATTCTTAATTGCATAGATGATGAATTTCTTAGATTTTAGTATTCAAATAGTACGAAATACATTAATTATTGAATCTAAAACTTATACATAACATAATAACAAAAAAATAAAAATAAAATATCTTTAACTTTAAAAATCGGAAACTAAATTATTATTCCTAATCAAGATTAGTATTTCGATCAAGATTCTTATTCTTGCTTGCTATAATATTATTGTTCGCACAATTGTGTTCCTAGTAACAAGCCGTACAAGTTAAACTTTATCTTTCTTTTGCAAACAATATATATGTACGGAACTTAAAAGCTTTGTACAATATATTGTATATCCAAGCAGATATTACGGATATACTTGTTGAAAACGCTATAAGCGTTAGATTACGCACAACGTTTTCTCAACATATGTTATTCTAGGTATATTCAGGGAGAAAAAAATACTGCAGAATTTTATTTGGCCGCAGTTGAAAAAGTATTATGTATAAAATATAAGTTATTTCATATTAAAATAAAAATTACATAGGGAGCCTTACTGTGACTGTGCATTCCTATTACCATGTGAATGTCGATATATAATGCCGTGACGGCGTAAATTATTTCGAATTATATCGACGAATACACTGCGAATTCACATTATTTTACGACAGACTGAACCAGTTTAAATTGCATAGTTACTGATACTTCGTATGCCAATTGTGATATTTGTTTTCGCAATCACATTGAAATAAAATAACATTGAAACGAACGAATGCATTATTGTCAATTGTCATTATAAGCTTGAATTACAGATATCCTTTATTATAGGCATGCGCCATGTGTTAAGTCTATTTGCAGCGTTTGAAAATAAACGGTGCGTGATTCAGTAAAAGTCTAAAGATATCGAGTAATGCAAACGTTTTCGTCATGTAAATTAGTTGATTAGAAGACGTAACATTATTTTGAATAGAAACGAATTAATTGTTACAAAGTGTTAATTGCAATAAGCTGCCATAGCATCATAAATATCGCATTAAATGAAGGTATGAATATCTAAATGTATTGAAGCTCTTAAGTGTACAGTAAATAGACTCCATGGATCTTATTTGTCACGAATATAAGGAAAATTACATTAAGATGTTGCACATGCGCAATTAAAACAACTCTTATCTATAGATACAGAATGACAATTATTAAATTGAATAGTATGACAAGATACGACCTCTCTTAGATATTTTTACTTTTTTTGCAATATAAAAAACTAGATAATTTACTTATAATTCTGAATAAATCTTATAATCAAAAAATAATAATAAACAAATATATTGTAACGTTAAACTAAGCATTATATATTATAGATTTTTATTCTCGCCTTCAAACTTCGCTTTAAACGCGACAGAATCGTAAATCTACCTTTTCACTTACTACGTACGCGCATTCTGAGGGTTCAATCTTTGCAAAATTCATGACGGTAGAAATTCAAAATACAGACAAGACACTGTTTCCAAAAGAAAATGTGAGAAATGTGGATTTGCATAAAAGAAACGAAAGATTTAAATGGGACGTACAAAACCATCTTCGACCTCGTCGATCGTACGCATGCAACACAGTTAAAAAAGAATAATACTGATTCACGCAGAACAGGAAGCAATTAACGTGTACAATCGTTCTCGGAGAAAGAAATCAAATTGTTTCACTCAACTATGCAACGATAAAAACTCTTTATCGATGGAAAACTTTCTTTCCAGCTTGTCAGTAGAAATCCTCTAACTTGTTTAATATCGATGTTAATGTGTGATATTTCAAAATAATGATTCTTTAAACAGTTTTACAATTAACAAAATTATTCGAAATTTAAAGGATAATAATGTAAAATTTTCTAAGATAAAATATCAACTCTATTTCTGTGCAATTCACACTTATTTTCTTTAAAAAAATATATAATACTACTGTTTAGAAATTCAATATATCAATCTGTAAAGTTTTTCCTTCCTTCTGCTATAAAACATTCGAGCGAATAAAAAATACATCCAAAAATTCAAGCAGTATTAACAACTATTGTTTCAATGCAACTTCCATAAATATATGTTAAAATCTTTTGATAAATCGCGCAATAAATTGTCTGTGATTCATATTTTATTCGTCCGGCATTATATGAATTGTTCTACGTGTAATTTCTCTTTGATTGACAAGATATTTACGAAAATACGTATATATGTAGAAAGAATTTCTAATACATCGCTGTTATCGGTAAATTTTTATGCGTCCACATTAGGATAAATATTGCACGTGTTGACCAACGAGATCATAAAAGTGAAAAAAAAAACAAAGATATCATTCCAAGACTTCAATTGCATGTCAACCTTGCGCAAATCCTAGGATAGCGTCACATATTTCCACGCTTTGCAATAATGCTATGTAATAACAGTCACGCAACGTTTTTATTGTATATTGTCGCATACCTAACTCACTGCGCAAGTTTCCGTTTTGATTCGAAACGCTTTTAGCTTCTCGTGCAATCGTTCGCACTATTTCACTTCTGAATACCCTGGGAAACACTTTCAAACCATATACTTAAGTAACAAATTGTTAGGAGCAATATCGGACAGCGAAGCAATCTCATTAGAACATAATGGATTCTCGACTTAGGTCTTGACCCTTGCAACTAAATTACTAACGGTACTAAACACGCGAGAAAACCGTCTAATAAAGTAAAAATCAGATTGTTTCTGTGAATGATCAATATTTAATCTTATCGTTAGTTCAATTTTAATTTTTAGAAGATAAAGCAATAACAGTTATACTATGTTAGCTAAGTTTATTTCGTAACTACAACAGAAGTATAGAGAAAACGTAAAATTATTTGTTGATGTCTACAAATGACTTGCAATGTCAAATGCACAAAATCAAATATCAATGTTCCATTCACTTCGAAAGAGGTACTTCAAGTTGAACACACAGTTCATTCTACTGATTTGTTTACGAAGAGTTGTATAAACTTGGTTATATTTGTTCTCATACTTCTGCATGTCTCTAACGTTCGCAAGCACTGTAAAAAGAAATGACTTACGTCAATCTGTTGTAAATAGTTTCGAAGATTCCAGCTATCATAATAGGACGCACGTATTCAAATAGTGTACATTGTTATGTCTAGAGCACCTTTTATACTTTTTCAGATAATATAATCGTTATGAAAATTCAACGAACGATACACAACCACGCAATGCACTAACGATATTTTTCATTGTATAATCCGCAAGCGACGGCACATAACTGACTATACAAAAAATAACTAGAAAATTATCTTTAACTCTACGAAATAATGCATGCTGTGTTTATCTCGCAACGGGTGAACGTGTCCGTTTTATCACGACTGAAACTCAAGCAACGTGAAAAGTCGATATTCGCTTTGCGAGCTAAGAAGAAAAGATCAAAAACAAAGCAACCTACGCGAAGAAAACGCGCAATTAAAATCTAATAAAATGCATGGTGAAAATTTTGAATTTATCAAAGAGAGCAAAAGAGATTTTGTTTTCCAATTACTAAATAATCATTGCTACCTCTACCAAAATGTGTCGACAATCATGAATATCTGTGAAATATATGAAAACTGTTTTCATTTTCCATTATATGATATATGCTTTTATATACAAAACCGCGTCGTATCTAGAGAATAAAATTCCCTCATTATAAGATTAGAATCTTTACTAGATATCGTATTAATTTATATATAACTCAATATAATTTCAATATAATATAACGTGAATATATTCAACTACATTGCACTTGCATTCATTTCAATATTTCTCTATATTTTAACATATTAAATGTCTCGTGATGGTACAAAATTCAAGCAAATTTAATTTATACCACATTAGAATAATAGTGTGTAGGTTTTTTATATGAAATACTATAGGATCGCCACAATTAACAATCACATTCACATTTCACAAATATCCGTCACTTTTCTTCACAGAATAATTAACTGGAATTTTGAGCTAAAACTTTTCGAACATAAAACTTGTCGGAGTTCAAACAACTGCGAAGTTTGTTCGCCACAGGCAATTCTCTTTCTTGAGAAGAGTTATGCCAATTAAGATACTTTTGTGATCGGATTCCAATGACATTTTGCTCAGAACTTATAAATGGGTCTTTCGTAGGGTTGGGAAACGACCTGGAAAACGAGAATTACATACGTTCTTCGCACAAAAATGGTCAGCTGGTTTTGTTGATCACTGTGTATTTTTCACAAGCAATAATGATGCTGTTTGGGAAATGCTTTTTACGTAAAAGATGGATAGGGGAAAGAAAATAATATGATACGAGGGTGTTCGAATCGCAATCGTTTTACAGATCGAATCGGTGACCTGGATATACACGACATGATAGTGTATTAAATCGTATATTTAGAAAATGATAAAAAAGACTTTTATTCATGTAAGAATTTTTAGGAATATTTGTTTGCTCCTGCGTTTATTGCGTACCATATATATTTTCTAACATTAGTAATGTAAATTAAATAATTCTCATTGTAAATCTGTCTGTTAATTATAAGCTTCATTAATAAATGGAATAAATTGAACAAGAGTTGACAAATGCCGCATTTCAAAGCGGATCGAATTTTAATTTGTCAACGAAACAAAATCGATGTTCGCATTTCCGCGACGATGAATTCGACAATCACGTCAATTTTCCGTGACACATATGTCAAAACATGGTCGCTACGTGCAAAGCAATTGTTAATAAAAACAGAAAATGTGAGATTTCGAAATGGGCACTGTGGCACAACGCTATCACAGGCGTAATTCATTGCGTTTCAGCTCGCAGGTTATCACGCCGTCGCGGTCGCGATGAAACTGCACGTCGCTATAAAACAGAGTCCTTATTCCGTTTCTGTGAAACGACAGAAGAAAAATAACTAGAGAAAAAAGAGTACCATGACTTTGCGCAGGCAAAGCAGAAGGAAATACGAAACTTTGCTCAAAGAAACTTCTTCCCCGTTTTTCCCGAACTATGGTGCGACAAGAAATGCAGATAGCTCTCACTGCCGTCGCAACGTTGAGAAAAATTCGTGAAAGGAAAAGATGTCTGAACATAAATGTGCGAATCTATAAACATGCAATGTAGTATGTGTCCGCGAATCTTTAAATATATCATAAAACAGACAATTATGTCAAAAACAATTTTCTCATTCAGTAGTTCAATAGTTTTAAAAAATTAAGTAAAAAAATGAACTTTTCAATATACTTAGATCTAAAAATAAAATTATATAAAATTTTACAAATTTGTAACAGAGAAATTTGCCAAAACTTTTTCTCACGCCCTTTAAAACTGGAAATACGAGGAAAAGATTTTCAATCCTATTTTTGTCAAATTTCTCTATGCTGTCATTCACTCAATCATGCTTATTGCAGAAAAGCTTTTTCGCTTTGAACGTTCAAAGGCAGAGCGACCTGATTTTAAAGATCTTATTACACACAGAATTCTCTTCAATATTGTATTAGTAGGGAAGTATTAAATTACTTAAATAGAAGGCATAATTGTTTCGTGGTCGATTCCTAGGAGCAATTTTACACAAAGTGTACCACTGAATAATAACTGAAAAACCTTTCGATTATATCCCTTCTCAATATGACCGCCATGTAAAATCATTTAAAACAGTTCAATAAGGTTGAGTTCCACAATGCGACATACTTCGTTGACTAACTTTCAAAATTCAACTTCTTATCGTGAAAACTAATTATCGTACAACTTTATCTTATATATTAAACAATACCGAGGCATGTGATAAGAACGTCTTTATTTTTCGGCGTGACGTATATTCAACAATAAACAATTAATATATTCGTGACCGCCTAAGAATTGAAACTTTGATTCGCCTTATTTTTACGGTCGCCCAAGATATATTTCTCTTCAAAAGATATTTAGAAAAAAAAGAGAAAATGAAAGCAATATAATCTGAACAAACACACAGATATGCAAAAAATAATACTCGAATAAAAATTCGAAAAACAGTGAAGTATTCTTCTAAATTTTGAGCTTCTGAAATATGTCAAGATCAATTTTGTTTCCCATTCCTAACACGAAAAAAACAATAACGATCGTTGACGAGAGATATAACCCGCCCATTAATGAAGTATCAGAAATAATAGAGACAAGAATTTAAAAAAAAAACCGTGTCAATTTGTACTTTCATGTCTCGAGACAGTTAGACCTCAATTAGTGTATTTATCATGTAAAAAAGTCACAGGCTTCTATCTTTCACGTAAAATTGTGAATAAAAGACACTTTCTCTTTCTCTACAAGAAGAAAATTAGAAAATAAGAAAATAACAAAAAGTTGTTATGTCAATGTTATATTTTGAAAGTAACGATAGTTCAAAATCGCTATTACGATTGTCCAAAGCAACGATAATTTACGCTCGAAGAAATTCAATTCGTTGCGCCAAATCGAAAATCATACCAAAGCTCAACTAAATGCTTTGTCCATTTTACTTACAATGCATATAATACACTTCTAGACCACATTTAAGCGGGAATCCATTTCTAGGGGTTGTGCAATTACGCAAATTGGATCCATGTTCTCTTTATTCCAGACTCGATTCGTTTTCTACGCACTGCGTGATAATACTTTCACGAAGGAAGCAATCAAGCTTCGCACTTCAATGTCCGGAAATTATATCCTCTTCGTGCGACGAGATCGTATCGTATAATATGTTTACGATCCGATTCAGTTTATGACGAAAGTAAAGTGCTTGCTGCATCAATTCTATAATACGAGCGCTTTTTTACAGTATTCTACAATCGGTATTTTCGAGAAATGAGGTAACGAGACTTCTTTTAACGTTTCGATTTATTTCACTCAACTATCTACCGTAATAATTATCTTTCTCTCGGTATCGCGTTCAAATTATTACATATATCAAATAAAATATTTCTCTAAAAAATAACGAACGTAACAGAACTTCCCAAATGCAGTTAATTCATTAATAAAATTATTTCGGGTTCAAAAACGTAATTTAATAAGTTCCAGAAAAAAATTTCGCGCGAGATCCGATATTTATCTCAATTTTGCGCAAATCACATTAGTTTCGCTCGGTACTCTCGATCAGGATGATCGTCTCGACTATCGTCTCAACTATCCAAGTCAACGAACACCAATTCCCAAGATTTCCCATGTGCTTTCTTATCGAATTTTTTCTTCAAGATTTATCTCCGTTGCAAAAAAAGACACAACAATCTACGATGTAAAAATTAGAGATAAAACGAAATTCATTTCTGGTTATCCCAAAGTAATGTTCTCTCAACAAAACTTTGATCTGTATTCTCGATGTATTCTTTTAATGTCAAATTAGTTTATTTAACTGCGTAGCACATTTAACGTTAAATATATATATCTAATTTTTACTTCACGATGATTTTAAATACATTTTTCTTATTAAAATTTAATCAAATTCAAACATTCAACGATATGAAAAATGCAGTGTTAGATACAAACCACAATCTATACCGTATTAAACAATCGTATTAAAATCAAACTTTTTTTTAGAATCTAGAAATCTTTTTTAGAAACTTTAAACAATAACAAGAATTTATGGACTTTCATGATCGTTGTGTGTATCGCTTGCAATAAGAAAGTTGGAAAATGGAAAAGTTTTCGATGCAGGAAAAAGTTATCGAAGTACACGTAAAACGTGCTACAATGTTCACATGTGATTCCTTATATGTCTAGGCACGTCAAATAAACACAATAAAATTTGTTCTAAGCGACTTCGATCATCCGTCTTTTCTGAAATCCTGATTATTAAAAGTTCAAAAGATCGAAGTATCAAAACAAGATTCTTTGAAAAGAATCAACATCCCACAAACCATATAATAAAATTACCAATAAAATTAGATCAATCACTCTCCAACACTACGAATCAGCGTTCACCGAAAACCGAAAGCCAAAACCGAAATGTCAAGAAACGTTCGTGTCGCGCGTATTACGCGTGTCGTAATATTTACTACTCTTTTTCCATCGCGGGCGCAAACTGTCACAACACGTTGCGTCCACGTCTCACCTATTTCACGTCACACCACTCGAATTAACAGCGACGTGTCCAATGGCCGGCTCGACAACCGGGTAAGCGCAAACATGCGACGGGCGCGGGCGTGACAAGCCAAACGGAATTCCGGCAAAAGGAAACTCCGCGTGACTTGCTCGTTAAAGCTCCGAAAGCTCCGTCAGCGCGCTGCAGCAACGTTTATGCGCGACTATCAGCTTTTCGGCGTAGAAGCACGCGCGACGCGATTCGACGGCGTGCGTCGCCGGCGAGCGCGTGCGTCGCTTCTCCCGACGCGAAAACCGCGAAGAAGCCGGACACCTCGCGGAGCAAAACGCGCGCGCGACCATCCGCAAGGCTGTCGCGGTCACAACAAAACGTGAGGCTGCCCACCGGGTGCCACGAGGAGTGGCAGGGTCGTGTCATCGACTCCTCGACCATTGCGACATCTTGATATTGTACGATCTAACCACAAGCTCTAAGGATTTCTGGCTGCCAGGTGCACCAAGTAACCAGGTTACCAAGCAACTCCCTCCTTGTACTTGAACAAATACGTCTTTATGATTGAAAAGGTTTGCATAGGTTTACGAACTCACGAATATTAAATTAAAATAATGATGATGTCTATCAAAAAAGTATCTCGTGAAGAACTCTTTGTCACATCAATATTACGTTGTGGGGTAACATTGAAAGTGATACACCTGAGCGGCGCACCTGACAACGGGAACCACTTCGACATCGTTTCATTCCCGACAGCGGAAATAAGACGATGTAACATTATTTTCCAATATAATGTAACGTTGACATAATGAATAGTCGTTATTTCTTAACAACTTTTATATATCATATTTTAATGACTCTTAAATAATTCTTCTTTCTTCAAAATAGATATCCGTTTCATAGAAATTAATTTCTACGGCAAAAGAGATAGAAATAAATCTTTGACATTACATTCAAATTATTTGATAGAAAAATATAATACTTGAAAAAATACGTTTGTTAAAAAGAACCTATAGTCGAAATTATATTCCATTTAGACAATTCAGGCAATTGAATGGAGATTTAATAAGATTGATCATATTAACTCTATTCATTAAAATTTTTCAATAATTCGACTATTATTATGAAGTTCATCAAATATTTCAATGTAATATTTATAATAGACTTATCATTAATCTAATTTATTCCGTCTGCAAATACATTAGAACAATATAAATATTGATATAAATAAATAGCTTTTTCATTATCCAAATGGACTTCTCAAATTAAATCAAATTACAGCGAAATCTTCATTTAAATAGAAAGGGATTATCGCGTCCCTAATAATATTTATAATGTTTCATGTCATTTGCTTCTTATTTAAAGAAATAAAAATATATCGGTGTTCACTTATGTCATCTTACACAGTATTAGAGAAAAGTGTGATATATTATAGTAAGACATACGCTTACCTGGCGTATAATAAGCTTCTATGTTATCTAATAAGAGGGATTAAATTGCTACTTTATTAACATAGAAGCTGATTCTCTTAGACTCTGCTTACAATATTACGTCACCTAGGAATAGAGAAACATAATCAAAATGGGAATGTTTATCATTATGCTCCCTGTTTCATCTTTACCTGTTTTCTCTTATCATCACTTTTTTTAATGACTGACAGATGGTTACTTTTACGATTCTAACAAAACTTTGTTATCGTATCTGCTGATGATCGAAATATAGATCGAATTTCTGCAAGAATACATATATGTATGAGCATGTGCCAAATTCGAACATTTAAATAACTTAAATAACTTTTCCAATTAAATAATCTAATTATACGAGATCCATGTTGAATATCAACAAACGAAAACTGATGCAAGAACAGCTCGTTTGGTACACGGAACATTGATTTTTGCGGATCGATGAAAAGCTGCAATGTGTAAACTTTACAGTCGGTAACTATCCCAAACGACAGGAGATAAAATCATCGGCAACTTCTAGATATACCTGCGATGAAAAGTTTTATACTATTTGCAAAAAACATATCCCGAGTTACCGACCAACAAAATAACAGGAACTAGTAACTAAAAATTTCGCGAGAAGATACATTCACGCTTCTCACTTTTCGACGTTGATAAAGCTTGAAAGGGTTCAGAAACTGATAACGCAATATGGCGTGCTTGAAATTACGCCATCCCCAGGAATATCCCACGATAATATGCTAGCATAATTGATAAGTTGGAATAGCACAAGAATTAATTAAAATTTCTCAAGATATTTTTAGATTGTTTCATTAGTTTGCATATGTATAATATAATCCATAGTTTCATTTTACACCGCGAATGCTAAAATAAAACACACTATTAAAATGATAAGCAAGATATGATAAGAATAATCGCAAACAGCACTAATACGTATGACTTTACTCGAGTGTGATAAGCGTATATATTTAAATATTTTTTCTGTATAAGTAGAAAAATTATTTAAATATATACGCTAACTTGTTAATTGCGAAGTTATTTTAATCATAATCATTACTCGAACCGTGTAGTCGGATCTTTAATGGATCAGTGCACATTCGCATCTATATGGGCTGTGTGACAAAGTCAAGATGACCTTCATAAGCATGCAAATTTATGTTAACGATGACATACACAACCAAATTACCATGATAATAACATACAGATGGATCTGTTTTCCAGCGGACCCACATGAATCTGCGCCAAGCAGTTAATTATTCACATCATAATCTACGAAAGGAATCCGAAAAAAGAACACTGTAAGAACGTCACACATTCTAATGGCACCATTAATTTTAACGACACTAGATTCTATCGTTAAATATTAAGTACCACTAAAATCTCGTTGCAAAATAACTGCAGCGATTTTTGTTTTGGACCTACGTCAGTAACTTATACACTAAAATATAAATTCTCGAATCCCACATTTAGCAAAAAAAAACGAATTGTAATTATAATTTATTAAATTATATTATATTAAACCTCACTCCGTTTTAAAGTGATGTAAACGCACTTTCGCAATAAGTTTCCATTATTACTTGCTATGCGCGCAACTCGGTGCGGTTTATCGCGACCGAAATACGCTGTTATGGAAACGGAAATTACAGGAAACAGCAAGGGAGATTCTATTAGACTTACCTAAGTGCACGCCACTCCCCGTCTGTGGTTGTGGTCGGTGCGGATGTGCTCTTACTCGGAAGACTCAAACGAGGACCGATGCGCAATGTCATGGGTCGTCTCCTTCGCGTGTAATCTAAAATAATCGAACAGTACAGAGAAATCTCCGAAAGCGAGGAACATGCTCCGACGTTTCGCGCGTAATCCATTTTCTCCCAGGGGAGGGGCAACATTGTGCTACCTGGAAGGCAGGTGTTTGCAGAGAAAACATCGATTTAAAGGGATTACCACCCACATGGGATTGAATGGTGATGATGATAAATTCGAAATTTCACCGCGTGTATACAATACATAGCACGATTTTATAGCATTTTGTCCCGTAAAAATCGAACAGTGTAGCCGACTGTATTAAACTTATCATGCAATTATATTTGGACAGGCAACTGATACTTTAAAAATTTTTGTCAATACTAACAATAAATTAGTGTTGATAAAAGTTTCACTCTGTATTCTATTGTGCATTGTCTTTAAAATAAAAACATTATTTATTTTTAAAAAGTTTTACATTTAAATAAACTAATTTAATAAAAAACTTATTAAATATTATTTAATAATTACTAAATAAATAAAATTTCAAACAAAGGAAGATTTATAAGTCACCTCCGAAAAATTCGTTTTCCAGTTTTATTATAAATTTCAAAAGTAATTTTCAAAAGTGACTGTTGGAAATGTTTATTTCCATCTCACTATTATTTAAAATACTCTATTATTTGAAATATTTATATCTCTAACAACGACTACAGCTTAGCTTTCATATTGTGTTTTTTTCTCAATCAATCAATCAATTATTATAAAGAATAAAAGCCGATGAAAAAAATATAGTTTTTTTTCTTCTTTCTCACGTGCTTCATGCAAAGTAATAATTTAAAAATCTTACCATTTGCGGAACAAAGTGAGTTCCGTCCGTGAAAGACATTCGGCGATAAGTATTGTGAGTGTGGGTTTGTAGGGGTTGGCGGGGAGGTTCGACTCGGAGCCAATGTGACGGTCCAAGGCGATGCTGCATCTCGTGCGACATTTGATTCCGTCGAGACAACAGGAATCTCGTTAGTCACCCGCACTTCTATTCCCACAGACTGTTAACAACAAAATACTTGTATTTAAAAAATATTATATAAAATATCTTTACAAGTTTCATATACATATATAAACGTATAGCTATCACACATTTCATCAAACTTTTTAATATTCATATTTATTCTTTTTAATTTTATGAGTAATATATGTATATTTATATTTATTCAAAAATCTATTTAAATTTATGAAAAAATCTTATTACTTTATTATAAACAATAGCAACATATTTTTCATTTACAATTTATACTATTATTTACTCTACAATTACAATTTAAAACATATTATTGTTTCGATAATTTAACCAACATTGATTCTCATGTCTTGTCAAGGACAATATAAAATAAAAAACTTTTATCACAAATTACTTAAGTCTATCGCATTTATGATAGCACCGTTATACATCAAAGTATGCTAATAACGTCAAAGAAAATTTTATTCATCTCCGTTTCATATAACTACATACTAGACCACAAATTCGGTTATAACTAACCGAAATTTATTCGGAAACATGGTTCATACGTGGATCGCATCAAACTATAACTACTGTTACATTGCTATTATTACGAACACAATTACGTACAAACGGTGTCGCGAACAGACAACAGATACGTCTACGGTACTATAAAATGTAATTAACCATCAAATACAAACGTTTGTAATAAAATCGAAACGCTTAATCGAATTACAAATATTATTGCATGCCGTGATTAAGATTATATCTGTCCTCGATCGGTATGTAATGGTATGTTGACCGTGCTCTGTATAACTGCCCATTTACCAATAAAATAGTATAATACAAAGCAAAGTGTACAATTTCCACTGTAGCACGGAAATGTTTGTATCGTCGGACTAGAAAGCTATAGTAGAACAAATTGATACGATTAATTGAATTCATTAAAAGTATTTACGGGATCTATTAGAATTGAAATCCTTTCAGAGTAAAATACTCTGGTGCTAAAGGTGCCAATAATTAATCGTGAAATTCCTCTTTTCCAGAATAAATTACTCGCAATTTACTACATAATAATTAAAACTGACAATTAGCTTTATTTTGGAAAATAAATAGGTATATTTAGATATTACAAAATATCAAGATTTTACCAAAATTCAACATGTGTGAAAAATCATGTTCATAATTAAAATTTAATGTCAAATTTTGTAAAATTGTAAATTAATATTTATTTTATAAATTAAAAATCGTGTCTGTTACCTGTTTCTATTTCATATCGTCGTATCGGCGAGAAATTTAACATCGTCAAGTGGTAAATAATGTTGTATACACATATAGACTTGTTATACGAAATTGTAATGCCAATGCAGGTTAACTAAATCACTACGCGTAGGAATAATTGGAAGAATGATTATTGCATACCAAAATGGTCGACGAATACCGAGTAATTGTCTAATTGATGAACAGTTTCGTATCGAGAAAATATGGCTTCGTTATCGCAGCCTTGCTTTTTGGCATACAATGACAGAGTATCGCGTTTGCATCAAATGGAATAAATAAGTGAAATTATAAAGATATAAAGCGTTCTCGTTAAAATGATATTTTTGCATTTCTCTCCGCTTCTCCAAAGTGACGCAGAATGCAATGTAAGCTCAATATTCGTTCAATGTTACAAATAGCATTAAAACCCGTAAAGCTCTTATTGAATATACAATGAAATTCCGCTGCAACGAATACCGATATAACATTTTTGTTATAATGAAATTTCATTCAATATCTAACCCCGATATCTATATTTTACTTTTTTAAATATGGACAGACATTGCATTTATCAAAGACTTTGCATTTATCATGAAATCTAAATTTCATAAACTATTTCTAGAAAACAAGTTAACTATTATACGAGATATTATATCTCATATATTTTTAATATGATTTTAATGATATTAATGATATATAGATTTCAGAATATAATCGTCGAACATGGTAATAATGTGATTATGAAACTATGCGTTTAAATATCACAAATAAAAGGAAATTATGTCCACAATCAAATACACTTGACAGTAACGTATTCGATATAAAATTTCATTTCCGTTAGGCTTGATTACAACGATTTTTGTCACTGCAGTTTGTTGCATATGTTGGCATTAATTTCGCCATCGGTTTGCACGCTTTGAATTTTCCGTTCAATGGAAATAGGTACAAGGACACGAATATCGATTGGAACATCAGTAACTGCTATTGATGATCAAGGAACAGGATCTTTGACAAACACAGTTCTTTCAAATGCTAAATACTACGCAAATCAATGGATAATCTTATTACATTCGGTACATATTCGGTACATATATCAGCACATCGTATAACAATTTTTACGAAACTCGTTACAAAATTCGTTAATTACAATTCATTATCTTTTTTTTTTGTTGTAAAACCTCGTTACCTACATTTTCGACAATTTTTAAAATATTGACATTATTACGTTAACAAAAAATAATGCCGACTAGTGACGACTAGAATTTGTCTTAATATAAAAATTTTAATCAAATTAATTCATTAATAATCTTTTCAGTTGTGAAATTTTGTCATTCTGATAAAATATCATTCTGATCCAAATTAATACATTTGCTGATAAAATTTTTCTGCTATCATTTTTAATGATTTTTGATATATTAAAATGTGTTAAAAAATAAAGATTAAAGTTATCAATTTTGTTAAACGGATCATATTATTAATTATAAAGTGATTTTTGACAATATATGATTTTTGACAATATATTATCAGAAATATGCAAAAAGTATACTTCTTCTTTGTGTTTAATTCACATATTTTTCCTTCCGAATCAAATAAACGTGCCGAGCAGACGTTACTCGTTTATTTACCACAGCAAATATTTATCAATGATGCAAAGCTGTTCTATTGCCCTGTGAACCACAAGTCGTAATTACATATCGATCGAAGGGTTTCCCTCTTAACTGTATTTTCTTTCAAGACGAATTCCAATAACGGATAACTGTCTTTCTGGTCTTAGTGTTTATTCAGTCCATTGGCCGAGCCGATTAACCTTCAGTCTTCAACTGTTTTCCGTAATCGGTACAAGTATTGTGATAATCATCTCACATAAAATTTTCAAAAAAAAACATGGGTAATAAAAGAAGATTCAAAGGTACAAATCAAATACGGCATATATGTAAACTAATTAAGTAACAAGTCTTTTATTTACCTTATTACGTTTTTGAAAATTTTATATTAGATGATTATCACAATGTCCGTAAAATCAAGTGACGGAAAATCAAAAATATTACAATCATATTACAATCATAGCATATACATATGTAAACTAATTATAAGTTAAATAACAATTATAGCATGTAATGTACATCTAATTAAGATCTTTAGTCAGCAATTTTATTTATGTGTAAATTTAAATTATTCAACAATTTGATTTTTGAAGTAAAATTGTAATGATATTTGAATATTTAAAGATGTTTACTTCTATTTTATAACCCCATTCACAACCAAATTTCATTTAAGCAATATCTTATTTCGTCAGCATCGTTACCAAAATAAGATTCGTCATTTATCATGTGAAAATTAGATGGTAGAATTCTTAACGGTAAAAAGGTATTTTCTACCTTTTTAATTGTTCTGTAAAATAATTCCAGCGAAATGAGCCTCGATAAAAAGAAATTAACGAGGGGAAAACGTCAAGCCCATAACTTTCCGACGGAAGCTGTTGGGTATCGTATAATTTTTTCGAGTCTCGAAATTATGTATTTGTCACATATCTCGAAACTGAAACTTATCCACACATTCCACACTTATATATATATATATATATATATATATATATATATATATATGAGCTATCTTTATAAATTTTTGCTCACATTGAGGATTGTGTTGCAGTAACTTTATCAAAAAAGTTCATGATAGTTTATGAAGTAATGGATGTTCTCTTCAAAATGTTAACAGACACAAAACTTTCAAAACAGATAGTATACATGTTTCATAGAGAAATAAAGTATCGCAGAACAAAAAAATGCTTTGCTGCAATAGCTTGGCAGTAAAATGACAAATAGATATGCAGTGAAAAAATATACATTATACATATATAATATTGCAGATTTGAAAAATATTTATGAATTTTTATAAGTGTATTTTGAACATGTAAACGAAGTTTTACATTGATTCAACGAGAGAACTTGAACAAATATTAAGCGAGATTATATCCACTTGCATATATCGAACGAAAATCACAGTACATACACAAAAAGAGGATTATCCCCTGTATATATAATAAAAACAATACATTTGTGTGTGCTCGACGACACGGTTTGCAACGCACGGGCTCTATAAAGGTTCGTGAAACATACAGGGAACCATTACTGTTTATTCAAGGGACACGTGTTCTTGTCTAAAATCAATACACTAGTAACCTATACATAATGTAATCACCGATTATTTTTCGGTTGAGCAGTAAAAAATCGATCGCTTGTTACAAAATTCTCTTTTTTCTTCCCGCGGGAATTCTCATATTGCTCTCTACCTCTTATCTAAAGATGTATTTCTCAAATTTCTTATGAATAAATTTTACAAATTAAATTGCATATGAGAAATGGTACTTGTTTTTTCTAAATAAAAAAATTACTCGAAATATTATACGTGAGTAAAAAAGAATGTTAGGGAATCTGTAAAGATTTAGACTATTTAAATATGGCTATAAGTTTTAATTTAAATCTCAACTTTCAAAATAACTTGAATTGTACTTCAGAAAATTGAATGTGTAACCGTCGTCATTATCAAAGTAATACGAAATAATTTTCTAAATGTTAAAATATTAATATTAAATGACATCTATGTATATATCAGCAAGAAAGATTACTTTCATACAAAGAAAAAATACGATCCTTTAAAATTTTATTCGACGAAGGTGGAACTGAATATCTTATTTT
This sequence comes from Crematogaster levior, assembly GCA_901521435.1. Lineage (NCBI taxonomy): Eukaryota > Metazoa > Arthropoda > Insecta > Hymenoptera > Formicidae > Crematogaster > Crematogaster levior. Next base: position 163,579 of record CABEGB010001413.1, on the reverse strand, counting down.
GATAGGAATTCTCAAGAATCAACAATCTCACCCTACAAACGAGAATAACAACCAATATACCGTCATTGGGTATATCTAGAGCCACTAGCAAGTCTCAAGGGAATAAACCGAGATCCTAATATCCTTGCACGCACGTGCACATGAGGGAACGTCCTGCGTAAACGGCAAAGATAAATTGAACTGCTGCGCCTGACGGAATCTGATAACTCGAACATTCCGTAGATGTACTGAGACAACAATTGATTAATGAGCAAGGCTTCCAAATAAAAACGTTATACTAATTTTGTAATTTTACTAAGTTATCCCTTATTCTGCTTTATCTTACAATTAATCGTATCTTTCAGGATTTGAATATTTAAAAATAAAGCAGAATATACTGTTTTCTTTATTTTTTTTTTTTAGAAAATCCAGTGCACAGTAATCTAATCAATTATTAAAATTTTTAAACTGAATTCAAATATAATTTTTAAAATTAATTTTTCATTTTCTTAAATAACAGAACATTAGAAACTTAAATACATTGATATAAATATTTTATTTCTTCAAAATTATTGTACAAAGAGTTATTCTTCTCAAATTTCTGAAAAATATGCTCAAACACTATTGTATTTATGGACTGAACTTTATATTATAATAATATACACTAATTTATAACATATACAATATATACTTCCTATTTTCGAGAATAAAATAAATATATCTACATATAATAAATAATTCCTACTACAATATAAAAACAACGTAGACAATGTCAGAATCAATGACTAATTTTATATAAGCATCTCTCTGAATTTTTAAGCTCATTTACTTTGTTAAGAACATGTTTTAAGTTTCCAAAAGAAAGGATCAAATTATAGAGAAAGCTCCTACTCAGTCTTTCAACTTTTCCTTATTTCGCCGATAGCGTTGTTACGCGGATAAAACGAAACATCCATCAGGTGAGTTCCCTTCCTTCGAAAGTATACATCTGATGTGCTATCAGAAGATAAATTCCCTCTAGAAATACATCTCTGACTGCGTACAATTCGTATCATTGTACTCATCCTAGCAAATTAACACAATCTTAAGTAACAAAGATAATTTTAACAAATAATAGATATATAACTATCAAGTTTATTGCACATGTTTGACAAATATCAATCAAAATACGAGACTGATAGCGACTGTACTTATTAATTAATTGTTACATCGCTTAACTTGAAGTTAATCCGTTCCGTGTTCGCAGCGTTAATGGCCGAAAAATTCGATAATGGCATCGATAATTTTATCCTGTTACCGTACGGTACGATATGATTAATATGATCGAGTTAATGGCTAATTAAAACGTAATAGGTTGTCCTACAGTCTACAAAAAATATACAATCAAAATTCATTTTTGTGTATTCGCATTTTAAACGAATAATTTCTGCAAAATACATTATTAATGTATAAATAAATTATAATAAATAAATTATTATAATAAATATTATTATAATAAATTATAATAAATTATAAATAAAAAATCGGTTGAATATTTCCCTTCAATTATTCGATGTAATTCTTATTTGATTGATTTGATATTCTTACTCTGCACACTATCGATTCAAAATCAATGAACAAAATAATTTAAATTAAAAAGTTTAAAGAGTGATATCAAATATACTCAAAAGCGAACACAATAAAAAAAACCTCATCACTCCGAGTCATATAGATCGCGAAAAATACTTCGCGGAAAATTCTTTTATTTCAATAAATAATTTTTGTCTCGATATAAAACGCGCAAATTAATTACATTATTGCACGATAAAAGCAATAAAAATCAATCTCAACTGTTAAAATCAATAACGATATAAGTGCAGTTATGGGTCTGAGCGTGCAATTCTAGGAAATATAATAATGGTCAGTTATGATAATTAAAAATATGTTTAAACACTACAACTTGATATACTCATATTAGTTATATAAATTTTAAGTAATCATCAGAATATTAAAATATCATCAGTTAAGATATACATTGATCGTAAAACACCCTATATATGCGGAATGATTATTGCCCGGAAAATTTTCTAACTGGTTGCAACTGAGAACGACCTTTGACCTTCCGCTGCAGGAAGTCTCGATATCTCAAAAAGAACTATCTTTTAACGACGCAATTATCGTAATATACATAAATTAATTATACACAGTAAAAAAAGCAAGAGTATATTACTATATATTTTCGTTACTGTAAACATAAACAGGATTATAGAAACTGAAAAAATGACTAGAGATGATTTTTATAAATGTTGACATGACGACGTCAATAATTCGTTAATCGTTTAACGTTTGACATACGAGATACGTTCGAATAGCATTTGATACGAGAAAAGACGAGACGTGTCACGCTTTTGTGTGCACTCTTCTGCGCGCAAACTTTCACGTTTATCGGAAACTCGGCGGAACCCGTCGAAACGAACTTCCTCTTTCATCACACAAATGCATTCTTCAAGATAGAACGGTAAATGATGTAAAAGACTATCAAGGATATTATCAATGTTTATATGATATATTAATATTTATGTGATGTACTCATCATACTAAAAGATGTTTTGATTGAAAATCACATTATATTAATGAAATAATATGATAATCTGTACAAAATTAAAAATAAACCCAAAAGAAGTCTTTTTATTTTTTAACAAAAGAAGAAAACAGTCTTCTTTAAAATGAACAGAGAAATTGCTCAACCCTTCTTACTGACGATTAATTAACGAGCAACATTAATCCCTATCACCGTAAATTTATCATGTTAACATAAATTAAGTCGGTGCAAATTAACGAACATAACAAGACGAAAGTGGTGGGTAATGACTTTCGTCGAGATGTTCTGAAGGCTTTGAATCATAACTTCCCGGCAATAACTCGTGACTTATCACAGATAAGTTATATTCAGCGGTAACTTTATTCACGATCCAGCTCGTCGAGAAAATGAGACATGCCCTTATTCGGGATGAGATCAAAAGTGTGCACGCATTATTTATCATAGAAAGTGACGCGGCTTAGATTCACAATGAAGTGCTTTGTGAAAGTTACCATCGCGTTCACGACGGCAAATATTTTGACATCGTCAATGCATGCAGGTGTTTTTGTTACAACGAACAGAAGCTTCATTAACTTTGAAAGTAGATCCTTTTTAAGCAACCACAAGTGGTGGTATTACGAACAAGAAGGAAATGAACTGCATCAAATGTGTCTTTATTCTACGCCGAGAAGCAATATTCAACAATATTTAGTACTTAAGAAAATTAATTTTCATACTGGACAGGTTCGCGATGATTCCACTATTTACTGCAATGGAAAATTATCTCTGCTGTGCAATGTAACCCTCTTTCACAGTAATTATAATTTATTCGTAGCGCCAACAGCGACGACGCGCGAAATTCTGACGCCAATGAATTTATGACGTAGTTCATCGCGATCTTATTACAGGAACATTACTTATTACATATTTATTTTCTTCTAAATTTTTCTTTTAGTTTCTCGAAATAATATAATTAAACATTATCTCAATTTTGGAATATTTCTCTCTGAATACTCCGTGTATATATTTCTTTTGTATGTCACATTCCGATCTAAATATTCAAATGAATTTGTTCAAATAAATGAAAAAGGTGGTCGAATTAAGTAATTTTTTCAAAAAATTAATAGAGAAATATGATAAAAACATTAAAAAGAATTCTTAAAAATTTAAGAAATTTAAGTTGTTAAAACTGAATAAATGTTAAATGGAACACTCGAGATTCTTTGATATATTTTGTAATTATTAAATATATATTCTCATAATTCAATAATTATAAATTTTATTGTTAAAGAAAATAAAATATCATTGTGTTATGTGTATTTACTCAATTGCCTCATTTGATTGCTTGATTTCACCAAACACAATGAAAACTAACAATAGATAAAACTAATTAGTTAATGACAATAATAATATTATTGTGCACTATATTATATAGTCTTCAGTCAATTAATAATAATATTGTCCTATTATATTCGCGCTCAATTGCGAATACTTTCATGTCTTGTATATCGATATAACAAAATGTAAACATGTCCGTTCGCTTCCACGTAAACATGAGCGTGAATTAATATTGCTCATATATGATAGATGGCTAAATCGTGGAATTAATACAGAAATTAACATGCATGTTAAATTGCGAACAAACTTTATGTGAGAACCGCAAAGCCCACGCTTTGAAGCATAATAATCTAATCGACATATCCGAAAGAGTTGTGTAATCGCCAATCGCATTTCTCTCGCACATTTATCTGCATTTATCGAAACCGCACTGACGTATGTTCGACACAGCTTTGTCATTATTATGGTTCACTTAGGAGTAGATGAGTAAATCTTTCTGTAATCTAACAATCAAAAATTATAACATATACTTTATACTAAAATACTAATGTATGTAAAATAGCAAATAATATATGAGATAAATAATTTGAAAAGAAATCTCGATATGAATTTTTTATCGAAAACGGAGTACTATTTGCATCTCGATTTTACATAATCGAGTCGTATCGCCTTTTTAAATTCGCTATGGCGAACGACATTTCATAATTCAATAAACAACATGCATAATGAATAATGTATTTTAAAAAGTCCGAGGAAAAGACTTTCATTATTTATCATTAATACAATACCAATAATTCATACGTGAATTGCACTAATTTATGATAAATTAAACTTTAACAAAGGAAATGTAACTTCTGTTAATTTTTTATAAGAATACATTTTTTATAAGAATACATTTCTCATGAATATATCATCATGTATTAATACAATGTGGTGCGTAAAGTAACACGTAAAAATAATTTTCAGACTCCATATGTTTCCGCTTTGCCCATCTCGCTAACAGCACAGAAACGAGGCCAAAATTATTAGTCTCGAGGACACATACACATATATCGATAACTTTACGGGAAAGGGGCAAACAAAGCATCCGCAGACGACGGGTGAAGCGGAGACTCATAATTAGGTTGTTAGCTAATAGCGAACATCGTACGCAAATACGTGTGCGTGATACTACGCACAAATTGGTGTAAGACACTTACACGTCTTCTCAAAACACCATTTCAGATCTATTACACGTGTGCGTATAAGAGGTGTGGTGCGGAAATAATTTTTAGATCAACGACTACATCGAATTGCTACCTCTATTGACATCGTGAGGTCGTGTTTAATAAACATCAAACCAAATTAACAAAATTATTTAGTTAGCCAATACAAGAAAATTTCCAGATAAATTTCATTATGTGAATATAAGATCAAAATACAATCAACTAAAAAAATTTTTTTTAAATATAATTTCTTGTAGCACATTTATGTGAGGAAAATTATACTTTTACGTATGGCACTAATTATTCTACTTGCACGTCAAAAATGTATTGATTTCAATTTAAAAAATATAAATGCATTTATAAACAAAAACATAAACTTGATTAAATAAAATGCTAGAATAGATTTTGTTCAATTTTTTCCAATCATTCTCACATCATTGTCGACTTATTATATTATATATACATATATAATTTATATCATTTCCGTGCATGGAACATATTTAAAAAAAAAAGTATGTCTTGCGTGATTTGAAAAACTACTGATAATCGCACAGCGCAAGAGTAAGTATAATGTAAAAAGAAGTAATATTAATTGTGAATGTTATCAGATTTTCGCTCGCGAAGCAGAGCTCAAAGAGATCATAAACTCCGTCGTATTTAAGATTATTGAACATGCCCGTATACAATTTTCACTTTATTTCGCATTAAACTTGCCTTGCAATGGTTATCTCAACGTTTGCTCGTGTATTTACGCGAAAGCGTAAAAGCAAGAATAACAACAAAATTAATTTTTAAGCCAATTTTCAAAAGTATTATTGTTAAATATTAATTAAAAATATTAACAAAGTATTGATATATAATTTAAAACTAATATACAAAGTAATTAAAATAATTAATTTTAATTTTTCTAATTTTAATCTTTTCTTAATTAATTTTTTAATATCTAATAAAGTAAAGTAGTTTAAAAGAAGCCATGAACGTCAACGAGATAATATTCTTTATAATTATTCTTTCATATTTTTTCATATTTGTTTAGATACTAATATAAAAAATACATTTTATTAAAGTCATAGATCAAAAGGTACGTCAACAAACAAAAAATTACGCGCCTCACTTAGCTCTTTTATTTCTAAAACATAAACATTCAAATAGAGGAAATGCATGTGGTATTTTTACAGAAACCTGCATTTTAATATGTCAAACATGTGTGGTATAAAACGTTATAAAAACAGGCTAATAATAGTGAGAGGAAGAGAAGAGTAACCGTTACTAGCAAGAATTTTTATTTGCTCTCTAGAGTACTTGTCTTTTTGAGCCAATCAGCTGTGCAAAAAAAAAATCTGAAAACAATCAAACGATGAAAATCGAATATTCGATTATCAATCCTCCCAGTTTTATTTCTGGTGTCCTCTGCTAATAATTTATCGATAGACTCGATTCGTTAAATTTAATTCAAAACCATAAGCTAAACGCACAACACAAAGGTAGAAAAAACTGACAGATATTTCGCGCGGAGAACAATTATATGTGGCAATGCTAAACAAAAATAGTATTAATATCCAGCAAGCATCTGTTTCTAAACAAATTTAAAAAATGATGTTTGCGTATTTCAGCAGTCTCGATCCTAGATAAACGTAAAGAGAAACAATCTAACGTAATATACAATAATATAAAAGTGCCACGCAATATAATCTCCTATAATCTCAATATAATTCTCCTTGTAACAAATAATAATTCCTATAAATTATCATTGTAAAAAAGCTTAATACAAATTTTATAGTAAGCATAAAACACTATATTATCCTTTTAATCTTTATATAATAATATAAAAATTATTTACAATATAATGTAAACAATTTTAAGATAATAAAATAAAATAAAGTGAACTAGACACACCGAATACAAATGATGTATAGCGGTACATTTTATTTTATTTCCCTTCATTGTCTAAGCGACAAAAAGAGCAGAGAGAGAGACACATTTCACAGTTAATTCTCACTCAGTGACGAAGACTCCCGCCGGTATGCATTATCTGCCGGACAGCATTCCCGCCCTCTCCGTCACCTTGACATTGATAGGATTGGGGACAAATAAGCTTACCTGCTGCATCGGATACGCCGCGCTACCGACGAGAAGGTCCCATGCCCACGCGAAGATTCGCGCGCAAATGTGCATTGACGTCACCGCCACCTTATATAGCCCACTGATACCGGAACCGGCGGCGTCCGCACCACCCCCGCTGCTCCTTTCCGCGATTATGACGGTCTTCGCGGACGCGCGCCGTTGATACTTGCACCACCGTGGAGCAACTCACATCGCGGGTCACCAGTGTCGGGTCTCACATCTTCGCGAATGAATCGCACTTCACTTTGCGCCACTCGCGTGCGAATCCGTGTTACGGTCCGAGATTATTGATCGTCGACCCAATATCGATCACGATGAACGGGCGCGGTGGCTGCGAAACGTGTCTTCGGCCAGGATCGACGAGCACCTGGGCATGATGCGATCGGTAACAATAACGCGGTGTCCTTCGAAAGTCTCTATTACACTCGATTGCGACAACGTTCTGGCGATTCGCCACGAAGATAACCGCGCGTCGCGATAACCGCTGCCCTTCACTCCGCACGAACTTCAGGCTCTTCGAAAAACCGTCGAAAAAAAACGTTTTCGTTGGAATTTTAATTCAGGTTCTTCGAATTGACGAGGCGACGGTGCGAGCCGTATCGCGAGTCGTTCGTCGGCTTCTCCGAGAGATGGAGGAAAGTCCCTCCTCTCTTTCGCCGAGATTCACGTCAACGGCGTGATTCGAACTCAATGAACGAGGCGGCGATCGACGTGCCACACGCGTCACGAGAATGTCACTGTCATGTCTCTCGGCGAACGTCGTTTCCACTGAATGTTGTTGCCCGACAACGTGAGAAGAGGAAGATTATCTGCTAATCACACTGTAGCTGTTGACTGTAGTCACATACTGTTCACCCCGACGACAAGACGTCTCGTCTGCAAACGCGGCGCGTACGAACTACTTGTTGATCAGCGCCTCCGAGACCAACTGCCCGCGCACGATCCTCGCCTCGCCGTGAAGTTGGCGCTAATTCCGATACGTTAGACGCGTTAATAATTAATTGTCATGGCTGTCGTTAAATCGGATTATTACACGGCAGAACGATCTCTACACTTCCCCGCGATAATGCGAGCACTTAGCTGCAATCGTGAGAATATCTAATTCGTGCAAACAGTCGTATAATGATAGTACGACAGGATCGAGACGAGATTTAAAATCAAGAGGACCGTTACATTGACCGAGATGATGGAAAATTACGGTCGAAACAATCGTATGAATCAAGTTTCAAGGGATTTCGCCGTCACGTCAGTACATACGTGATTGTCCAACCTGATCGATGACGAACGTGTGAGATCCAATCGGGGCGAGCCGCAGCCGCGGAATTGACGATTTTCACGACGCGGTGGATCCCTCCCCCGTCTCGCGGTGTCGATCCACCGAACAAGCGTTACCACAACACGCTCCGACGAGGGACCGAGCGATACTGAAACGCGGAATCGCGCGCGCGTGCCTAGACGCTAGAGACGCAACGGGTCGCATATCGCGATGACATCGGCAGGTCGCCAATGTGTATCAAATTTAAACTTTGTCAAATCTGATATAAATGTGCATGCAAAAAGAGGAAGAGAGGGGAAGGCAGAAATATTCTTTCTGATTATGGTTCGAAATTATTATCCGCGCCTTGATTACTACTTCAGAGCATACTTCAGAGCATACTTCAGAGTCTTCGATTTTTCCTTTACTAGAAGATTCTTTTTAGTACTTACTACATAATTTTTCTGTAAAGGTGAAATTTATTTACGTGGCACTTGGAACTCGCATATAAGGACTACCAGATGTGATGAAAATATTTAAATTTATTCTGTTTGACATTTCGAAAACACGAGTGACCGAATGAGATTATAAATTGTAACAGAGTTTATTATAAACAAGTTACGGTACAAATTATATTAAAGAAGTAAGTTCAAATGTCGTATTAATAAGTTTAATTGCAAATTTTGTGAAAACAAGCAATTTTGCTTATTGTATTATAAAATCTGATATCTGTTTTACAATTAGCTGTTAATTAGCTGAAAAACAGTTTTCTCATTGCATTTTCTCGTTATAAATTGCGAAATTGTATCTTCCGCAACGTAATTTAAATGATCAGATAGTTTAATTAGATGACACGGTCATCGATTTTGGAAATAATTTCTCATAAAATAATTGTACATAAATATAGATACAAAATGTAGCTACAAACTTTCTTCTTCCGATATAAAGAAACAACTTTACATTAATTTTAACTGCAGAACGATTTCACGGTTGAATTGCATAGTTAAATAAGTATGAATATCCATTGGAAAAATATTACAAAAAGTATTTTCTGTTTTCTCCATTTGTCTTTTTATTTTCTACCGTTTTATTATCAGAAATAGTCTGTGTACTTTCTTAAATTAATTTCGTAACTGCAAATCTTATCGCTGCAAAATATAAACAAAATATAAACAAAATTGACTTGGTTCTGCGAATGCGAAAAAGTTAGGAACACTTGTATTAGCGTTACATAATAAATAAACGAGAAAGTTAGTTGAATATACATTAGCAACAGGACAAAAATAGCGAGTAATAAAATATTCTCCTATTTTCGAATACTCTGCTGAAACTTTAATATTGAAAAATACTGAAAAATATATATAAACTAGTGAAGAATTGTAAAGAGAAATATTTTCTACATGACCTTTGCGAGACAAACGAACTCTAAATAATTAAATTAAAGTCTTCAAAAATACAAAATGGCCTTCACGTTGCACACATGTGAATGTCAATTAACACACATATTAAATTCATTAACGCTGTAATTACATCAATAAATATATATTGATTCAATTTCCTTTTAAACGGATATAATTATATGTTAATAAAGATTTCTTCTATACAGTAATTTTTTGTATACAGTAATTCCGTTCTGACTTATCGAATGTCGATTAAACTGTTTTGCTCAACGCATTCAAATACTCTTTGTTGATAACTTGTAATTTTGGTAAAGTGTCATTTACCTTTCCCTCACTTTTTCTCTCTCAATTTTATTTGGATAGATAAAAAAGAAATTTCTAAATGTTGAAGAAAAGCAATTACGTAAATGCTATTAGCAATCGAATCACTCTAAAATGAATGTTGCATCCTAAAACCTGACGAACACGAAGCTGTCCTAAACGCGGAACGATAATGTAAACTTTAGCTTATAAAATATTCGATATTTATTCTACTGAATAACGACAGTGCTTCGATATCGAACGTTTTGTCGTCCAAATGCTCATACTAATCTCTGTCAGGTTTTTTTTTACATTTAAACAACTTTCTGTGTAGTCGGCTTCGAAATGTGGGACAATGCAGGCAAACGAACTTCGCGAAAGGAGGTTATGTCGACGCTTAGATGTCGCGCGCATTCGAAATGTAATGTAGCCATATACTGGAAGCATCTAGAACGCGTATTGTTGCCGATTCCGCTTTTATCCCGGCGAGATTATTTCATCGGGCCTGGCGATCCATCGTGATGGATTGAAGATTGCTTGCTGAAACAAGAAGCACGCAAAGACGTTAGGAAAATTCGTGCACATCGATACGTACGAACGTGACTGTCGATCTACTCGGAAAAAGAGAGGTTGGATTTCTAGGCTAGGTCGAGTACGTAAGGAAAGCGAGGAAATTCGTGAACGCAGCGAACGGACGTGCAATCTCGATACACCGGTGTCCTGTGCCACAAATTGAATTACACAGCAGCAGCCAGGAGCACGTTATGAGTACGCAACAGAGCCCGGCCGCCCTGCAGTCCACCGTCGACCGCGAGAAAGTCTACTCGTGGATAATCGAGCTGTCGAATCCGGAGACGAGGGAGAATGCTCTCCTAGAATTAAGCAAGAAGCGTGAAGTAGTACCTGACTTGGCACCTATGTTGTGGCACTCGTTTGGCACTACGGCATCCCTCCTGCAGGAGATCATTAACATTTATCCCGCAATCAACCCTGCGACCCTCACAGCTTATCAGAGCAATCGGGTGTGCAATGCCCTGGCGCTGCTACAATGTGTGGCCAGTCATCCGGAAACGAGATCTGCATTTCTACAGGTAGGTCTATGTTGTGACTTGTCATTTTAAATATGCTGAGATTCTCCTCAGTTAATCAAAAAATTGATACTAATAGATAAGGAAATTTTATTTAATGAAGCTGAATGTAACTAAAAATATCTGTATAAAATATGTATATATATTTGATTTCAGGCACATGTTCCATTATTTCTGTATCCATTTCTGCATACCGTAAGCAAAACACGACCATTCGAATATCTTCGCTTAACGAGTCTCGGTGTGATTGGCGCATTGGTCAAAACTGATGAGCAAGAAGTGATCACCTTTCTTCTCACTACCGAGATCATCCCGCTTTGTTTACGGATTATGGAGAGCGGTTCGGAATTGAGTAAGACCGTAGCAACATTTATATTGCAAAAGATTTTACTGGATGACAGCGGCCTGTCCTACATCTGTCAAACCTATGATAGATTCAGTCACGTCGCTATGATACTAGGAAAAATGGTTTTATCCTTAGCCAAAGATCCTTCTGCAAGATTGCTCAAGCATGTAGTACGATGTTATCTAAGACTTTCTGACAATGCAAGGTGAGGTATCAAAGTGGTATGCGATACGTTTTTAAAATTCTAAAAAAAAAACTAACTTTAATTTTAACTTTGCAGAGCATTGTTAGCTTTGAGACAGTGTTTACCGGATCAGCTGAGAGATAATACTTTTGCGACATGTTTGCAAGAAGATGCCTCAACTAAACATTGGTTGAACTTGCTCCTTAAGAATCTGGAGACCGGTCCGCAACAGGTTCCGCCGCCTCAGCAAGGTCAACAAGATCCCAGAACGTCAATTGGTATGTCGCCACTTACATCTTAAATTACCCTCCTTTCTGATGATCATGTATGTTCAACATATGAGGACAGACTTCAAACTCTTCTATCCGTAAGTCTTTCTATATCCTTTTTTACGGTGCATGATAATAAACGGCCATGCTATCTGGATATTGTTACATGTAATTATGAATTGTGCTGTGAAAAGTAGTAATAAGTATATCATCGGATTGGCAAGTACATTATGATTGTTGTAAATATGTATAAACGCTTGCGGCGAAATCTACCAATTATAATCGGTTCTATTTCAACAGATATTAAATTTTCTCTTGAATTTTAAAGTTATTACGTAATAGCCTTAATAAATTCATACAAATCAAAAATGTTTTGTACCAGAAAAGTATTATGATGAAATTAGAAATTTTAATGTGAGATAAGTGACATACGTAATAAATAAGGACTATATATAACATTTGATTATCTAGCAAGATAAATCGACTTTATTAATTTATATTAATTTATATTAATCATTATATTTACGCTCAGACGCCGAATATTTTGGTAGATTTTACAATATAGATGCGTTATCCATTGTCTAAAAATTTATGAATCAGTATTCGATTACGCAAAAAAGTTATTCTTCAATATGTTTACAAATAGACATGCAAGTATATTAGAATTAACAATATTCTCTTTGTACATCATCGGCCTAATTAAATCTAGTTAAACAGATATATAAAATGCATAGCGTAAAACCAAGTCGGCAACTTCGAATCACTGCCTGGGTTTATCTAGTAGTTTACATAAGATTAATTTGCGCGCGTGTAACGAGTTGTATTCGAAATTAGTCCCAATTGGTATTGTGATTGATCGATTGACGATGCACTGTGAAGTTTAAATCATTAAACCATTATGACGTAATGTAACGACATTATTTGTGTCATCAAACGATTATATATTATATATTAAGTGAGTCGTAGCTTATAATATAATTTTATAAAATATTGGGACTAAGTCGAATATACGAATATAAATTTGGCATGTACGATCGTATATATATTTTCCACAATTGTGTTACAATTGAGAGAAAAGAAAAATAATGGCTAACATTTTGAAGAGGTTTGCGTTATATCGTTCACGTCGTTTGCCATTTTTTCGAGTTCAGCCTCATTCTGTAAAAAGAAAAAGAAAAATAACGTTACATATACATTAGTGATAAGATTTTTTTCTGATAAGGGCCGTGGAATTATACGTACTGCTTTCTGAGGATCTCTCGAGCGTAAAAAACAGTGTATAACGGGTGTAAATAATCTCTTGTCCATGCGACTGTACTTAGACGGACCCGTGAACCACGAGACCAATAGGCCCACTAGAATCGTAATTAGGAAACCTACCCACGTGTACCAGAGATACGACATTCTGTATAGGAAGAAAGGTTGTTCTCTGAAAGAAATTGAAACATTTTAAATATGATATGGAAGGAGTCATTACGCGGTTCTTATATACAAGAGCAATTTGATAAATGTACCTGACAGCAGTCTCGATGATCGTCGTGAGGTTTCCAGCGGTGCTCCTCAACGATTCGGTGCATCCCTCCACTGATACCGGTTTTACCGGGAAATAAATTGATCCGTTGGAGATCGCCGCTTGTGTACCGAACGAGATCCAAGCGACCAAGTTCAGACTAACCAGCGCACCGACGAGTGCTCCCTATTTGGATAAGAAGATAGAATTAGGATGATTTTTTGGCAAACGCAGAATTTCTTAGGATTATCTTGATTTTAATGGTAAACTCCACGACTCACTTATATGGAGATCTATCATTAAAAGTAATTATTGGGAATTCTGAAATATCCTGACTGATATTACGTTAAGTCCATGTAAATAAACATATCTTCGAAAACAAAATTTAGGAGATAATTCAGATATCGTTTAGATATAAGTAAGATAGAAAGTTGAAGCTATGTCCTGTCAATGAAATAAATTTGAAAGCGTATGTGATGTACTTCCATGGATCTTCTTCTCCTCTACGATCACTCTCTTACCATAGAATTGGCCATTGGAAACATCATGCCTAACGTGAACATTCCAAGTAAGGGTCCGCAGGTTATTCCCGACAAGCTTTTACCAGCCTGAAAATATCAGTATGCTCTCGATAATCGCGTAAATTATCGGAAATTAATTTACATAAGTGATCCGATATCGTTAAACAATTACGCGTTTGCATCTTACCTGAATCAGGCCGCTCAGTTTCTCTACCATAAATACGAGGCCCACGCAAATGGCTCCTATTATCACAACCGTGGCTTTCATTATGCGACTCGCACCGACGTTGGAGATCGGCTTACGAAGACACGGCTTGATCATGTCTTCATATATCACGCCCGACATGGAATTTAATCCGGTCGACATTGTGCTAAAGGTCAACAAGCGAGTATTTTACATAGCCGCGAAAAGGGAAGATAAATGAGGATGAGCAATGTAGTAATCCTTTTTCATTTCGATAGCATTCAATGACATTTTAAATTTTGGCAAGAAATTTACATTCGCAAAGAAAATGATACTGATCCTATTTTAATTTTAAAAATTATTTAAAGTGTCTAAATTCCAGTACCTCAATGCCGCACTGAATACACCGGAAACGAATAATCCTGGTAAGCCTGGTATCGCCTCTGACAATTCCATCACGAAGTACGGTAACAACTGATCGGGTTTTCGTATTTGCTAAACTTATAATTTTTATTAACATTTGTCGAAATATTTAATCTAAGATTTGTATAGTCATGTCCGATCATATTATTGTCTTTTGAAATTGATTAATTAGGATCGGAAATTTCGGGACACTTTATTCGATGGTTTTTAATTTACAAATCATTTCAATAAATTAGTTTACCTTTGTCGTGACCGGATCGCAGTCATAAAAGGCCGCGTAGATGACAATTCCCGTGTAGCAACATAACGAGACAATGCTGATTATGCCTATAGCCATTATCATAATCGCCCTAGACAAAAGGAGATTAAATGAGTAATACGCGCCGTGCATCGTGATGCATTTCTCAGACTTACACATTCGACTTCCTCAAGTTCGGCATTGCTAGGCATCGTTGCACCATCGATTGGTTCACCGAGCACGTGGCCAACCAATTTAAATAATTACCGATTACCACACCCCAGAAAGTGTGCCTTATCGTAGGATCCAGATCCATGCTGATTAAAGCAGAAAGAGAATAGAATAAATATCATTTATTGGTCGATAGTTCGCAGTAACTTGATAGATCGGTAAAATTATGATTGAGCGTTGCACGATTACAATAGAAATAGATTGTGTATGATAAATTAACTTAATTATAATAAAAATGTACAAAAAAATATGAAGAAATTGTTGCTATTACTTGAAGAACTCTATTCTTCCGGTATCAACATTCCTTTTCCACACTTCCGCCACACCGCCGACTCTGGCGGTGCCGAGTATGGCAACGGCGATGACGGCACCGAACATCAACGCCGTCTGAATAGTGTCCGTCCAGACGACTGCCTTCAATCCACCCTGAAATGCAAAGTCAGATTTTTTCCCACTAGTAATTACCTTGAGTTTTATTATAACATTATGTTGTGTATTATCTTTTTGTCATTTATTACGAACTGACATAAGTACTTTTTTTTCTTGCATGTAGCGTTGAAGAAAGTCGTCTTTATTTTTATCGACACACAATTGCATGCCCTTCTCTTATAAAATAAATAAATCTCGGGAATCAAGCCGTATTATGTTCAAGCTTAGAAATTTGAAATATCTCTTCGCAAGAAATCACAAATCTCAAATCTACGAGCGATGTTCTTACCAGAGTCGTGTAGAAGATGCACACGGCGCAGACCAGCATCGCGATCATGTAGAGATCCATTCCAGTTGCCTGATTGAAGGCTAGCGCCGGCACGTATATCACCAGTGGTATGTAAAGCAGCTGCAAGCACAAGATTGCTCGGTGTGTTGAATTGCTCACGAAATCAGGTACCAAGTTCAACGCTTCGAGAAATTCTCGATGTGATAAAGAATAATATTAAAAAGATCTGATAGTAATTTTAAGAGAAGAGATTGGTAAGAATCTTTACGTTCTCAAAAACAAGGGAATAAATCCTGAACATATGAATTTTTAAAAAATAAAGTTTCCCCGACTTTATTTACTTATGTAATAGAAACAAACATACCATCTTGATAATGAAAATAAAAGATCCCATGAGCCTGACTACTCGATTGAACCTCAACTCCAGATACTGTGAAAAATAAATTCGTAATTATCAAGATTTGTTATTATATAAAATCACTTATATGTACCTCGTAAGATGATGTAATTCCGAGCTCGTAGAAAACCGGCAGATATACGATGGCCATCGTCACAGATACAAAACTATCTGCGATCACGATGCTCCATAATTGCGTGCCGTAAACGTACATTTCGGCCGGCAAACCCAACATTGCTATACCCGATACGTAGCTGCAATTTTACACATTGCACTTTTACAATATAAATTTAAATGTGACTAATTCCTAATTTAATTTCTGGCAAATGGACGATCACTCAATATCGTCAATCACGAACGTAACACGTTGTGAATTAAAAATAAATAGTGACGAAAAATAAATCAACTTAAATCAAAAGCGAAACAATTCGCAGATAACAATTGACATAAATAAAATGTTAATGGCTTATGACTAATATGGGGTGCTCTTAAAACAAATTTTCTTATTCTTTATCTATATACATGGACATGATGTGACTATTAATAATTACATCCAGAGAGCCTTGACGGCCAATTGAGGTAAACGTCACCTAACGTGTCCTAAATATTTCCGGTTTACTGAACAATTCCTCTAACGATGTTCATATTTTATATCCGGTCAAATTGTGTAAAAGAATATAAATTAATTAATAAAACTTTTCGTGTGGTTTCTTAGAAAATATTTCTAATTATGCGATGGAAATATTTCTACTTTTACGATGCTACAAGAGTTAAACTGAAATACTTGGTAGAAAGGAACAAATTTTTACCTTGCTATCAGTGACATGCTTATTGGAAATACAGACATCTTGTGACCGCCTACAAGATACTCTCCCACGGCGTCCGTCTTCTTCCTGGACGCATACCACTGATAGACCCCTACAAGAGCAGAGACGCCCAGCAACCCAATGAACACAATTGAATCGACCAAGTCGAACGTTCGCCGAGTATCCGTCGTATCCATTGCTCTTCGAGTTTGTCGAACAAAAATTGTCTTAATCAGATATTTCCATCCAATAGATTTCGTATTTTGAGCACAGTAGTTTTCGATTTTCAATAAATTAATACTGAGCAGACTTACAGAAATTCGCAAATTGGCAAAAAGGATCTGTTATCCTTTAATTATTTTTCGTGCCTGCAAGTTCTCCGACATCCAGAAATCTAGTATGCGTCAGATTTACATTTATGTAGTACAGATTCAATATTTTAAAGATTGTAAAACCGTGAAACATAATTATGTAAAAATTTATATAAAAATCAATTTGTTTACAAGACGAGTTATATTGTGTTCATGGAAAAAACGATCACGCAGCTTTGGACAGAGTGGGAATCAGGTGAGGAGACTCGAGCACGCTACTAATTGTGAGTGCCGTATGCATTATTTGAGTATTGACGTACTACTCTCTGTAAATACTTCAGCGATGAATAGCGGTAATGAAAAGGTACCTAAAAGTATTTTTAATTACGTAATGGTTTCTGACATTGAAGTAAAACGTTGAGTATCAGCATGAAAAGGATCCTTAACGGTTAAGCGTGCGAGTCTTCCTTGCTGATTATAGCCGAGTCTGGCCCGTTTAGTGACATGGAAAAGGCAAAATGAGCAGGATCTGACCGAACTAGACTAAATGCCTGGTCGTTCTCTCCGTGAATACGGTATAAATATTTAACTTTAAAAAAAGAGTACATCATAAATTATATTTATTTCAAATATATAGTCACTTTTATGTCATAGTTTTATAGATGCACATAAAATTCACAAAACTATTGCACTCTTATACTATAAATCCATTTGTGCCCTATAAACTTAGAAAAATCACATGTCACAGACGTGCTAGTTAAATGTCTCAGAATCACATGGAAACGCGAAAAGTTTAAGCAGAAAGATCACGATGAGAATGACTGAAGTCAAATCCGGTATTTTTATAAAATTCGTCGTTTTAATCCCTTTGATTTTACGCGATTACCGTGATTTCGAGATTGCTCAATCGCCGAGACGGCGACGAGATTACGGATGTGCCGCTTCTTCGGGCTCTACGAAACGTCTGTGACGGTGAAAGAGCTACGCGTTAAACGCAGCTCCACGGGCCACGATTGAATAATTGCGGATTCTCCGCCGCTTCGTTGCTCTATATTGCCCTCGACTACCGCCTTCCGTAATGGTACTTGTATGAATATATATATATGAAACGACTGATAGACTTTTCGTAACTCACCTTTGTCCCCGTCTAAATCTCTCAATTTTCATACGTATTTTTGTCCTCTGAATATGAAACTTAAAAATGGCGCTCGGGACAAGGAACATCGAAAATCGCAAAAAGAACACAGAAAAACGCAAAAAAGTTTCACATGGAAAGTGTATGCGTGGAAAGTCGTAAACCCGTGTGGTACCTCGTTTCGCGTGGAAAGTGTATGCATGGAGAGTTAACTATCGCGTAGAGTATTGTGTGTGTCGCGCGCACACATATAGTAAGAAAAAAAAAAGAAAAACGCCACCGTCTAGCCGCTAGTCTAGTATCTAGTAGTGAGCGTTTAGAAGTATTAATGGTTTAGTTGTAAGTATTCTAGTAATGAGCGTTTAGAAGTATAGTAAGAAAAAAAAGAAAAACGCCGCCATATCTAGCGTCTTCTACGCGAGATATACAAATCAAGTTAATTCATACAAGTCCTTTCGATCTTCAATTTTTTTTATCACTAAAAGAAAAAATAGAAATAAATCTTTCGGATTCGCGAATTATTTTGAACAAAGTAATGTTTATTATGATTTCATTAATGTATGAAAATAATGTCCATTATAATGCACAAGTCTATGAGATTTAAATATTTCCTCTTTCTGCGTACGCGCATAAAATATTTTAATGTCAAGTAGATATTATGATGAACAACAAGTCAGAAAAACTTAATTTGATGATAGATTGTCCATTAAAAGATTTTATTTACGATCGGTTATATAAAGATGACACATCTGGAAAATTATTTTCTGCTATAAAGTATACTAAAATAAAAAGATATGTATATAGAAGGATTTGTATATAGAAGAGGAGGGAAAATCAATTTTTTTTTTAAATGTATTTATCAGTATATCTATGTTTTTATTTACAAAAAACAAAGTTGTCGCTTCTTGACAGCATTTGTTACATTCCTTTGAGCTCATTAGAGCCAAACATTAAATATGAAAAATTGCAGCATAATTACAAGTAAATACAGTAAAAAAACGTTCGCTCTTTATATTATTTTTTTAAAAGCGACACGCACAACAGTAAAATATCCGTATCCATTTAGGATGTAAATATATTTCGATATCGGTAACGTGTGTGTATCTCGAAAAAAATGGAATGTATATCGTGTCGTTTTTTATAACGACTGACATTTATGACAAATCCATGACGCATTTTACAAATATCTTAGAAATATTATAACATTACACAAACTTCATAAAATCATTATTGACGATTGCTTAAAGCCAAATCGCGCATTGAAACTCCTTTTTTATATTTTATTGTGATGTAACGTAGTGGAGATGAATCAATGAATTAAATGATTTAAACTATCTATCGATACTTATAACAATATTTTTCTCAGAAATCGGCACCTCCGATGTACATACATTTATAAAGTGTAACTCCAGCAAGGTTTCATGTAATATGTATTTTATGTTTTATGTAATATTTTACATTGAATAATTAATTACTATTTTCATAAAAATAAAATATTAATAAAGAAATTGTTGAAAAGATAGATGTATATTTTAAAAATAATTTAATATATTATTTAAATAAAATATTTTTTTGCGTTAACTTAATTTAAAAATTTTTTTCATTATTAACTTGAGATTTACTGAAGTTAACTTTATATGTACATATATGTATATATGACAGACATCATCTCTTTATATCTATATCATACAAATAAATTTCTATATCACAAATATATTTCAACATTGAAAAAATTCCTCGAAAAGACACGCCGTACTAATATCTATTGTTTTAATTGCGTTTACCTTGGATCGCGTTGGAAAAGGCACGCTTTAAGTCACGTAGATATTTATATAACAATATAAGAATAAGTATGATAATTAGTAGAACGCATTAACAGATTCAAAATAATTCACATACACCAACACATTCATCTAAGAATAACATTATAATATATTCTATATTATCACGCGTGAAAGGTTGTCTAGTTAAAATTAAGATAGTAATGTGAATTATATGTTTATAATAGTTTCTGATGCTGAAAGATTGAAAGACGATTAGAAGCGATAGATTGATAAAGTCGACTGCCTAAGTAATGTCATCAGCATATTATTCGTAATACTGAATCCTTAAATTATTAAAAGAATAAAATTAATTAAATTAATAAAACATTAATTCAAATTAATAAAAAATTCTTAAAATTATATACAATTCACTTAAGTACGCTAAAGGGAATGTTGAGAAAATCTTGCTTGTTTTCAAGTTTAATTTTTCCAATTTTCGAATTTACTTACATTCGCAAAAGTTTTCTTTACGTTTTATTTAAACATTTCAGCAAATAGGTACTGTTAAATAAGAGTAAATTATTTGCTATATATACAATTCGACTTGAGAATTGAGAATTTAATGCTACGAGCTGCCTCTGGGCAAAGTTAATATCTTCGTTTCTGGAAGACTTTGATCCCTCGAAGGGGATCAAGTAACGAAATGAAAAGTGTGTTATAGTGTATTGCTATTTGCTAATCGCTAAGAATGGTGAATCGTGTATAAATGATTAAATCTAAGGCCAGAGCGGTTGCTACAAGACGAAGGTGAAGTATTTTATATTAACCATATAAATTCCTTCGTTTAGTTTATCGATATAATCATTTTTTTAATATCTTAACTTTTGGCTAGATTAATCAATGAGTATTTGAAATTTCAAATTTAAAATATCCAAAATTGATTTCAATCTGTCATATATCAATCGATTATATTTTAAGAAAAATTTTTGAAAGGTTAATTTAAAACTACTTCTTTATAAATTAATTTATGTGTATTATAATTCTTATTAAAATTTTAATATAAATATAAATTAAAGTGGAATTTGTTTAAAACGTCATTAATGATAATTTATAAAGTTGAGCATTTCACGATTTCTATATATTTACTCATTAAAATTGAGCATTAATCAAGTACTTCCTTCCAATCAAAATAGAATATTCCTTGGGGAGCAAGTAATTGTTGAGCGCATCTGTTTTGAGCAAATTACATTTCAATGTAAATTACCTTCTAGGAGTAATATTTTTCGATATTTTTTTCGATTTTCTCAAGGTTTAAAATCAATTAAATATTTTTTAAACTTTTATCAGAATTAATAGTTGTTAAATTATGTTTACAGACACATGTACTATAGTCTCATAATCATTTGAATTTAAATCGCTGTGGAATTTTACGACGTAAAATGTGCCTTGGTTTACCACGACTCGTGATAAAATTGTTATCGATTTCCCTTCGTTCTCGCATGCAACGTCACTGACCTATGCAAAGTGCGTCGTCTTACACGTGCACGTTTGCTCGAAAGGCCTTTCATGGACGGAATGGCTGATAAGGATGCGATTTCTTAAATTATTTATTATATATTTATTACTAAAATCCTATATGGACACGCGCTGTGCATAATTTGCAACAGAAATTTACGCACCGATTATTGTAGAATACTAAAAATAATTGTAAAAAACACGTGGAAAGATTTCGCAGATATTCTTCAAGATATGTTTCATGACATATTGAATACTTGAATGTAAAAATAAAAAGATTGACATAAAGAGCAGTAGCCAAAGAAAAATTTACATGAGAAACTTTTTCATAAACAAGAGATTTAATTAGTAGGAAATGTTAAATTAATTAATCAATTTAATCTGTGAATGTAGCATTAATTTTTTCACATCACAGTTAATATTAATATAATGAAAAAATAAAAAGAGTGTTAGTTTATTTGAAGAATCAGCAAAAGCGTAACTTTAAAAATATTTACAGTATCCTCTGACAGACGAAGGTGTTGGAATTATTATAACAAGCAAAATGTTTCGCCAATTTAAGCAATTTAAGACCGGGAGGATAAAGTCTCTCTTTTGACAATTACACCACGCGCATCTACGTCCCGCGAGCATATCGCGTCAATAATTATTTAATTAAGTCACACAGCCGCACGGTTCGCGGAGGCGTGACACGCATTCACGAGTCACTCCAAAAACTTATGGTACTATACTATAGCTATATAAGTAATCTATTAGGACGACATTTATAGTCTCGATGTAGGAGCAACGTAGATGTAATTTTTCAAAAAATATTTTTTTTTTAAATGCAATTTATAGTCAGAAATTTATAGTTTAATTTATAGTCAGAAATGGGCACGTATCATTTCTTCAAGTCACTGAACATGTCATTAACAGCAATCACTTGTTTTATGACGGCATTTAATGATTCAGGGATTATCGAGAAGCAACGTTGTGTAGAAACATGATTATTCTCTGTTGAAACTGTGGTCATTCATGGAACTTATGAATATCATTCTTAAAAGCTGTTAACAAACGTTAAAAATTGCGAGCATTCAAGAAAGTGGCGACATGTCAGACGATCTCTCATTCGATCGCTCATTGCTACGTATAGTCCAATATATTCACAACGTTGCTCAAAAAACCGTTCGTAAAAACTTGAAAAATCTTATACAATATCTCAATATGTATTCGCAGAACAAGACAGAATAGCCACGTCATATTTTACATAGACGAGGACATAGCTTCGCCACATCCTCTTTTCATTTTCTTGTCCACTTAAGCCAGAATTGTATAGCCTTTTCCTCAATATTCTGTTCTTTAATGAAATATACTTTTTCATGTTTTTCCACAAAAACAATTATCATCACAAAAGTGTTCCCACTTATCGGAACATTAAAATGAATTTTTAAAACAGACAAATATTTACCTCTTTTCTATTACTTTTTTCTTCATTTAAAGTACTTTCTCTTAAGTACTCAAGATTTTTCGAATGTCGAAAACAGTCCTGCTCATATACTTATCGACGTTAAATAACGTCCAATTTGTTATCTTAAAACGAACTCTCGCGAGCCTTGGTCTTAAGCTGTACGGCGTCCGGACTCGGTGTCATTGCCGGATTATCGTAAGCATAGTCGAGAGTGGTATCCTCGCTAGCGTGCCGTCGTGAAAGAGGAGTGCTCGTGGTGTTTGGTGTGGTATTAAGCCCGTTACTATTACTATTACTACTACTGTTATTATTTTCGATCTTGGATTCTTGCTCCACCGTGGCACTTATACTCGGTATGGTCAATTTAAGACCGTTTTGTTTATTCACAGCGGCCTCGACATCGTCTTGCACTTTATTCTTATTAGCCTGCTGAAGCAACAACGAAATTAAGACAAAGTCAAAATACTCGCAACTGCCTGCGCAAGCATCACGCAAGAGGTATCAATAAATTTATCGGGATAATTATATATTTTTGCAATAAAATTCTTCACAGTTATTTAATAGATGCTTATTAGCATCGAAATGTTAAATCGATTATTGGTTTAATAATGTAAATTTACTTATTCCAACAACGTACTTTACCTCAAGATTAATAAATTATCGATGCACAATTTACAGGAAAGTATACAAAAATTCACACAGAATTATTTCGACACGAACACCTTGCGATAACTCTAAGCTCTATATTCTCTTGTATTTTCGATTTATTCATCAAAATAATCGTTTACAACTTAAAAAAATTTAAATAAGAAAATATGAGAATTTATTATTTTCTCATAGAGGATTAAATTTTATTTTATTTGTTATTTTGTCATATTTTATCTCCGCACGACATCATCATTCAATAAAAAGTCTTTAAATCTGATATTTGATAAAGTCTTTAAATTTGACAAAAAATCTATCACAATAAAAATGAATAAAAAATTGAGATTTTTAGAAAGACCTCTTCTGGTTGATCCTTACCTTCACTTTTATATTCCTTCTGAACACAGTTTGCAAAGAATGCTGAATCCTTTTCCATCGTATTAAGGTTCTTCCCAGCAGGTATAGCATTCCGAACAGTGAGAGACAGGTCAACGTTGTCGTGATCACGAACCTATACTTAAGCTTTTCGACCTCCTCTATAATAGAAAAAGAGATTTTAACGACTAATAAAATATAAGAATTATCTAAAGAGTAATCAAAATGAGTAATGGTAGTATGTCCAATTTATTTTTGAAACTAATTCTCATATTGAAATTGTTATAAAAATTATTATAAGAAAAATATATTAACAATTTAATTTCACGCATTAGCAGATTAAACGTAAATAATTTAAAAGAAACTGGAGCTAATTATCAACATGATAATTGCTTTCGTGCTCCGTAACATGCTGATTTAAAAAAAGATACGCGTATTTAACATCGTTCTTATTGAAACCTCGAAAGTGAAAGTTGCCTGTTATGTTCTAAAGTATATGTTCTCTTGTATTAGAAAGGAAGAGTCAACGATTCAATACATTAAAACGGATAGTATGTTACAAAATGTTTACATACAATCACTATTTTACTCAATTTTTTCTCTGCGGATTATATAAAGCAATAGGTAAGATGATACTAAAATATTAAAATTTCCTAAGTGTTCTCTGAAATTACTTTAAAAAGAGTATTTATGTAATGTAAGTATATCTCGATCAAATGTATCTAAAAACTTATATTTTTGTAATAAAACTGAGATTGATAATGGTAAATATCGATCTTCGGGACCATTTATAAAGCGACAGTCGCGAGAATTATGACGCCTGTGCGAGATTTGCGTCGTTGAAATCTCCGACTCGTCTGACTTCTCTCAAGGCGTGCGGTGCTTCACGGCAAAATTATGTGCATATTCTATTCACACTTGAGCCCACTCACCTCTGAGATCATCGTACTGTCTTGATTGATCCATGCGTTGAACATAGCGCTGATCATGAAGGTAAACTGAAATCAGAAGAAACAACTATCTATATATATGTATATAAAATTAATTCAGCATTTCGCGCACTCGCATTTGTCGAACAAACTTTCCCTAAGTGTGTTTAAGAAGTTTCAACAATAAATGTATGTTTCATTAATATTTTTTAATCGAGTTTATCAGACATTTATTCAGAAAGCGTTACGAAAAATTAGCAACGGTACAAAAACTCAAAGATTTCTCCAACTATAAGTGTTGTGCTATTATGCATCAGATATGCGAAAATGAAATTTAACGTTGTTTTCATATATATAATTAAAGCGGAATCAATTATTTAATACAGTTTTAAGAACAGTAGTCCGTATAGTGTAAATCAAATTAGTTGCATAGTATTCTTTCAATAATATAGTAATATAATGTTAATACATATTATAAATTTTATAAATAAAATTTATTCTAACATAAAATAGTTCTACAATTTAAAAAGAATGAACAATAAAATGAAAAAATCTATTAAATATAAAACATCTATTTTTTTTAATCCATTACTACAAACATCAAAACATGCATCTCTCTATATCTATTTCTTCTGAGTCTATTATTTCTTATTAAATAAAACTGCATTTCATAAAATTGATTTCAGCTTACTCGTGATCGATCTGTCTGTCACTAACACACTTTAGCAGATTCGTCTTCAACTCTATTGCTTCTTATTCGAATCAATGATCTACCTCTTAAAAAGTCTCGCGCGCCTGCGTAAGGTTGATGAAGTCGGTCGCGATAGCAACTCGCAGCACAAACAATTCCGACCTACGATGCTTACGTGTAGCACGTGAAAACGCGATTATGCCTTATCCCAACTGTAAACGCGAGATGACCTCGTTTCGAATTGAAAAGAGAAACAAACCCAGACCCGGGAGTTTGCGTGGATCGATTCGCGAGGACTTGGTCGCAATAGCGATGAATAAGATTCACAAAGGAAGGACTCTACTCTAAATTGAAATATTTAATTGTTCAGAATACTGTAATTACTAATGATATAACAGACAAATTTTGTTTTAAATAATAAATTGCATGTTTACACACGCATTGCCATAATAATATTTAAAATAATATTGCTACGTAGCACAATTTTGAAAAACATAGAAATTAGAATATCGCAACAAACAAATGGAGATTTAGAATAATCTTCATCTACCCATCGTTTTAATCTCTCGAGTACCTCAAATATGAAAAGAAAGCGTCTTCCTCAATAGTTCCTATTTTATTGGACATTTTTACATTCATTACTCAACACGCAGAGTCAACACACAAGTTCTCCCCCAACGTAGAAATTATATATAAGTCCAAACCGAGTTTACCGACATAACGTAATCGGACACCGTAACGGGGACTCAATGGGGAACCAGACGTGGGCCCGACAGAACTCTACACGGACAATTTCGGTACGAACACACGTCAAATCAAATCCCCTCCTATCTCTCTCCCCATCACACGAAGGAACATCCTTTGATATAGAGGCAGAGAATTTCATTCTTCGCGCGTCCTAAGAAGGAGCGGAGCCGCAGTCTCCTACCTGTCGGAGCATGAAATACCTCTCCCCTTCTCCATTGCGGAACCGACGTTGAATACTAAGCAGGAGTGGAAGGGAAAAAAAGGACGATGAAGAAGAGGATAGGCAGGGTCCGAGAAAGCTAAAAGAAAAAGGACGGCGGAGAGGACGGAGGGAAGAAGAAAAGAAGTTAGGTGACTCATCGACTGTGTTCGCGTGTGGGAAGTCGGTAGGAACAGTCAGGTGCAAAGTCAACGGACCCGAGAACCCGGGTTTGGTTTGCTCGTTCGTTCGCCGCCGCGCTTGGCAGAAGCACCGTATTGCTATCCGGTTTCCCGTACGCGCTCGCGTGAAAACGAGAAACCGGAACGACAGGACGATGCACCGCGATACGTGACAGGCACCGGATGAAAAGCGATCGATCTATAAATTCAAGTTCACACAATACAAGTACGCAAAATACGCCAAGATATAAAACGTTAATTTTCCCAACGACTCTAAATTTCGAGAACACTTTCATGCTCGATTGCATAAAATTCAGTATTTTCGTTAGAAATATTTTTAAAGCTTAAATTGTAAGAGAATCATTTTACATATACTTTCATATTTCAAAAGGACTTTACACTCGGCTGAATGAAATCATGCAATTTAACGATGATTTTGAATGATACAGTTTAACAGTAAAAAATTAATAATCATCGTATTTTGATAGTTTTATCTCGATAATTTTCTTTTACGTAGAAACTTTTTACTTTATTACTTACATTGACAGTCTTTTGTGCACTCCAGAGGCTGATAATTATGGCTCGTGACGTTACACGCGGTCGCACAAGGTCTACAATGCACATCGAAGGGGCTACAGTATTCCGAGATGTTGCAAAACTTCTCGCCGCATCTAGTACCTCGAGGATCGAGGTCAGCCAGCAAAACGTCAGCCAACACGGATAGAGCGACGATAGCTGTCACTATCAATGTCATGCTGTTTACGATCACCTCCAGAAACGCTCAATCGAAGCAATATTGGATCGCGCGGCGAATTTAGTCGAATTCGCCAATCGATTTGGCGCTCTTCCTTTTCCTAATTGTCTCTTTTCTGCTTTTTCTTTTTTTCTCTTTACCTCGAATCTACGCACAATCATGACTCTCTCGCGATCCACAGTCGACATTCATGACGATCCTTAACAGCACTCGAAAAGTATACCTCGAACAGGTTCCATATTTGTGGCACTAAAAGGAAAAGAAACTTTTGTTAACATACTTTCTTTGTAAATTTTATTTCCTAGATTATGTGTATATACAATAGGCTATAATACTTATTAGTATCTTTACATCTAAAAAAATCGACTCACGAAAGGAAAATCCATCTATTAAATGATACAATTATAAGTTTTGTTATTGCAAAGAGAAAACTTTATAATCAAATTTTAAAACTTTATAATTTAATTATGCTCTGAATGATAATATGAATTTATGTTTAGCGAGTTAGTTAATACTGACAGTAATAATGATTGAGTGCAATAGATTTTTTAAACGTCCTGAAGACAGGTCATAAGAATGAAAAAGAAAACCGTAATATAGTTTTAAGTTCAAAGATTTGCTAAGGTATCTTAATCATAACTTCGAACATGCGATTTAGAATTTAAAAGTTTTTAAAGAAGTGTCTTTTGTTTCATTTGTAGTATTATCGCTAAAACTAAAGTTTTTATCGAGTTTTTGTAGAGATTGCTAAACTTTTTAGCAATCTCTACAAAAGAAGAATATATAATTTGTTCTAATTTATAAATCATGATCGGTGTGTGACGAAAATGTATAGTTCATTTTCATCTCTCGAGGAAGTCGCAAAGGAATACGACATACAGTTTCAATGAGCTCATTTAAATCGATTTGATCGTGAGGGATTTTTGAACAGACAAATGTATTTCATTCCGTTAGTTACGTCCGATTGCGTCGCGATGTCGGAAGATATGTCAGTATCTGCGAAGTGACACGCATCACCTGTACACTTCAAACACCTGTGTTAACGCACATGTGAGCGCGGTTGGATGCATCAAAATGGCCTCCAGTGTCGCGCAACACCGGAGATACTTTCGCCTATTCACTGACGATCTCGTTTTATTCGTCAGCGGACTATTTTTTGTAAATTACTTCCCGCTCTTGACTTTATATTCTCTTGATTGCGTGACGTTTGCGTAAGTGACGGGACTTTTTTTTTAGAGTCACGTATCTTCAACAGCGATAAATTATAATAGCATTATCGAAAATTTATCTATCTAATAAAGACAAATTTACAAATCTAAAAATTTCTGATGACTAACGAATTTAAATAAATCAGATGATATAATGAGACAAGTAAAAACTATATAAGAAGTGTAATCCGTAGTCATTTTCAAAATAAGATATAATGAGAGACTAATATTCTCAAGGCTGCGTCGTATCGCGTTTGTGACTCACTCCTCATATCAACTGGCGAGGTAAACGCTTGCTTCGTTTTTTTTCTACGTAACTTCGTGCCAAAGGAAAATTGCTCCAGCAACTAGCTGTCTATCAAAGTCGGGAAGACTGAATTATTCCGATCGACCAAAATATTCCATCGCGAGTTTTTTCTCAGTACTGTATTTTCCCGTTAATTCTGTTAAAAATCTGAGAAAAACAATCAATATTTAATTCTTAATTAAATCAAATGTTCAAAATCTTAATAAAATATTCAATTTAAGATTGATATGTAAATCAGATCAGTAATTATTGTGATTTAGGATTATTTTCTCAAATACGTGTAATTCAACGTTTATACTGTAATTGCAAAATTCGAAAAAAATAGTGTCATGGTTAATAATGTCATAATGTTTAATAATTGCAACATGGTGATACGTCGAGTTGTTATGACATTCTCGGCCGATGTTTCGGAAGACGCACGTTCATACGTGCCTTTCTTTATATTTTGCTAACGCTTATATATTATATCACGTGTCTTTGAAGCACAATCTGTTATCGGATGTTATTATTTTCCGAACAGTATATAATTTCACAACCATGATTACGCGGATACACATTATAAGCGAATGCTCGTTGCAATTCACTACATGAGCCTAACGAGCACTATGGTACATCTGGTACCAAATGCATACAATACGTGTCGACGCACAATGCTTTAGGGTGTTGTCCGGTGTTATAATAAATGGAAGTCGAATACGAACACGTGGTACAATCTACTCGAATAGTCATACGAAATAAAACGAACTGGTAAACTGTTTAAAATGAATACAGACATTAACATTTATAAAACTTGAAACTTGTATCATTTGTTTACATCCATACTTTATACAACGTTCACAGTCACATATTCTAATACAGTTATTGAGTACAATAAATAATATATAGAGTTAATATATAACGTTAATATACAAATTCAGAATTATTTCGTTTTCGCTAGGAAACATATTTGGATTACATTGAAAGATTAAAAAAAAAACTTGTGGAAAAATTTTAAATGGGAAAGCTTATTAAAACTTACATAATTAATTTTGAATGAAAAAACTTCTCATGTCTTTTAAATTAATCAAAATTTCATTAAAATTATACATTAACACACAATATATTAAAAAATTTCATATAGATATTTCTGTAACTTTTTTTCTCACGAAAATCTGATTTGAATATCTAATAATTAATAATCATTTACAGATCAAATTCATCGTAAAAGAGCTTCACAATGTCTTTTAAAGTGATTGAGAATATTATATATCTCCTCCGCGATGCATGATCGTTCAATATTATTTCAAGACATCTATTTGTTGCATTCCGACACGTTTGCAGACAAGCTTGCAAGCCCATTTTTCATCAAGCAGCATCTCGATCTTACTGTTTTTATCCCGCAATAACGGAATGCTTTGCTAAGTGTGCCGCGTTCAAACTCCACGATCCACGTTCGCCATGGAAAGTCCGAGTAGAAGTCAGAGGTAGGCGGACGTGCTCAGTCGAGACACAGGAATGTTGCCTGACTGGTTCACGAAGAGGCTTTTACGCATGACGAACGTTACGAACCAGAATACATCGTCGATACTTGCACTCAAACCGCGACTACAATCGAGTAAATGAATCATGAATCAAAGTCGTTCGAGTCTATCGGAAATTAACTAGCACGATGTAGATGTTATTTATATAACTGAAGAGTTGAATGCTGTAACAGCGACAAGACTTGCGTTATATTGTGTTACAGAAATTTCTATTTAAAAATTTTTAAATACTGGGATTATTTCTCCTATGAGGTAAATTTAAATATTATGACTAACAAGAATCTTGTCATTCTTATTACTTTTTTAAACTTATTTTCTTCTATTTTTTGCTTTTAAACTTAGATTCTAAAGTTTAAACTTTTTTTCTCAAAATTATGTAAATTATTATGTCCGGCTTTTGAATTAATAATTGTTAACGCAAAGTAAACTCTTCGATTGATTCCAATTCTGAAAACAATCTTATCTCAGTTCCAATATCCAAATACTAATAATTTTTGAGTTGCAAATAAAAATGATATCACAATTAAATGATACGACAATTTAAAAAAAACCTTGAAATTATCTCCGAAAATGACCAAAGTCATCTAAGTATAATTTTACAATCCATAACGATGGATCAAAACACGTGATCTAGAGATATCGTCGAGCAAGTATCCAGACAGTGCTTCCTGTAACCTAGCAAATAGCAAATACGTAACTGTCGCCACTACACGCGGTTTTATTTTAATTAGAGAAGCTGACTCATACCGTCACACTTACTCGATATCTCATTTCTTGTAACATCTTTTGCTCATTGATAACACCGTGCACAATACAACCTTATCACGTTTACGTCAGAATGAATTGTCGCAGGAAGCCGCGTCACACGCGCGATCATCTTCCTTGTGACGAAAATCGCAAATGCTGCGGTAGCAATCGGTCTCGGAAGAAACTGCGACGTAATCACGATACCTTATTTTCCAATCTCACATAATCGACAAACTAGGACTCGACGAGCAACTATGTATAATTAATCATTAATTAGTTAGTCGCTCTCATTACGATGACGCTCGGTTCAGAGATTTTCCACACTGATTACAATTACAACGGTATAACGTCGCGCTCGATTGATTCGTCCTTCGCATGAGCGAGTAAAGCGGTAATGTAATTTAACGAGTTTTCGGAAAGCATCGTCTGATATCGGAAATATTAAATAATTTTATTGAAAGCATGCACTGCGTGAGCGATAAACGACATAGATTTCTGAATTATGAAAAATAAAAAGACAAAAATATCGGTGTTTTTTTAACCGAGTTGATAGTTCTCTTAAAGAAAATTTAGTTGGGTATTTTTTCATAATTTATTCTTGTTTGAAATAAAAATCAGAATTTTGCTATCTTATTTCATGCTATTGACCTATTTTGCCAACAGTGGTAGAATATTTTTATTTCCGTTAACAACTTTCACTTGTAAATTAAATTAAACCACGAGGGAACTGGCTCCAAGTTAAGAAAATCATTCAGGTAAGATTTTTTTCTATTAATTTTTCTAGTAATTTTTCCCGAGCATCGTGTAAATTCTAGCATATGGTACCGGTTTCCAAGCAGCGGGGATCGATATTACACATATAGAAACAGTGGATCGATGCAATACGAATAAATCGTGAAATTATCTCAATGCACCTCAAGCCCCCGTCTTATCTATGCAACTATGTGATCGTTAAAGTCTCCGCGAGTCTTCCTCGCAACATTGTCCAACTGCTTGTACGAAATATATCCCGCGTGCTTTCGATATGCGCACTTCGTTTCTATAATACGCCGATCGGCTCTAATTCGACCAGCTCGGTAATTGGATTCTCGCGCATCTAATGACAACGATAAGCTCGACGGCAGCCGCGAGCAACAGTATTCTTTCGATGCTAACGATATTCGATCGGATATACGTAAAATAAAACCATTCATCTATATATATTCTCTTTAATCGCTCTTCTTTAATATTATATATAATCTTAAACCATTAAGACTTTGATCGGATGTCTTTATCGCGTATCACAGACATTGTGTATCATGATTCAGAGGGAAATTAGAAAAAATTTAATCTAGTTTCGAAGATACATTATGAAAATCTCTCTCGCATTAATTTTAAACAATATCTGAGCATCGTTTACCCAATTTTATGACGCAATCAGGGAGAGACGGGTTGCGTCTCCAAACTCTGCTTAGTCCTTACACAATTTTGCAATTACAGTTACGAACATGGTAGAACGCTCGCTTACCGAGATCATCCGTGAAGCGCAGTCCTTCGCGCGCACGCATGGATGTACGCATGTACCCACCCCCGGATGTACGCATGTACCCACGCACCCACGGCACGATCACGCGCTAAGCACCCCGACGTCCTCGGATTCCTGCGTCGTGAGGAATGCGGACATCGCACAAGCGTACATCGTATTCGTTTCACATGCAAAACTCGCGAACGCGCACCATCGGCCCTCCGCGCTTGACTGTCGATCGCGAGAACGCCAAACCGAACCGAGTTGGCGACGGCGGCGAGTTCCCTCAGGTTCTCGAGACTCCCACCTCTTCGAGGAGTCACTTCGTCCCCTCCAACCAGCACACCTGTCTCCCTGCTCTCGCGTTCACCTATTCCTCCACCTCCTCCTGCGTTTTGTTCGCCTTTTTTTCTCTCTCTCTTACCTGTCATTTACCTGTTGCCAGCTTGCGCGCGCACTCACAAACTATGGTTCGACTGCCATCGGAGATGCACAGCCAACTCTGCTGGCACGTGTTGACGTGTCAAGTAGGCGAGCACGTGATTTTGACTTCGGAGGATGTAAACACATCGAAGGCTGACAAAAGTTTAATTTTTCTCTTTAACGTACATTCTCTTTCTTTTTAAAAAAGAATCTATCAGTCTATTATATTTTTTATTTTTACAATATAAAAGGATAAAAATTTTTTACTTCACTTTTTTAAAAATGTTTCTTATGTATTTTTATAACTGTGGGTGTGAAATAACTATGAAACCACCTTTCATATTATTTGCGTAGAATTTGCTCCCTTACAAGCATTTCGACAAGCGGAAAGTACGAAGTAAATATAAGTAAATATACGAAGTAAATATACATGCGAGATATAAATATAATATTTGTTATCAATAAAATGTGCTGCTCACTTGCAACATGCTGGCGAAACAAGATAACGATGTAAGACAGTTGTGCAAATAGACATTGGGATAGTAAAGCATGTACCGCACGAATAGTGGGATGACGACATACATATTTATTGCGTATTAAATGTTCATACAAAGATATAACAATGACTCTCGCGTATTCGCGGCGCTACAGGTGCTAACATTATTATTGCGGATTAATATTGTTGTTCCAGAGGAAACGAATTATTGCGCGCAAGAAGATTGATTGAGGGGACGATTTGTCGGGTCGATATGTCGAGCCATTTTGGTGCTGTCGTTTCTGCTTGTATGGAACGGATGATGCGAACCGTCAGGAATTCCTTAAGACAATTTCGAAAGGCGAGTCTCACGGGCGTCGTTTGTTGACTCCCTTCTTCGTTGGAGCTTCGATATTCGTGTTATTTCGAGACAGTTCAAGAGATTGCGATGTTTATCGAATTATTGCACGACAATATGCGTGAAAGCGCTAAAGAACAACAGAAGATTCCTAAAAGAGATCCTGAAATCTCACTACACCCCTGGTTGAGTATATTGCTCATTGACCATAGGACCGACCAATTATCATGCTAACGTTGGTCCCCCATAATCATTGAAGGTGTACCCAGTACGATTGTGCCCATTGTTGAAAATTGTTACGTTTTGAGTCCTCCCCGTTGTCTGTATCGCTATTGTTAAAACGTAGCCGAATGATCGTAGGAACATCTTGACGGACCATGGGTACCAAGACTTCCGCAGATCTTTTTCAACCAGGGATGTATCCGCGATGTGGACGACAGTAATTCACGGGATCGTTTATGAATGATCAGGGGATGATTCGAAATGAAACAGAGATGAATCTGATTATCCGCGAACGGAATTCTTTTGCGGAAACTTCCGATCGCTTTCTAATAGGAATAAAAATCTCTACGATAATCAGAGGCGATAGTCAAGAGAACCTCAGTCCGATAATTTGTGCGTTTTACTTTTGATCGTTTTGTGATGTCTAACACAGTAAATTGTTGTAAACACCCTGTATAAAATATTTCCTGCTGCTCCCGGTCGTCTTACTCTTCCTGTTAGCTAGTTGAAAACACGATGCAGATTTTTTTTTGTTGCTCTTTTACGGTTTTGGCGCGTTGTTGATATCGATTGACACGTTCTGTTTGTGTGAAACTTGATGAACTCCGTTGGGCGCATCCGACGCACCGTATCTACGCAAATCACGCACACGACACACCCTCTTCTCCGTTCAATCCGTCTCTCTACCTCGAGCGAGTTTATTCCGGCTGAAACGTTTCGATGGGGGGATACACCACGGTTGACCCCGTTTTCAGCCCCATAAGTGCATACTCATTGACCGCAGGTACCGGAAATCATACCGATGGTTCCTACCATCATTGAGGATGCATTCAGCGATTGTCGATTGATGGAACATTAGTCCCTTTGGTTATCTAGCACGAGCCGTTGGGTAGAATAGTGATATAACTCGGTAACAATGAATCATAAATTTTAAGGAACATAACATCTAACTATCTTTACGTTTTGTATCTTAATATCTCTTATAACCTTATTATATTTTTTTTTAATATCCGATTATCCTCCGACGTGAAATTTTAGATTCAAAAAATTGAGGAAACGCGTTAAAAAGACAAATCATCTTCAATTTGTCATGATGACTCATACGTTGTAAATGACTATTGGGTGTTTCCTTCAGTAATTATGGGCAGCAAGGGCACTTTCGCGCAATTTTCCAACCAAAGCAATCATCTCACAATCACATACACACACACGCACGCACACACACATTCTCTCTTTCTCTTTCTCACTCGCTCTTGCTCTAAAGCGCATTCATTCGCGACACACGTTTACCGCGAATCCTGCGGGCGCCAGATCGTGATTAATTATTATTACTATTATGATTGCAATCCGTAATTAGTGAACGGGGAGCGCATGGTTGCACACCCAACATATCGGAAAGGCTTTTCACGTTCCGTTCCCCAACCATTAACGGATTTATTTTCATTGAGATAACTCTACTAATGATGTGTCGATACGAACCGGGTAGTTTCTATATCCGGGTAATTCGAACTCGATTACGAAGTTAAAATCCAAAAAAGATCGACAACTTGAAGTCGTTAAAATTAAAAAAAAAAAATCAGCAATTTTTAATTAATAAAGAAATACATTTAAAAAATTACCTTCCGAATCACAAACTAAACAGTTAGTAAACGTCGTCCCTTACAAGAATAGAAAAGTGAAAATTGTTGATATCTCATTCTTCACCGTGGACAGATAGATAATATAGTCGGTGATATAATCGTCGTATTACACGTGTGTTCTACGAATTAAGCTGCCTTTGCGTGTTGCAGGTTGCGCTAGGGTGCAACAGCAAAAAGCCTGGCCGGAACTTGTACGTTTACCGTTTATCCTTGCGAGCGAACTCTAGGGGCTACGACTACATGTTCGTTCGGACCTTCGTGTCGCTCGTTCACTATAAACTTGAATTTTCGTCTGTGTGTACAATCGAACTCGGGCGATTGATTTAGTTTGAGGAACGATCCGACGAGACGGACTCTGCGTCGGAATATATCGCTTACCAGAGTGACAATGTGAGTTTCATCAACGTCTGCGGGTAATTCAATCGCATACGCAAACACGAGCGTAGGTTCCTTGCGACAACGTACTTCAAATTATATGCTACAGCTTTCACGAAGAAGAAAGGTGAAACGATTTCCCGAAGATACGGAGGACGGATGAAATAAACTATGAAATTAGATCAATGACACTTGGCAAAATAAACAAAGCGCCGATCATAAAATACAATACATCAACGAAACACATTCTAGTCCGGGGATAGAAATAAAAACACAATTGGAAACGTTCCGTTACCTGATCATTTTATTGTTCTTAACAGACGTCGATGAAATTCGCACAGGACTAATTGCGTTCTCTTACTTAGATTCAGTCTTCACAGACCACTGCGTTTGCCGTATTAATTCGTGACTACATTAATACAAAATATATTTTATTATAATTTATGTAGTTAATTAATAATAATAATATTTATAGCTTCTTTTACGTTGGTGGCCACGAAGAACCCGGCATCTGTCTCATTTTCCGTTCGGTTTTTTGGGTTTATTGGGTGAAAGAGGAGGAAGTAGGAAACCGCGGGGTCGACCTGAAGAATCAAGATTGATTAACCGCTATCAAAATTGATTTTCAAACAGCCGACGGGCCACGGATAGACGGAATAATAGGGACAGGGAAACTCGGAGGAGACGCAGGATTTTGGCCTAAATAGACATATTTACACGAAAGGCCGAAAGGACAATTTCTTTTTTTCGCGCAATAAGCGTATTCCGAGAGGTAATTTCGTTGATTTCGACTTTTTAACTTGAATTTCATGAGAAATGGAGAACTTTACGCAAACGGATCGGGGATGAACGCCGCGTTTGCGGACCACCCTTTCTACAGAAGATTGTTTTTTCATACCCATTCACGAAGAATTTGTTATCCTAATATTTAGTTCTATAAAGCGCTACTATATTCTAAATTTAATGCAATTTGTGTCCGTGTATGTGTATGTATGTAAGTATCCCAGAAAACATTATGACATTTTAAAAACGTCTAAAAGACGTCATAACGTTTTTTAGATGTCTTAAAGATGTCTTTAATACATCTTTTACACATGTATGTTGTTTTAGATGTGTTCTTTTGTTATCTGTTGTACGTGTTATATATCTGATGTAAGATCTGCACTTCTTCGAATTAAAAAACGATTTCAAGACATGACGCGTAGGCGCTACGTTCGACGTTAAATAAATATATAATCAATGAAAAAATATATCGTTAAAAAGTAGGTACAAATAGGGGGCAGGGGATTTGGTATTGTTCTTTCGACGAATCATAATACATTGCGTAAATAATTTCTCTCGCGTCCATACCCTGCACACTCCACCAGCTCCCGTCAATCCGTCTTTATCTTATATGACTTTCGCATTATTATTCGAAAAACATTATGTTAAAAACCTTCATATTATAAATCTAGAATGCATGACAACGTTCGCACCCGGTGATGCTGCACCCACGAACTTCGCACTATCGATTTTTTCCGATCGATAGTATATAATTATATATCCCGAATATAAAATTAAATTGTATAATTTAGAACATGCATATACATATTATGTATATATATTTGTTTTGTATTTAAATATACCTCTTTCTTTTTGTTTTACCACATGACCAACTTCCTCGCAACTTCTTCCTTATTTACCTTCTTGCACATATACATACATTTTTTTTCCTGAAACCTTTTCACTCATTCTCTCTCGTCTTCTTATCTCAATGTTACGCGTTCCTAGCGTAATTTTTATAATTACAATTGAACCTCATTTTCCGAATTCGTATTAACCAACAAATGCCTCACGTAACTGAAACATCCGTAAAATATGAGATCATGTCTGCCAAGGGACACGCTTTCAACTTTTCGGCGCGCGTTACAATACCACGAGAATCCGCGAGCGTGTTCCTCAGCCCTCGACGTAGGCGCGCGTCGAGGATCCTTACACTAATTGTATTGTATTTCTTAGATTCATTAATATAACGGGCTTTTCGTATCGCGACGAAAATTCACGTTTCCGAGTCAGGATAGAAATTTTGTAAACAAGACGCGAGACACCCTCAACACCTCTACGAAAAATCTATACTCCATTTCCGTTCCCGCCGACAAAGTTGTCTCGCTTAATTTTGAACATCTTAGACTCGGAAATAATCGTGAACCTCGATGTTATCATTTCCAAGTGATTCTGCATGACACAGTCTTACAGCTAATGAACGGAACACGCGGACGCTTCATGCACTCTCTCCTCTCCCTCGATTTGGTCGATTCTCTGTCGTCATTTGAACCCGTCGTCGTTGTCGTCATCGTCAAGCGACAAAGTCGTGTGGTAGCTAATCGCGCGTTGACACTGTTGCGCATTCTCTTCGGAGAACCGACTAAATAGAAGAGATCGCATCACGCGCGCCAGAAAGAAAAACGAGGAAGTAAAATGGATAAGGGAGGAGGGGAGACCACGCGACAATTTCTCTCTCTGTTTAATATATACACACACGCACACACACACATACTTATACACACTCAGATGCACACACCCAAGCAGAAAAACCAAATTTTGTGTTTGTATTCGTCTTGTATTGCTGATTCACTACGATATAGTTGTATAATCATCGTACTTTGCGATACGCTTCTATTCTGTCCTCTCTCTCATCTTTCTCTTTCTCTATTTCTTTCACAGGCACACGATGATGTAACATGCATACACGCGTGCGCAATTGCGCTTTTCCTTTCTTCTCACGGAATAACTTCGCGAACGACAATGTCGCCGCGCACGGTTAGCAATCTAGTCGTACGCGCCATGCTTGTACGAACATGAACAAGTAGAAAATGGAAAGAAAAAAAAGAAACAAATATTCGATGTTTCTTTGATCGTCTAGACGTGTTTGTTTAATCGCTGAGACTCTTATGCGAGAGAGAAATAAAGAGGAACGAGGGTATTCGGGAAGATCTAGACGACAAGATGGATCCTTACACGACTCTCTAACACAGTACAATTAAAAACATTGAAGAAGTTTCGCTTCCGTGTAAGGATCGCTGTCGGCGGATGTCGGCGCCACGTTACTATGGACATCACTCACGTGAGCGGAACAACAGAACAAATATGAAGAAACGAACGAAACATTTTTTTTCGACAGCGATCCTGCGATATCCTTCCCGCGGTGGTCGTATCTTTCTTCGTTATTGCGTGCGTCGCGCCCAAAAATTGGTCGTTCTGTTGCACGGGTCAGCCGACCCAGTGACGTCACTCAACACACACACACAACACACACGCACGCACGCACACGCATGCAAACACACATACACGCTGCGTTATTAGAACGAGTCGCCATCCGGGGATGACTCAACGATGGATGATGCTCAAGTCGTGCCGCTTCTTCTCTCTCGCTCTACTTCTTTCCTTCTTGCTTTCTCTTTCTCACTAACGAAACAACCATATGTCTTCGCGTTCGCTTGAACATCATCCTGCTGCATTTGCTGCTGTCGTTGCTCATCGCGCTACAAATCCCATTTGTTGTAACTGCAGAAACACAGGTTCCAGCAACCCGATCGTGTCGTGCGGATGTCACCATGATTCCCGTTGTCGCCGTCTCTGTAGTTGTTCCCCAGACGATTGTTGTTGCTATGGTGCACCATCACGATGTTGTCGGTGATGGTGGCGAGGGACCCGTTAGTGGTGGCGCAAACGGTAAGTAGGCGATCGTCGTCGACAACACTAGCGGGTCGCCGACTGTCCTATACTCAAATGCTGCTTGGATTACCGCTTTCGGCGGCCCTGTCGATACTGTTGATCCGCTGGCTGCTGCTTTCGGGCGGCGACGGCGACGCCCCGCCATCCTCTGGTTTGTGTAGCGGTGGTTTCACCCCGTTCTGAACGTAGTGAGTTAGCCTGGTAGGCAACGAACCCGCATTCAACTGATAGAATTCGACTAGCTGTAGCAGATCATAGAATTTGGTCGTCCCCTTATCCAAGGTGTATAGCCAGCAGTTGCGGCGCTCATCAAATATCTGAAAGTAAAGTTATTAAATACATAAATATCATATATATATAATATCGAGTGCATGAGCGTGTGATGCAAAATGTTCAAAAGATATTACGAAGTTGTCCGAAAAAAATAATACTAGATCGAATAGAATAACTTACAGTATGAAAAGATAGCGAATAATTTTTCAGAGGACTATAAAGAATGACTGAGAGATTAAAAATAGCTAGAAAATTTTGTTGAAAACTTGTCGAATCTCCACGAAACATTGCAACTGTTGGGAATTGATTTACATTAAATAAACACTGATATGGTTAATATTGAAATAAAAACAGAAATAATTTTTAATATCGGTTATCCGGTAAAAGATTAGAATCTTTTTTTTCTTTTTTTTAAGGAGTTTGTGTTAGCAATTCGCTCGGCTTTAAAGTAAACGATCAGAGAAACTTTTTCGTGTTTAATCGCCGCGAAGTTGACTCGATTGCAAAAAAGATCCTCGACTTGTCGCTAATTATCGATCAGACGCGGATACTTACAGGTTGGATTTGCGCGTGAAAGACCTTGTCGTTGTATTTATAGGTCAACACGAAGGCCCCAGGATTGCTCTTGCTCTCTCTGACCAGAAACACGCTGAAAGTACACAAAACAAAATATTTGAGAATTCTGAAAGGACGACGAAGATATAGTTACAGCGTTCAAGTCTGAACTCAACTTTTTCGATTTTTCTTCATAAAATATATTTCTCAATCTGATCTAAGTTAGTTAGAAATTTTAATAACAGTTCGACACGAGCCAAATAAATAATCCGAATAGATAGGTGATTATATAATAACAACGATGTACTCATGAACAATTTACAATGTTTGGCAGTGGGTGTACCACTCTCTCACCGTACTTCAAGTTTTCTAGAAATATTCAAGTAATACGCATACCAAAGACCGAGTAAGAAAAAGAGTTAAGAACTGCTAAGACAGAGGATCTGAATACAAGAGTAGTCAGGAGGAGAGATAAGTTGTGCTTTTTTGTAGCATGCAAAGACCAACATGCTGCTAGGGTGCTAGATGTTTGATACCGAGGAGGCTACGACTCGTCCAGGCGTATCAGTATAAATTAGTATGGTCATAAAAGACAGCGGGACAAGTGGAGTGGTTTGAAAAAACAGCAGAGACGAGGAGCAGAGAAGATGGAGGTCAGGGGATGTAACGACGAGAACAAGACCGACCGGTCGGTCACGCGGCAGATCGGTTGTAGCGAGAAAGAAGAGAGAGAAAGAGAAGGAGAGGCTCGTGTCGTAAAACGATCGCAACGCGGCCACGTGATCGTAAAACTCCGAGTGGAAGAAGCGGTTCTCGCTTCCTTCCTGACACGCTTCCTTCCTTCTTACATTGAGAAATCCCGTTGCCGCTGTCGCCGAAGAAAGAGACTTGCGGTCCCTTTCGTGATAAAATATTATCAAGCACATGCCCATTGTTCTCTCCGATTAATATTTATACTATACGACGCAGTCGTTAACAAATATTACGCAGCACAACGGCGATACAAGAAATACATTGTCATTCACGCAATTTTATATGAAGCGATTTATTATTGTCATTATATTATAAATTGGAAGAAAGGCTCTTTATTGCATGTGTTTTGACAATTAATCCGTAACAATCCTGAAATATCCCTTTGACAATTAATCCCTATATAAAATCAGAACTCCGTATACCGTATTTTATCATAAAAATGCTATTGCTCCCTTCAGCAGAATCTTAATTCTCATTCGTCAAATTAGCATTTCCTTGAAATCATTTGTTATACTTATTATATCTAGTGAAGCTAAATTCTTGGAAAAAAAATCTGAGAGTTGCAATGCGAGGTTGCATTCACGTGACCCATTTTTTAGTATTTCGTCCGGATTATTCATGTGTAGTGACGATAACGTTTGCTAATGTCCGGTATCGTCTCTCATCAACCCCAATGCTCGTCCAATGGAATATTCATGTGAGTGAATATTCCACGTCCGCCAGGCAGATAACACACCGACGGTGGTGACTCGTAGTCCCGGCTACGGAACGGTAATGTCCAAGAACTATCCCGAGTTAGAGGATAACGATGTTACGGCTTCCATATAGTATACAAAGGAGCCCGATGTCCGTTGCTAGGATATGTCCTCTCTATCTCACGAGCTGCTTGAGCTAACTCGCAACATCGAGAGAGACAAATGGCGATTAGCAGACAATGCTCGGGGCGGAATCGATTAGAAGATTTTTCGCGTCTAACGACGACGACGATAATCGTGACACGAGACACCGGGAACTCACGAGGAGTGAAGAAACTCGCGAGTGCCAAGTAGGAAGACACAAGGCGCGAGACTCTCACCGTTTCTCCCCTTCTCTTTTTTCACCATTGTCGAGATGAAGAGAGAAAGGATGAGGAAAGGAATATACGATGGAGATGGCGAGGCGGGGGTACGATCAGAGATTATGCAAATTTATGCAAGGGCCCCCTGAACGAACGTAAAACCCGGAGACAACTACGTGATCCCGGAGCACTCAATTACCCGGGGCTAAGCGCGACGAGATAGATGGAGAGAGTCGTTAATTAACCATTTATCCGCGATTCCCGGCGCTAGTACAGCGAATAAAAGATGAGAGCGAGAAGCAAGGAAGAGATAAGAGGAGAGGACGAGCGACAAACCGGAATATCGGCAAAACGCTGCCGCTCGCTCGGGTCGTGACCGCCCGTAAGAGGAGATCACCGATAGATGATCGACGTGCCGGAGATGTGGACTCGATCGCTGGACGGAATGTATACTCGTTAGGCAAGCGCGATCAGAGACAGGGGAAAGAAATCTGATACGCAGGTCGTTAGAATCATTAGCGTGCGTCAACTCATTTACCTGAACTCGTAGAGTTTTAGACATTGCTCTTTTCTTTTGCTTCCTCTCTGTATTCTTGTATTATGAAACTATCTTCATCAACTGGCAAAGATTATCACACATCTATTATTCTGTCCCATCAAACACACTCCGGGGAGCAATGCCCCGTCTCGAGAGTGCCTACACGAATATAATAAAATCTGATTTAAGATATTAATAATTTCCTAACGTTTCAAGGGCGTGTCTACACGTGTAACGCTCACTGAGATTACCAGGTCAATACGGGTTAAATGCGAGGGTCAATATGGTACGCGGTGACGGATTCGACCCAGGATAAATCGGCATTAGAGGCAACGAGAGGCAAAAAAAAATAAAAAGAAAGTAGCAAGAGGAGACGAAATAATGAAAGATTTATTACGTTCTAAGAATGACTCTATCTATTACGAAACACGATAGAAGAAACAACATATAAAAAAAGCATTTCACAAAGCACTATGTTTGATGAACTTTACTTTCACCGATGTTTTTCTTTTCTCTCATGTTTTTGCATATGCGTAATTGATTGTTTATACACACATTACTTATCACAGTATTCTCTTATTCTTGTAGATAGAAACAAGTATAAGCGGTATATTATTAGAATGTACTTACATCCCGCGTACAGTCGATGATCGAGTATCGCTATTAAAATTTAAATACGCGGACAGCCGCGAGCGAATCAGCAAGTAATAAGATACTAAAATAACAAAGAGAAACGAGAGGTGGGCGAAAGAAACAAAGTATAGTCGATAGGAATTCATCGTGATTTACGGTTGCTCGTAATAATCGCGAAGATTACGCAAGCGCCAGCCAAGCATGTCGCCCGCGCCAGCAACTTCGAGGTCGTAACTCTCAACCGGTTTGAAGCGGACCCTCTCCCTGCTCGGATGATGATAGTTATCGTCGTTAGCATCGACACGATCGGGATTTTTGGGCAGCATCATTACGATGACGATAATGCAATTAGCGACGACGCGTTATCAATCGTGGGCACGAGCGCGATTAGGCGAGCAAGAAGTGACGTAACTTCAGAAGCAGCTTTGAGGAAATTACGATTGAAGATTCTTACATAATTCTTCGTAAGGTATCTGACACGTAATTAAGTCACGATCATAGTTTTGTATTAATTCAAAATCGGATTCCATATATTTTATTTCTTAATTTTTCTTTTACTTTTAAAAATTTAATCTTATATAAAATCGATTCTCTTGAAATATTTCTTTATATATAATTAACAGAATTTTCCAAACTTTTAATTATGTAACTTTGAGTTACATATATCTCGACAACTTCCACAGATTAGAACGAAGAATAAAATTGTGCGATCTCTTTAAATTCACTTCGAATTTAGATCGCGTTTTTCGCGAAATTGACTTCAGAAACTGATTAATCAACAAGAT
The DNA here is from genome assembly GCA_901521435.1 of Crematogaster levior. Lineage (NCBI taxonomy): Eukaryota > Metazoa > Arthropoda > Insecta > Hymenoptera > Formicidae > Crematogaster > Crematogaster levior. The sequence continues at coordinate 118,723 of CABEGB010001413.1, read as the reverse complement.
TGAGCTTACCCATCGACGCTGCCGTGATCCCTTATAATAGCTGCCGCGACATCCCTCTTGAGGCCGCCGTGAAACCAAGGCTGAAGAACATGTATACCGGCATCGAGGCCGTGAAGCCTCATCATGGCGCACCCCGGTGGGGTTCTCGAAAACGGTCGCCATCTCCGTCGCCAGACCATGCCTTCGTTTTCGGCTATGTCCTTGGCTTCCTTGGGATCTTCGACTATCCTGCCCACGCTACCGGTAAAATCCATCGCCACGCGTGATCGTATCGATTCCTGCAAAAAAAAAGATTTGGATCATTCGTAAACATTCATCTTGCGCTGATACCTTCTAATTATTCACACATTGGGAAAAATCTTTTATTTAAAGAGAAGAATTGCAGTAATTTTTTCACTGGAGTTTATTGTCACATGGATACACGGATATGTTCTCGATGAACGATGCGACGCACCGGAGTTTCAGCATGCTCAATGATCCCGGGATAAATATGTCCATCTATATCCCGAGTATAAACGTGAGTTTGAGCGTTTCGACATTCATCTCTCGGGCAAACGGAAGCCCGTCCTTTACGAGCGAGCACGGTGAAGGGGGCGAGCCGTTCCGGGCTACCGCCGAACGCTTTTATTTGGGATTAGAAGTGCGGGTGGTTTCCAGGCCCGGTAAATAACTCGTCCTGCAGGCGAGAGAAAGAGGAAGGAGAGCGCGAATTCTCTTCCTGTTTCCATCCTTCCTCTCTTGGTGATCCATTGGCGAGTAAACCGCGCTCCGCGAATCTCCCGTAAAATTATGACCCGAATGCGATACACCCGGTAACAATCGCAAACGATAACTCATCGCCGCCTCCCCGGCAATAATTTTCTCCGCGGACTCCTCTTCCCACGAACCGCGATTCCGTAATCGACGATAAAGAACATCGAACGTGTCTCGATATCGCACGAGATGATCGCAACATAGTATCACGATAGCTTCGAATACACCTTTACGATAATGGAGCACAATTGAGAGATCTCGTAGATGAAAATACCCACAATTTCCAGAATTTCGATGTATCTCAGAACCATATTTATCAAAACTACATATCGATTTTGGAATTATGGCTGGAGCACCTGTGACATCTAATTTCACAGTACCGATCAAAGCGATAAGTCCTCGGCATCTATATTACGAAATTTCAGACGTAAATTATATCCGGATATCTGAAAGCAACGGTATATTGGAAAAGACCAGTGCGGACGTATTCTGAAGGATAATTTGCGTCGTCGCATAAGCTACCTTCGCACTATTCTCTCACTCTTTAGGTTCTTGATAACGAGCAAAAAGCTGGAGCGCACGTAGTGGATTAGTCGGTCGTTAAAATAAATAGACGCTCGCGGCACGAGTACGTACGAGGGAGAGAATTACAAAAGAGAGAGAAAGAGAGAGACATATATGGGGGGAACAGGGATTCTCGACGTTCCTCATCAGCCGGAAAATTACCGTAGAGCGAGAACTCGAGGGTGCTTTCAGGAGCCCCCGGAAACCGGGAAAGCTGGTGCGGCCCCGAGCATACGCCCGTAACGTGGCCGGCCGCGATCGATGTTCAACCGACTCTCTCCAGTTCGGCTTGCTCCTCCCCCCCTCATTCTCTCTCTCTCTCTCAATTGCTATACGTCCCATCTTCCTCTTTGTAGAGAGAGAATAGAGAATGATAGAAGTAACTACGGGATAGGCTTTCGTTTGGTGTGGCCTTGACACCGGAGTGACCCGATATGCTCCGGCAATTTAGAAACTATCTTCCAAACATACTGAAAAGAAGCAATCGTCTATTTCATGTCATGAGATCTTTCTCGTCATTTTCTTATAATTTAACAGTGATATAATTATACGTTACATAATTATAATAATGTGATATAAATAATTTTCTGAATACATTTAAAAAATGTAGATATTTTTATATATTTTTTAAATATGCTTCTTTTTAGTATTTTTTTCATGAGAGTTCTTCTAAATACTACTTGATTGCTCTTCAGAAAAAAATTTATCCTAGAATACTCGTCACTATTTTCGTCTCGTTCACGTTATTGACGTTAAACAGTAATAAAAGAGGTGGAAGGTGTTTAGTATCGTAAATACAACAGGAAACTAATGATGTGTATTATCAGAAGGCTTCTGCAGGTAAATTAATTTTTAAACTGTACATTGAGCGATATCAATGTTTAGTGACGTTAAAGCCTGGTGGCGGAGCCCAGACCAATCTAACTCCAGCCACGTATATATAATATTTTAAGGGATGTCCGACGCGTGAGCGAAGTTAACGCGGCAAGGTTTCCAGGTTCCGGATGAGTTTACTACTTCCGGCCTAACTTCGGTTTAAATACATACGAGAGCAAGAGAAAGAGCGGGGGAGGGTGAAGAGAGAGGGAGAGAGAGGTTTCCCTGGCTTGGTCAGGCTTCCTCATCGTGTTTTATCGTTATTACAAGCTCCTTCGAAGTTTACGACTCTGTGCAGCGGATAACGTTCTCCCTTCTTCCCTCTTATCCTCGTCAACCCCCTCGTCGTTCGATCAACCTCTACACGAAGCACTAGCCGTCGGAAATGACGCGTCCCGGTTGCACGACAACCGCGCCACCAACCCCGTGGCACATTTCCCCTCGTAAAGGAATTTCGTTATGTCGCTTATGGAAAGTCGATGTCACCTCGCAAAGACATAAAAATCGTCACTGCACCGACAGGCTGTATTGCAAGCTCTTCATAACTAGATTTCAACATTAAACATCTGGACAGTTAAATCTCAAGTTTGAATTCTGCTGAAGCGCATTTAAAAAAAAGTGAAGAATAAAGATTCCGTTGTCTATGCGTATCCTCGACACTTTCTCGATATTCTTTATTCATAAAAAATCATTAAACGTATAATAATGTTACCAAAAAGTAACGTGATAATTATCCTTTTTGAATAATTATACATTAGAAAAAAATGCAAACATGTATACAACAACACAAATTCATAATTTTAACAAGAATAAACTTAAAAAATAATTAGTGTTAATATTTATTGTAATGACATATCGAGATTTAATGCGATTGAAATAAACTTACAAAACTACATTCCAAAAATTTCACGTTGAGTCACTTCATGATATGTTCAAAAAAATCATCCTCGAGATCATTATTTTCGCCCCGTAATGAAAATTCGCTGACTCGCGTTTCGCGCGTGAATATTCTTATCCGGAGTACTACTCCGTCACATTACTTCGCTTTACGACATTTTAAATTGTCGCCAATATAACGGTGATATTATGAAATTGTGAGGTGATATTGCACGTCGCGACAATGACGTGCGTGTATGCGCTCCTCAGAATATCACGTATATAGTCCACCAGCAATTGGATTTCCCTTCGCTTTCCATCTCTCCTCCGCTCCGTTTCGGCAGCATTTCGCGACTCCCTCGTTATCGTGAATGCCTAACGTTGTTTTACGACCGATAAAAGCATCCCTCCCTTGCCTGCTGGTAGCGTATCGTTTTACCCGGAACTATAATACATGGCTGCTAGCTGCCACATAGTGCCTACTGGTATGAGGAATCAGCAAATGAAATAAATTCTGTCCGGTTAATTATTCGCGATTTTGCAGCTCGTCGCGCGCATTAATAAAAGTCAATGAAAATAAAATAACATAATAATATATAAAGCCAGATAAATACAATTATTTTGCGTAATATAAAATTTTAAATTTGCAAGAAGAGAATAATGTAAGAAGTAACTGAATTTTATATCAAAGACTTTAAATATTTTATGAATTATTTTAATCTCTTTTTTCCCATTTTTATTTCTTCTCTTCTCGTTTAAATAAGATGTGATACAAATTATGTTGTATTCTGTATATGTACCTATAGTACATATATAAAATATTGCTTTATTGTTTTAGAAGGTCGAAATCTCTCAGGTATCGATAAATTATAGCTGCTAAAAACCGAAATTTTTTTCCAACTTTTGAAACTTCAATCTTTATTGCGGAACGACAATTGCCGATTAGAGACACATCGACCGATCAATAGTCGTTCTTTCCGCGTGTTACTGGGTTACTATCTCGTTTCGTGACCATGTAGCGTAATGTGCCGAGAGTGTAGTAGACAGTTCATATAGACGAAGCAAAATGCTCATAAAACCAAGACACGTCATTTAACACGTCATTTAATCAAAGAGCATTAAACTCTATAGTGAGATATTAAAGTACATATTTTTTTCAGTTCGAGAAGTATCTGAATTTAAGAAACTTAATTAATTAATTAAAATTACGAAGCATCCAACAAATTTTCGATAAAAAAATTATGTGTTTATATGTTAATGTTAATTGATATCATGCTTTCTGCTTGCAATAAAGATAATGAGGAGAGAGAGGAAGCGCTCGCTCTACTTTGTCGAAGCTTTCACAAGCACGCTGTGCCTCGCGAGCGTCGCGAGTTCGTACGGATCTTGCATAGTAACACAAAGGGTCAACCACGGTCGAAGATAAAGTCGTCAAAGAAGGAGGGGGAGAAGTGGGAGATTGCACCTGGAGACCCGCGACTCGACTCGCGCGATATCGATCCCACCGGCAACCGACCGTATCACTATCAGCCACGTGGACACGTTGCTGGTTGTACGACCGAAGAGATAAAAGGATTCCTTCGAAATGCATGCAGAACTATGTGTGCGGAAAACTTTTGCGTCGATTTCCATTATATTTACTCGGAAAACACCGGTCGGTCGGCATTGCCGAGCGAGAGATACGCGGGGAAGGGTTTATCGAGGTTATTTCCGGTAGTACACCGGAGGTTTATCGCTATACCACCTTCTCTCCTCGTACCATCGAGAGTGACGCGAGAGACGTTCGGACTAATATTTTTGCAGAAACAAAACAAAGCCACCAGTATGACGGTTCTGTTTCTTTATACAAGCGCTTAATCCGATAATACTTTTTTTTAAACTTGCGCTAGAATAATATATATATATAATAGTGTATTTTTAATTTGATATTTTACATGAAATTTCCTATTCATCCCAATGTTGATAGTTTATTTGGACATCTTTTTTCTATAATCGCAAGTGTTAAAACTTTGAAGTAGAAAAATGATGCTTAGAGAACAATAAGCTGGTACTCTGTGTAATGAGAATACTTAAAACAAAGCAATTATTTTAATTAAAAATTTACCTACTAATAAACTAGATTTCAAATTTTATGCTCAAATATGATGTCCTCGGAAACATTAATTTATAAAATTATACACAGGTTCCCTTAAAAAATTATTTTTTTAAATATAAAAGCATAAAAAATTATAATTTTTCTGTACTAATTAATTTATATTCCGTATTTGTCTCTTGAAGGAATACGAGTACATTCGCTTCTTGGAGGGAAAATCTTCCAGAAATTCGTATTATTATAATAGTAGTATTAAAGACCTATTACCATCGATCAAATTTGCAGAATCCGTTTACAGTAAAGGCTGCATAGTAGCATGCAGTGATTACGAGATCTGTGACTTAGGGTTGACAACCCCTGACAAGCCTGTTGCTAGGCGCCCATCAACTGTCCCTGCACAGAGTCGGATAGCCGAGGAACGAACGAACGAACGTGGGGCTTGCCTCGCTTTGCACCGATCGACGCTACTGCGCATGCTACTCTTTGTTCCCCTTGTCTCCTCGTAATACGGTACCCCCCATTCTATCCACCCCCTCCCCCTGTTTGTCTTTACCTTGCACCCCTAGCTCGTCTGCGTGCCCCGATACGAGGCAGCGAGGCTCAAAATCGTCTCCCGGGTGATGCCACAAAAAAATGAAAGCACCGTCGGTCCGACGGATTTCAACTCTGGGCAGTAAAGGTTTCGCGAACTATTCTATCACAATTTCAACGAAACTTGACGAATTTATAGGACAAAGGAAAAAAAATCTTAATGAGTTTCTTCGTTGTTGCTGATGTGGTCACGTTTAAGGGTTAGAACTACCCTCGAGGTTGTAGCCGCCGCGTATATTGGAAACTATCGGGGGAAAGTATTTTTTTGCAGAAAAGTTTCCTAATAAAAGCACTCTAAAAGGACGCTCGTAAATTAAGAAAGTTTTTGTCCGTCAGAGACGTCTTTTGTCTCTAAAACCTGAATATTAGCGCGAGCTAAAATTGTCGGCGCTACTTTATTACGCAAACCATTCTGTTTCATCGCGAAACTGGAGGATGGGGAACGACTCGTGGCTATTCCTCGTAAAGAGAGGAAAAGTGTGGCGGGACAACAATGCGGAAGGATTTTATATACGAATATGAAATTATGTCGCGAATAATTCAGCCGGCTCTGAAAGGAGACGAGAAAACCGCAAGCCTTAGGCGACACGCTTCCGCCATCGCCGAGTTATGACATCCATGCACAGAGTGTTACGCAACGATCTCGCCGACAGCGACGGGTCGCTATCGTGCGACTTGCACGATGACGCACGTCGAGCAACTCGGTATTAATTGTCCGAGGTTATCGAACAAAGGCGAATTAATGTCACAAAGCCGTCGTCGGTGCACGTCGCCGTCGTCGTCGTTGGCGCAGCATCGCTCGTTGCGGAAGACACACAGGAGAGAACGTCCCCTAAATTGCATCGGATACGCTCGGTCTCAGATAGCAGTCGACCGGTAGTTTAGATAGATGTTAATTGTGCCCGCGGCGATTCGCTTGGAAACACGTCCGACGCAGAGAGAGAGAGAGGAAGCGAAGACGAAGTTCATTCTGAAATAATGGAAGAACCCGGCCACCCGCTAACATTAGCTCGGTCGTACGTATCGTCGAACAAAGACAAATTACGCGGACGGCTGACCGAGCGCTGGCTGTGCGGTTCCTCGGCTTTTCAAGAGATCCCTATCGTCATCGTTGCGCAACCACCGCGGAGCTCTCCGGCTACCGATGATTGACGTAAAATTATGCAAAAACTGTCGTCCCGCACTCGAGCGCGAGTGGAACATGCGTTTCTTTCATGCGCAAGGTACCTTCCTCCTCTTCATGGCGAGCACGGACAAAGAGCTTAAAGCAAAGGCAGACAAGCTAGCTGACATCATTCTGAAGATCGATCGGTATTCGTAAAGGAGCAAAAAATTATTTCCTTTGACAATTGATGGGAATTTCTCAAAGGAAAAAAAATATCGTCTGAATATTTCTAATTCGATCGGCTATCGATACAATAACATATGCGACAAAAAAAACATATTTATAGACATTTTAAGTCCGTAATTTATATTTTAGCTTTAAATGCAAATGCCGAGTCCGACTCCTGTACATACAATGAATATCGAAGCTGTAGTTACGAAACATCGAATATTATTGTCGTCAATGCGGGATAACAATACAGGCTTTTACGGGCATAAAAGAAAGAGCTTTTCTCGTAATCAATAGACTTTTACGGATTCGTAAACGCGATCTCGTCATGAAGCATAGCGCGAAAACTTGATTCATTCGAAGTTAATCGTGCGTTAAAGCGTGATTCGCGCAATACCATTTTTCCATGATGGTGCGTTAACAATTACTAAGAAGAGGGAGACCATCATGTATATTATAAAATGCTAATAGACTAATTCACTCTTTTCCTCATTAACTAGCCCTTGTCAAGTTAAAATATTCCGACTTTACAGCCGCAACAAGTTTCACAACAAGTTTCAAACGAGCATGCTCGTTGTTGGGGAAAAAAAAGGGTATCATGTAAACTATGCTAAAGGCGAGGTCCGTCGGTCGTTATGAGGGCATTACAGACGTTAGGCCGATAACTCACGTGCACTCTCACACTCGATCGTGCGACGTCTCGCGCGCGCGCGTATAATACGTCGCGTGGGCGCGCACCGCGACATTCAGATGCGTTCGATCTCTCGCGTTCCCGTGGTCGTACATGCACCAGACGATTATGTGTTGCGTACGAGAGGAAGAAAGAGTGATAAATCGATCGGTCGCGCCCGTGCAATTTGAATAATAAACGGCGCGCTCGCTAAACCGAGAAAAACCTCAGGGACTTGTAGCCGCGTCGCGATTACTATAACCGAGCGCGCTAACGTCTCGTGCCGAGCTTTAAATTACCCTCGTGCGCTCTTTCAAACTACAATACGTTCCTCGCTGTCGATTTACGATTCATGAAATCGCGAACCGTAAGGTCGAAAGAAAGGGAAACGTCGCTCAATTATTTTACTCCAACGAAGACAACGGAAGACTTACTTCTCGTTTCGTTGAACTGTTCGACTATCTGTCAGTCATTAATGATTACGCAAATGAATTGCGCTGAGATACATTGATTGCGTCTTATCTATATCGAGGTACAAATTGTGATAAAAATGCGAAAGAAAATATGATACGATATCACGACGAGGAATTTACTTCAAGTATTTAAGGTTTTTGAATGAGTCAAGCGTGTCTTTCTAAAAAATGTACTATCACATATATACTTCAATACCGCCCTTGGTGGTAGCTGGAGTGGGATACGGAAATCTGAAGGACGGGATCAGAGGGGCGTTCGAGCACAATGGCCTGTTGTGCCGCGTAAGCCGCACTTCGGCCTCTCTTAGAGTCCTCAGCCAGAACGTTCACTAGCACCAGATGACTTCCTCTTTCGAGGGATGCACGACAATGCAACGTCGCGGATGCGACGCGTCTCTCTAGGAAAAAGTGCTAAAATTGCGCCGGTAGGCGGAAGCGCGCGAAAGCACTAGCAGCTATCGATCGCCGGCTTACTCGCGGGAAATGGCTCGTTAAGAAGATTGGAGAGGACCAAATGAGTTTCGCGAAGGAACGCAACGCGAAAGCTTCTTGATTTCTTCCACGAAGCTTGAGAGTCGACGAGAAATATGTTGTTATACCATGTCGAAATTGTCTATTCGAGCATGTTGCTTTAATCCGATTCAATTCAATTTTTTTTTATTTAAAATTATACGTAAAATCACGATTTTATAATAATGTATCGATTGTAAATTAAATTTTTTTCACAAATAACTTAAAATTTTTTAATATTTTTTTGCTTTGTGATATGAGATAAATCTTTGATTTCTTGTGTGCTACAAGAATAAAGAGAATTACAGTATAAAAAATAAGTACTTTTTCTAGTTTAAGAATTAAGGAATGTATGATATGCTGTCGAGGCTCGTATGAAAGTTCGCGCTCCGATATGGACCATGCAGGCGAAATATAAAGAGTGCAAGCGAAAGGCGAAGTGCCAGCGCGCATAAGATAAAATTAGATATTCGGTCACGTGTACAGTGTTCTCGGCAGAAGTTAAACAATTTTGCCAGAGGCACGTTCCGGCGAATAAAAATAGATGTGATAATTTCGAGCGGAAGGTGGAAGAGAGCTGGAGAGAAAGATACGGGAAGAGAAAAGGACAGCGAGGAAGAAAGTCATGTCAAGAGACGAACGCCGCGGGATAGTCGTTCGATTATTGACATCAATGCACCTTTTAACTTGCTCAAACGGTCTTCGTTATTTCTACATTAAATTAACTGCCGGGGACCAAATGTCGCGTGTACTCTCGTTTTCTCACAATGTACCGAGAAAGTCAAAATTTTCGATAAAATCATCATCGTCATCGTCACCGCTCTTCCCAGAAATCACGAAACATTTATTTCGTTTCGTAATGTTTTCTCTCAGGAGTACTTTCAATCGCGAAACTATTTTTTTCTTCAAGTAATCCGTAGGTTAAACTAATCTTTCCACAGAATTAAACTTTTCGAAACTATCTATTCTTTCGTGTTACTTTATGCAAACCCTCACAGGGTTTTACAGGACCACCCTTAATCTCTTAGTTTTTAATTAAATTGAGAACTTGAAAGATAATTTTTAACGAGCTTGCATGCCCCCTGAAACGTATCCCTGTTTCCGCTGAAAAAGAAAAAAGTGAACTCGTTCCCAGAACAAAGTCTTCATCCGACATCCAGAGGGTAAAATATCGGTTGATTCGCAATCGCTACAATGATGAGAAAATAGAAATCATCCTGCGATGACGAAATTCAAAGACATATTTATCTTTTGAGAAAGCTCGCGGGGCTAAGTCCCGAGAGTGCAGCGGCCTAACGATGTTTGTGTCGAGATTAATCTCCGGTCGCGCGCGACTTACGCAAAGTCATACTTTGCCTCGGCGGTAAGTTAATCAAGATCGGAATTAGTGATCCCACTGCAACCACGCTTGCGTCATTAATGGGTTACCTGAGGTCACAAGCATTCGAAAAATTGAATAAACTCTTTCAAAGCAACCGTAAAAATGAAGCTTTCAAAGAGATCTCTTATTCTCTCATGAAAAGATAATTTAATTGCAATATTATTAAAAAAAAAAAACGATTTTTTGTTAAATACAGAATAATTCATCATTGCAATAATGTATGTGCATGAGATATTTGTTTAGAAAATTTTATCGACCAAACATTCAAAAATTCATGACCAAACATTTTCGTTAGATATTTTCTTTTCAGACCCAGAAATAAAAAATTACATCATTCGAGATATCTACCGAGATCTCGTCATTCCACCATTATTCCCAACGGATTTACTCGTGTCAGCCGCTCGTGGTAAACGTATTGAAAAAAAAAGGGTTTCTTTCGGACGGTTGTCCTTGGCCATGACTAGTTTATCCTCGACGCGCATGGGTGATTACCTTGAACGAGACGTTCCAAAAGCTTGCGTCATTCATTCTGATGTTCGTCGTTCTGGTTTCCACGAAGACACGTGGAAACATCACTGATTACCCTGTATCCTGCTGTACAATCGCATATATTTTTAAACATGATGAACAAAACGAACTTCAAACCTATTCGTATTAAATTTTGATTCTTAATTGAGCAAGCACAGCATCAATTATGAACTTGCAAACACTCACAAAAGAATAACAATATCCCGATTATTAAAAAAAACGATGTGCATAAATCAAGGAAATTCAATCTTATAATTTATAGAACTTCTGTAGAACTTTTGTACATTTAACTTTCTCTACAAAAAAAAATATCGATACTGCTTAAACACGCAACCTAATAAGTGCAAATTCTTTCTTATCTCGGAAATAATTCTAAATTATTTCTTATCTTGAAAATGCGTGTTACATTTTTTCCAAGCAAATTTACCTCGCATGATCGCTTATAGCCCTTAACAGGGCAGAAAAATCTATGCTCTTAGTCGCCACATATTAAATAACTTTTTGAAGAACGTGCTGCGGCCTCTGGTTACCCGACGATTATCCTGTTGAGTTGAAAAAGACACGTGGTAAGAAGGAGGGCAGAACAAAAAGGAGCCGCGAAAGAGGTGAAGACCTCGAGGAGGCCAAAGACTACCAATTGAGAGGGAGCCAGTTTACCTCGTGAGCAGACTCGTGTCGGAGTTATTACGGTCGCCTATAAAGCCACTAGACGCGCGTCTAACCAAATATCGGAGCAGCTAAAGTAGCGTCCAGCGTGAGATTATGGGTACCGGCCGGTCACGCGCTTGTTAAACGCTTACGCCGATCGTAAAGTCTTAAGAGAGTACCCACCGCCATCCTCGTAAACATACGGCCGGCCGTTGCACACCCCATCGTCCTCATCGGTGATCGTCTGACGATCTGGGGCGCGCGAATGCACGAACTCTCAAGTGCCACCGTCGGCTCTGTGTAATCATGCAAATTACGTGAATGAGCTATTTCAGTCGTTTCTCCGCCTTTTCGTTCGTTCTCGCTTCGACGATGACGACCGCAACCGTGAGATTAGATCGACGAGACTTCTATTCCCACTACTCCTGCCCATCCCCTTCCACAATCGTACATTAGGTAACACCGGTAATTATCGTTCTCCACAGGTACAATGGAGAACTGGTGGGACGGCGTCGAAAGCGAAGAAATCTAATGTATAATGGCCACTTCAGGTTTTAGTAACCGTGAAATATGTATGTAACTATAGTAGCACTTTGAACGTCGAGTCCAGAGAGAAGCGCCCGTTATAAGGGATAGATATATGTTTGAACACAAAATTATACCATCTTCGCAGAGAAATTGCGAGTAACGAGTGTTGAGCAAATTTCACAATCATTAACTTTAGCAAAGACAAGAAAAGCTGTTCATATCTCTCACTGTTATTTCGCCAATGTTTTTGCTTTCATTAGAGCCATTTCATTAGGCATTTAAGCATTTCACGCTATCGCATTTTCGAAACGTAAACATTTCTCTCTCGTTAATATCTGGATCTCTTTGCTCAGATGTTTTTTTTTTTTTTTCAAATGTGTCGATGTATAAATAGAAAAGTACATTTCAATACGCAAACGAATATTAAAGCAGAGCGAATACGATACGACAGCGCTTAAATTGAATTTCGATTACGTGAGGCTGCCAGCAGGTGCTTGCTAAACTCGGTCACCACACAGCTTTTCACGGTAACGAGCTTTCAAGATACTACAAATCTTCTTCGTCGCCCGAGACATCTCTCAGGCAGCCACGTTCCACGACTTTAGCATTGCTAATACGGTATACGTCGGATTAACGTTTGCGGTGCGGTGCAAATCTCTGCAGGAGCAAGAGAGAACTCCCAGAACGTGGGTGTCCGCAATTTTCCAACTCGGGGGGAAAACCGCGAGGTTCCTTCACGAGTTTCCCCAAGCTCTACCTTCCATTTTGGTGTAACGTTAACTCTTACACGACCTATTTTCCAAATGGGCAACACTAACTTTTTTTAAAAGAAACAGATCGCATTATATGAAAATATTATATACACATGGAATACATACACAAGAAATTTTCAATAAAATTAACTTGCAGAATTAATTTGTACATCCGTAAGAGAGAAATTACATTTTATATGTACGTTCCTATAAATATCTATTTTACGTACAAACTCACGTCAATTACTTATTCGTGATCGTTTGCGAGAGTCTGAAACATGTACCAAATTAAGGCTGAGTTCCTCTCTCTTCTCATCAAGAGAACTTTGTTTCCTGTCTCGCGCCACCGACCTATAAGTGGATTAATGTTGATATTCGCGTTTGGCATAGGCAACGAGGTGATATTCCCAAAGCGCTCGGGACCGAGGAATGCCGCGAAAATACGGACAGACGACCATGTAGATTATGTAATAACCGGTGACAGTCGTGCGACTCAACAGTCGCGGCAGCTGCGGAATTATGGCAAGCGGAAGAGAGCGAGGAGCGCGGACGAGGCGGAATGAGAAAAAGACGTGGAATTTGCTAAATGCGGAACGGAACAGCGAACCGCGTCCAAGGTGGCCAAGCGAGAGGGGTTTTAAACGAAGTTGGATATGCGCCAAACCTGAACTTGCATCGGTGATATTTATGACTGGCGCTAGGCGATCTATATGATTAAGGTCTTCGAAGTACCTGCCTTAACTTGGCGGCGCGAGAAGGAGAGAAAAATGCGGACTCGGCATCGTCATAAAATATAGAAAGAACGATACAAGAAAGAATAGAGTTACGACTTCGCCCTTGATTCGTGGTTATACTTATTCTTCTTCCTTTCCGCTTATGCGACGCAATTTCGAAATTCTTCTTCTAGAAGAATTTGTTTTCTCCTGAAATTATTTAAGTCAAGAGAATTCCAAAATTTTCACGAGAGAGATAAGGATCTACCCATTACACTTATTGATAAATAATTTCACATAATGATCACCGGTTTTATAATCTAAAATCTCTCTAATTGTAAGAGTTAATCTAATTTATTATCTGTCTAATATCTATTAGAGATCTGTTGAATGCTCAACAATTTTATAAAACATCATAAATTTCAGCAAGCCTTTCAATAATAGATGCTATCATGTCTTGCTGTAGAATTAAAAGAATTTGTTGAAGAAAAATCAAATAAAAAAAGAGAAAAGTATCGCGTGTTTTCTGCATGTCACTAGGTTACTACGAGATCTCTGCTCTCTCTGACCAGCTGGACTCGCGTAACCGGTTTACTGCGGGCAAAGAGGTCACAAATCAATTTATAGACATTTAGGCAATGGATAGGAGGAATCAAGCAGTGTGGGATCATCACGAACCGTGGCAAAAAGAATTTATTGCCATGTTTTACGATGACTGTCTGGCCATCTGATCATCGAAAAGTCGATACTGATTTTTGTACATAAAATAAATTACAAAAAGCTTCACCGTGCTCTTTTCTATTTGCGTGAACTCCCCGAGAATTTTTCTTCAAAAATTGTGAGGTATATACGAATACCCCGGAAAAGATCCCGTGTTCATATCACAATCGCGTGATTTAACTTCAGCTTACGGTAATCCGCATTCTGCGTTCTCATCGTATTTTGCCCAGATCGTCATATTATGCGAAACCAGGCCACGCAGCAGTTCAATCAGCGTCACGAGAAATAGGAAATTTTTCTGAAAATATCGACATTTTCTCAGATCCCTCACTTATTTTGTAATTTCAACGAGTCTGCGCGCTGGAATCGCACAGATCGTATCTGCGAGAGAAAGAAAAGGAAGAGGAAAGAAGGAAAGAACAGTATCGGTCTTTCGTGGAGCTGGTCGCGTGTGCCAGGCCAGACATTATACCGCGTTACATAATGCAGCGGCGATTAGATAATAGTAATTATAGGTTGCGCAGGAAGTGCAACGAAGTCCTCGAGGCCCATAATCAGACCCACCTACTCGCGCGCATGCTCACGTACAAATACACACACGCACAATTCACATTCGCACGCACCATCTCCCCCGCACCCAATCCGCAGCGCGATGACGTATGAATAGAACCTTGCATGCAACTGATATGTGCCGCAAATTTCCAGCGGATCGTGAGTTTCCCGGCTACCGCAAGAACCGGAAGTTACCGAAGAATATCGGGCAATGTAGTACAGTAATGGAGAAGAAAGTGCCGGCGTGGTACTGGAAAGTGCTTCAAGCACAATACCAGATTGCAAGCTATTGAAGAAACTCTAGAGAACAAATTGAGGGGCAAAAGAGGACTCACCTGACGTATCATACTGGAGGATACTTGGGCTGCCGTATGCACTGGCGAACTTGGTGGTACCTTTTTTGCCGAATGCGGCGACCTTGAAGAAACAGCGTGCGACATGTGTGTATGCGATATCGGATACATGCGTCAGTGACGCATCAACGGGAAAGTCTGACAGGAGCGAGTGTCGAGGCCGACAGGCACGATTCACTGTTATTTCATTTTATCTCTTTTTTCCCCCTTTTTTGTTTTTTGTTCGAACTCACCGGACGGATGACGCGGGTGTCCGCGGCAGAGTTGACGGAGAGAAAGAGAGACAGAGAGGAAGGGCTGCTACTAGGGCCCGTTGGCGACGAAGGGGAGCGCGATGCGGCAGGGAGAAATCGTTCAATGTCAAGGTTACATGAGCGCACGCGCATAGAATCGACCATACGCAGAAGAGAGACAGGGCGGAAGCGGCCAAGAGGAAGGGAAACGGTATAGGAAGAGGAGGAGAAGGGCGCGGGAACGGGAGGACCCGCCAGCCTTGGCAGGATGCTCTTCAGTGGGGATAAGATGCATCTCCTGGTTGCATCTGGCCGACGAAAATATAATGCCAATTGCGTGTGCCGCCCGGGGTTTACTGTGTAAGCACGTGGAATTTATTTGAACGAGAACAGCCATGAACGAGATTACCGCTCGCAATACCGTTTTGTATTCGCAAAATACGTAAGCTGAAACATCCCGTTACGTGATTCGTGCCACGAGAGTATTCGCAGACAAATTGCTCGAAAATGAAAGAAGATGAGAATAACTCTGTGTCGATCATCGACGTGATATTACGATGATCGATGGTGATACGAACGGGACTTCACAAAAAAACGAAATGATTATGTATGATTTTTATATGAGAAAAAATTGTTGTTTCGAAATAACCGCATTATTTAACTTTAGAAATTAGAATTAATACGCAATCTGCTATTTTCGGTTTCACGTAATTGCCTAAATTCAATCGTTTGTCTTTTATAATACTATATGTGTGAATAACGTATTATTTTGCATATCACATCATTTTAATGCTTCAGACAATATCTGCGAGAACAGTATAACTTCAAACTCAACTTTTACAACACAGTTGCCTCAAGCAACCTCTTTCGGCACCGACTTTAATGCACTCTCTGCGAACACGGGATACCGGGGGAAGGAGGAGTGAGAAAGGAGGCGAGTTTCGAGGGCAATTTAAGTTATTCTGAAGGGTAACATCGAGAGACGCGGAACGCAATTTCCACAATGCGAACGCCGTTTTCGGCAATCCTTGTTGTCGAGTATTCGTTAATTGTCCCGGCAAGACGAAGCACGTTCCATTTAGTCAGCGAATTGCGAGCCGCCTCTCGGAAAAGCAGAAACGGCCGATAGTCGCGTAAACTCGTATCGTCTGCGAGAGAGACCGCCCGCCGAGTATCGAAAAACGATGGAACGAAGCGAGCACCGAATGTACAGAAATCGGGCGAACGTACAGAATTTCGTAATAGTCGCGTTTACACAGCGTGCAATATTCTTCCCCGAAAGCTAACGTGAATTTTCCTAGGTCCAGAAACGTTCGAATTATATTGACAACTCTCAAGAGGTATCGTAGTATTCGTCAAACACGTTTACTCACTATCGAATGCTTCGCGCAAACGACCGTTTACGGAAAAGGAGAAATAAGAAAGTGGAGCTTTTCTAACTTTTAGAGAGTAAAAGAATCGAAAGGTGACTCTTAACTTTTAGAGAGTAAAAAAAGGAGTAAATTCACGGAAGGTAAATTCGAAGAACCGTTCACGAAGATATTTTCCCGAACCGTTAAAGTTCTTAACAGTTGAATGTTTGATTTCAAAGCAGAATACTGTTTTGAAAACATTACGTCTTTCGTCTCTCTCTCTCTGAGAGTTAAACAAATTTTAACGCGAAGGAAATGACGGCGACCGGTGTAGTTTTGGAGCTCGCCGCAACATAAATGTCGGACGAGCGAAAAGATATTTTTCCCTCGGATGCATCCCTTCTCCGACGTTTCCTCCCCTTCGGCCACGAGCGACCAAGGTTTTAATTTATACTCGGTAGCCCTTCTTTTTCTCTCCCTCGCACACACACGCGTTTCTCGTCTCGGTTCGTTGTCTCACTGGGCCGCGAATAAAGCTGCAAGGGCGAAGTTTTTTAGTGCTGGTCGTGCACTTTTCGAAAAGCATCGGCCATAGCACTTGTGCAAGCTTTAAATGGCCGCATATTACCATCGATAAAGAAGGTCATAAAGAAGACAGGAGGAAAGAAACCAGAGGAAGGGTGGAAAAAGAAGAGAATGCGCATGTGTTTCGTTTTTGGGCGACGTTCCGACAAGAGCAGGGAGATATCGGCAAAAACCACACCCTAAGTGCACTGGCGAAACATCTCTGAATCTTGTCTCTGTGGCCATATATAGAAGCGCAATCATTCTTCTATATACAAAAAAAAATAGAAGAACATCAAATTGCTAAATTGTATTCTAACATTTATATTACTAACAATACAACACTTCTTAAGATCAGCAATTACGATTTCCGAAACTGTTATATGGGTTAACAGAGTATAATTGTAATAAATTACTATGTTATACCAGTACGTCGTTTTATTTAAATCTCAGATTACTTTATACGCGATGTTCAGAGAACAGTGCAATCATAGAAGCTGGGATATAAATGGCGACGATCCTGGGTTATCCTCTAGACAAAGCTCGCACATAATAGCAATCGTGGTAGTGGGTGAAACGCGCAGCGCTTCATCACCGCTGTCGCGGGGTGGATCATTTAACTGGGAGTGCACTCGATTACGGGGTAACCCAGTCGCCACCATATCCGTCTCGTCTGGTGATGACGGTTATCAGTGCAGACGACGGGGCCGACGATAACAACGACGGCGGAGATGACGCAACGGAAGCAACGCGAGAACGTCCGGCTTTATGCCCGTCGGCGATTTAGCCGGTGCATCTCTCTCCCGAAGATCTATATGCAAGAATACCTCTCCGTCGACGAGGGCGTAGCTATAGAGAAAGTTCGTCCATAAAATTCCCTCCCTTAAAGAGCTCTTTTCCGTTCCCAATTCCTCCTTTTTCAGCATAAAATAATTGTAATTAAAACGACTTTATCATAATAAGATAATATATTCATAAATTACTTGTAATCGTTCACAGCTTTCATCATCTTAATTAACTTATTGATATTAAACACATAAAAAAAATTGTATTGTTATTGTGATAATTTTAAAATTTAATCAAGAGACACACGAGGGGATAAGCTTTTCGCAAGACTGCGTATATCCGATTGTGTGTTTTCCGACCATGCAATCGTTTCCACTACGGCGATGCAGCTCTACGATGTGACTCCTCAAACACTTCCATCTTTTTCACTTACGACGATGCATCCAATGACGCAAGGTGGAGAGCGCCGGAGGACAAAGAGGATAGCAGGGCGTCTCGGCGGAGTCGTAAAGTTAAATTAAAAATTTCCATGCGACGGCTTGGCGAGAAGACTTGGAGAGACAGGAGAAGACCGACAAGAAAATGTCAGCGGAAATTTCCTGTACTCCTTGTTGTCCTTTCCCTGCCTCAATCTGTCGTCTTATTTCTTGATGAATTTGAAGGAAATGGATCATCTTGGTCGTTAGCCTCATTGCTCAAACTATATGTCTGTCGACTAGCAACTTCCCCGTTGGAAACTGATATGAAATAACTGTCGTAACATCCACACAACGCAAATTGCATGTCAATAAATCAACGCAAATCAACTTCATAGAAACTAATTAATTAAAATATTTTTAATTTTATATCCTCTGGCTTCAGCTTTTATTCTGCCCTTTTTAGACTGTAACCTTTATACACGTGAAAATACATAGAGGTCTGACATTCGCCGACTTCTTTTTAATGTCAGATTCATTGACACGTGAAAGCCGGGCCCTCCGGGCATATGCGTCGGAAAATCAGCATGCGATTGGAAATAAATTTTTAACGGAGCAACGGTTTTAAGCTTTTAACGGAACACGTACGCCGTAGTCGCATATAATAAAAGAGCTCGAGGGGGAGATGAGGCGAGCACGTGAAAGTTTCATAACCGGTGTGTCGCGACTATTTTCGGCGGGCGAATATTTCGGCATGATGTGGCACGGTAAGCAGGGAGAAGAGAACGACGTCTGGGAATATTCTGGAGTTTATGTCTACCTTTACGATCCAATCTTGCAGCGCGCGGATGTCCCTTCTCGGTTTCGCGCGATTCCGCCGTATGCAAACTGAAGGGACTTCCTTCTTCCCGTCGACAGGGAAAATCGTTGAGAACGGGGATGCGGAAGAATCCCGCGAGAAACCGGGGACTGGATATTTCGGAAAAGCTTCACGAAATAAAGAATAATGAAAGTACAAGGATAAAGAAGTGTGGAATAAAGCAATCGTGAGACTACGAAACGATACGGTGTTCGCGCGTTTCGGGGTGACGGTTGAAATATATGAGAACGTCGGAGAGGAGAAGAAAAGCACGGGGAAGGTGCTCGTCGCGCTTCGTCATCTCGCGCATTTAGGTGATGTGCCTTTTTTCTTCTTTCTCCATCTTTCTCCGAAGTCCTCCTTCCCTCTGGCGCACGCACACATGGAACGCATACACACACATCACACTGATGTTCTCCAGGCCATCCCGGTGCACGGAGGACTCCGCGCGCGCGCACACTCGCTCATGTACCATCTATAGCTGTTCCTCCATACCCCAAGAGGGCTCTCTCTCTCTCGCGGATATATAGGTGGAAGCCGGGTTGGTCGATAGTTCGCGCGTAGCAACAGCCGGCCGGGGCTTTTTGCCCGACTAAACTCCCGACTGTAACCGAGGTACTCTACACCCCTGGTCTTCCCACCCTTCGAAGCGAGCGGAGTACTCCTCCCTATTCAAGCCTGATACCCGATTTGGCAGCGGATGAAAATAATGGTAAAAAAAAGGGACAATCACATGACTGATGATCGAAGAAAGACAAGAATTCGGTAAAGATGCTGATTGAAGACGTTACGGTCGGCTGGGATCAATTGTAACGATTTTTGCAACATCATGAGACCAAGATTCAATATTTCAAAGAAAGAACTCTGTGTATGTGTGTGTGTGTGTGTGTGTATTGTGTAGCGTAATTTATAATCGATATTATAGAATGCGGATTTAATTTTAACAACATACTTTGTTCAACAGCTTCAGAAATCAATGTGAAAACCACCGCTTCGTAGAAAAGCAATTATTGAAATTGTTACATTTCAGCTCTCGATAATTAAGATTTGCATAGAAATTCCGAGAGAATATAAATTTAAATAAATGGCTTTCACATGAGGATCGACTGCGAGTTTTCAGTTGGGTAACAATGCCAAGTCTTCTCGGCACAAAAACGGAAAGAATATCGTTGTTGGGTGCTACCGACATTTCCGTATCCAAGTTAGCTGTCGTACCATTAAGAGAAATATGTCTGACTAAAAAGCAGAGCTTTCACGTCGTAATTTGTTAAACGCGATCTAGGAAGATATTCGTTGAACTTGACGAAATGTCATAACGGTGATAAGAACGAGGCATATTAATCGACATACTTGTAGTTTCAATTTAAACGATATATAATTAAAATTTGTAATAAAAGAAAAGTTTCATATAAATCATTCATATAAGATTTCATATAAAATAAAGTGTTCGAAGGTCAAATGTGTTTTCAGACATATTATTAAAATTTATTTAATACATATCGATTTATATTCACAACTTTTAAAATATTATATATGCTTAAAAAATAATTTAATAATACATTATTATCATATATAATAAATTTAAATATAAATTTTGTATTTGATGTAAATTTAAATATAAAAATTTATATTATAAATATTTATATTATAAATATTTTATTCATATTCATACTCTCGCATATATTCTTATATATGTATATAATATGTCGTTCAAAATGTAACAGAGAGAATTTTTGCTACTTTATCTGTTTCTTTCACATATGTCTTTTCAATTCAGAAGATTGGATTCGACTAATTTTCACGTGAAACTTTATTTCGTAGCTTCGTACTACCCATTTAAATGTTCAATCTCATGCAACGAAGAACGGAGGAAAATACGAAAGAGAGAAAATGTGGAGCTCGCCCCGTAGGTTTGTTATCGTCGCGACACGAAGCGCACCTCTATATCCCTAGAAATAAAGATAAACGCGAGACACGAACGAACGATATCCGTGATCGAAGCTTTCAACCGAAACGAAGTGCAAGACAGGTTCACGCTTTCGTCCCTCGGCAAGGATATAGATGAGACTAGCAATGCATGAGACTTCGGAGAAGTTTCATTTTTCCACGCGCTTTTCGTGTCGTCTACCTTTCCCAATTATCCTAAGTTCCTCTTTTTCCTTTCTGTGCTGTCTCAGCGTACATGATCAGAAATATCGGAATTATATAATTATAGAAAATTTTTCAAATATCGTTAATTAAATTAATTTATCTTGAAATAGCAAAAGAACTAGTCTTTTTGCTTATATTTATTTTAATGATGAAATTATCTAAATCCACATATCATTATAAAGAGCGTAATTTCCTGCCGTTACTATTAGATTGTTGTTGAACCATGTCAGACCTTTATCAATTACGGTATTTTGTAAAAATGCTTAGCCATCTTTTCTCTAGCACTTTTGCGCATTAAGAGTATAATACCGGTTATTTTCCATACTGGACTTTAATTGTCATCCTCCGTGCTTCTTCGGTAGATAATTCATAACTAGCACGAACAGTAATTTATTACCGGAAACTCGTTAAGATCGCTATTTCAGAACCAGTTCTTCAAAGCGGCTCGATAATACATCTCATACACCCGCTCCATCTAATCGATAATCTCGCGGAATCTCCTTCCTCCTTTGCGAAGCTTTTGCGGATATTTCATTATTGTAATAGTTTATGCGACTGTACAAAGAAACACAGACGACATCCTACAACTATTACGAGATTAAAACCACTACGATAAGTCGCCGAGATTATGGAGACAAGAAAAACACAAAATCACCAATGCTCATAAAAAGTTTCGTGCAATGTCATTGAGAGAAGAAACATAAAGAATTCAAATAATATAAAAATAATATTTCAGTATGTTCATAAAACAAACAAAAAGTAGCACATTAAACGAAGAACTTTATCTTCAAGAGTTTCGTTCTAAAAAAAGTGTCGAAAAATTTCACATTATTTTAATTAAAATTTTTTTCTATGTATTGTAATTTAACCGAGATTATTTTAATTAGTGATAAAATTTATCTTGAATTACTTTTTATTACTAACACAGTTTCGAAATGTGCAATGATGCAATTCTCACGATTCATCGACAAGACGACTCAACAACTTGAAAAATTCTTCGCCAAGCGTCGGCGATCATAATGAGAACAACAACTGCGTCTTTATCTTTCTAACGACGGGAAGAAAAGGGACGGAAGAAAAAATAAGTCAGTCATGACGAGAGGGTGGGCGGGGGTAGATCGGTACGTGTTTAGCTTTGAGAGTACACACCGACGACGAGGGGTTGTCGTCCTTCTGGCTGGCTGGCTGGCACGGAAACGACCTTGGAATCAGCTGTACGATACGAGGATGAAATTTCCTACCGGGCGAGACGCGTCGACGTCTTAGCGCGTAGGAGGACTCGAAGAATAACGTGAAGGAAGAAAGGAAGAAAATGGGAGGGAGTGAAGGAAAGATGGGGAGAGAGAGAGAGAGAGAGCTTCTATCGTCGACGAGGTCGGGGATGGCACGACAATGAGGTCACTGAGATCCGATGAGTCCTTCTTGGCATTCCTTGCGTAAGTTATGACATTTTTCCCAGGAAATTTTTCTTTTTAAATTGTAAAAAGAGTAAAAGCAAGTGTTCCTTTTAACACCTTCTCCTCTTTTTTTTAAATTGCATTCGTACATCGAAGAAGAGCAGACGAATCTCTCCTACGAAGTTTCCATTTCGTTCTTATTTGCCATTTTTCAACCCAAATGTAAAATAAATAACAGATATTCGATAATTAAGCTATTAATTTTCATGCGCCGTTAAGCTATTAATTTTCACTGAGCGAAATTCGTGAAATATTATTAATAAAGAGAATCGTAAAGAATAACCGATAAAATTCCTCTTTTACATTTTAATATAATCGATTCCCTTATCCATTTATCTCATTATTGTTACGCTTTATTGGTATATTCATGATATTTTTAACAGATAATGTAAAGCGCTGTGAATGTATTATTTATTCGTTTAAATTTAATTATAGAAAATTTAAAAAACACACATACAAGTATAAAGTCACTATCTTAAAATTCATTATCGAAACAATCTGTTTTTTTTTGCAGCACCTAAAATAAATGCATACTCACTTAATGTCTAATGATTAAGCAGCTGTCTTTTGTGTTTTCAATATTTCCATCCATTTCAATATTACACCTCACAAATAAATTGCGAAAGATATTAATCTAATTATCGTAACTAACGAAATTAAACAGTCAATTCCCCGAAAATCTTTCTTTAATTATTAGCTTGCCATCGCATCTTTCATTTCGTCTTGATCAACCGATCAATCGCAACGAATCGCATCCGAGAAGCGAATCAATTCATCGATCGACGAATGTATTATCGTAGTAGCTCTGACCGTAATAAAATCCATGCTACCAGCTAGTCGCAGCGTAATTCGTTGCTTAACCATTGTTAAACAGGGCGCATTGTACGCACCAAGAGAGGGGGGAGAAAGAAAAAGAGCAGCCGAAAGAGCACTATCGCACTTGTATTATACGATAACGAGGTACGAATGCACAAACATAGCGAATAGAATCTCAACTGGGCCCCAATGAGTTCCGCGTGCTTCGCGGAATTTCGCATTAAAGATCAATAGTTAACAAGCTATTTGCTATAATTATTCAGTCGCAAGCCATATCGGCATCCAGTGTGCCACATCGTTACACCGCGGTGTCGGTATGCGTTTTCTCGCATTTCCGTTCGTCCATTCATTTGCAATGAATTTCCTTATACCTTTCAGTGTACCAATTAGAGAGAACCGATAAACACGCGCAACTCACGGAGAATAATAATATAGTTTGCTCGGCGGGAACCAGAGTATTCGCGAAAATGAATAGACTTCTTTGTTTCTTGTAAAAGGCGAAATACTTTTCGATGAAAAAAAATTGCAAACACACTGGGCACTGTCATTACTTACATTTTGCGTAAATTTAAGCGAATCTTAACAACATTTCAAGAAAAATATCAAGAATCGGATAACAAAGAAAATAAAGAAAAGGATGGAGATATTAATCAAAAGAAGGCGTGTTGGAAAGCGCGACATCGCGCGAGCTAATCGAGATCCCTTAGACGCTACGAAAGTTCGACGAGAGACGACGGCTTGTGCAGGAAAAGGGATAACTGAAGGCAATGATCGAACGTGACCCAGCAAATTACTGTCACTCGAGGTAATTTCAGTGTAATCGCCTCTTCCATTCCATTTACCGCGTCTAAAGCGAAATTTACCTTTCGAGCGTATCCGAGGCGAGAGAGTGGCCGTCAAAAATATACCGCGCGCGCAATAGCGAAATAATTCGCCAGGAGACACCATACGTGATTCTATCCATCTTTATCTGCACATGTCGGAACGATTTATATGTTGATGAGAGAATTTTCTACGCGTTCCCTTTGGCTTTAGCTCGCGATTACTACGGTCGCGCGGTCGCGAATTTATGATCATTTTAAAGTAAAGAGTGCGATTAAGCTTCTGGACATACATAATGAACAAGCCCATTTAAAACATATTCCAGGTTTATTAATATATAAATTCATGGTGACAGTTAGGGAAATAAAATTAATTCCATTAGTGTAGTTGTATTAAGTACGTCAAATTAGGAGTACGTCAATGATTCAGATAAAAATTCTTTACATCCAGATCTTTATACGAGTGATCTCAGATACAAAGACCTAAGCAACTGTACAAACAAATCGATAAAAATAGAAGTAATTACAAATTATTTATCTATATTCCCTCAGTTCCCTTTTCATCGTTTCTTCAAAACATAATCCTAGGTCACTTCACTTGAAAATATACATATAGCACTTACATTGGACACATTGTAACTGCTGTATTGGTCTTTGGGACTGCCACTGCCGTTCTGCTCGCACTGCTTGTTCTTGAAGGCTCGGTAATTCTCTCGGAGCTGTTTGCCGTACTGAAAAACAAAGCGGAGCGAACACTGTTAATGCGCGAGCGTTGCTGTTCGCAAGATGCGCGTGGCGGAGCAAACAAACACGCCGCATGTCTAACCGATTCTACGCATCGTAACATCCGATAAAGCAAACGAGTGTAAAAAATTGCACTTACAATTTGCATAATTTTACACGCGTCACTTTGTCACACAGCGCCGGCCGGTCGACTAGCGCGTGTTGCCCAGCTGTGCGAGGCGGACCATCGATCGATACCTCGCCCGCCGAGTATCGCGCTCGCCTAGATAAATTCAACGTTGCTACGCGGACAGAATACAAAAGTGCCATCCTACTTTTCCCAATTTCTCCGACAATTAAATTTCTCTTCCCTCGATTTTTTTTTTGAGAAGCGCAAAGCTCTAGATGTAATTACCATATTTTGAGAAGAATCTGGGGTGAAGAGACAAAAGAGGAAATTAAAAAAATAACGTAGAAAAAAAATTTAATTTCGACAATCAACTTAATCCTGCGCTCTCTCGGATAGAATTATTTTTAGGATAAAAATTATTTTCTGCACGTGATTTTTACATAACGCGCGTTGTAATGTCTCGAATAATGTTGAACCATGAATAAATGTCGTGCTTCGAATTTATTTTGTGAGCAACAAGATTAGCAATATTTAATTTTCCACTCGAACAAACTGTAATCCTATTTCTTGCAGGCGACTTGCAAATGCAAAAGGAATATTCGATCGAAACAACGATTCTTTTTGGAAAGTATCTACGCTTCGCAAGTAACGATAAAGTTCCGTGATTGAGTCAAAGGTAATCCGTGTTAGCTCCTCTAAGCTCCTTATATCGCCCACGTGCGAGGGCACAGCCATTTCAAGCAAAGCTGACTTATGAATGAAGTTTACTTCCTTACTCAAACCCGGAAATCCTATAAGTTCATCTAGTAACAAAGACAAGATTGTTATTAATTTTAAATTTAAATATAGTACACAACACAAAAACACAGAAAAAAAATTATAAAACATTTTTTAATTAATTCCAAACAAATTTTGCTTAGTTTAACTTAACATTAACAGATTTTATATAGTTTTAAGATTTTGTTAGGTTGTAAGGTTGTAAGATATTTAATATCGAAAAATAAAAATTAAAATTTTCTTAAATAAAAAGTCTATCAAAGAACCTTATTTTGGAAAAATAAAGAATTTCAACAAGAAAATGAGAAAGCTATCATGTACCTCGACGTGCACGAGTAAGTATGTGTCAACTGCGCGACGAAACGAACGTGGACGAGAAAAACGAGACAAGACAAGACAGGAGGTACAGACGGTGCCACGTGAAATAATGACGGTGAACGTATGCATAACCGTAGACCCAGCAGTGGTATAACCATCGTATCGACCCACAAGACAGTCGGGCGCATCCATGCTCGACTGCTCACGCACACGCGCGTCCACCCATACACGCAAGCGTAAATTGCTCGTGACGTGCACGGCATACACGCATACACGCATAGTGGTACTAATATACCAATGCGGGCTGTAGCTTGCACCGTACGAAAATTATCCCGACGGAGCTTTGTGACAGGCGAGAACTCGCTTAGCAACAGTAAAAATAAACTCGCCCTTTCGAAGTTTTGTGTATCGTATGTTAAACTACTTGAATTGTGTAAGAACGCGTCTCTTACCCCCAACATTCCAGAAATAAGTTTTTCGTTAGCTTTCATCATAATAATTTCACTAAAAAATTATTAAAAAACAAAATATGTCAATACTTTTATATAATACTTATAAAATTTTAGTAAAGTAAAGTTCAATATGTCTCCCACCCCCCCAAATATATATATATCAATTCTAAAGATCAAAAAATGACATTTTAATTTTATACAAAACACAAATACATCAAACGTCATTTAAATTTCTGTTATCTCCCGCAAATACATAATTTAGAGATTAAATCCGATATTTGAGTTTAGTCTCAAAATATACAATATATTTGTAGGAATCGTCGAAAGACAGATTGCTTGTACATTACTAATCAATAAATATTCTATTGATTGAAAATGCATACCGTTGTGTCATCGATCATCTCGTCGTGTATTTCCAGCTCAACATTCTCGCTGGAAACGAGGGAATTTAAGCGAAGACCGGGATTCGTCGCTTTCGCGTTTCAGAAGCCAGAAACGTGATCGAGGTGGAGGCGAAGATGAAGGGCGGCGGCGACTAATTGAAGGCGGCCCTAGAGTATTGCCGGTGCGCGTGCGTTTGGAGAGATAATTACGTAATTCAATTATTCGCAAACGCAGACGGGAAACGCGCCGACGAGAAAAGCAGCAAGGCACGGATGTATGCTAACGTTAATTAGCGATAGAGTAACGGAGAGCGATAACGAGGCACACGATTTCTAAGTAAACGAAAGATAATGCCGCGTCGAATCCCCGATATCACAAAATCACGTTCCCAGTGATACGGAGCTATTGATTAAAAGCTGCTGAAAAGTTGCTCCGCAAGTTGGTCATGCCAAATTCCCCTTATAACTGAATGACCGTGCATGTAGCGCAACTCATTCTCATTCTTCCTGCTATGGATAATTATAATTCTCGGATCGTAAGAAACTCCATGAGGCTAGAGATACGTGTAATCGAGTAGAAAGCGACCCGGTATTGCGCCTTAACTTCCATCCGCGACTCTTATCGCTTTACGATCTATTCACTTTCTCATTATCGTTTCACGAGAACGAGTAATATCCGGAACTCAATATTCAATGACAATATTTTATTTATGATCGGCAGCGAACGGTGATATTTTTGCGATCGCTATATATTTTTCGTCTTGCAAAGAATCTGGACTTGAATTAATCTGACTGATTATACAGTAATTCTAGTCTATTATTTTGTTCACTTGTATTAATAAATCTATCAATATTTTTCCAATTTTTCTTTATTCTATTTTAATGACTTATTACTATAGACTTAGTTACAGATGTAACATTAATTTTATATTTTTTGATTCTATAAATGTATTTCAAACTTTCACACAAATAAGAATACTATAGAAACAAGTTCCATGATCCTTTATCTTGAACTTCCCTCACAAATTAATGAAGGTGAATCCGAACTTCACAGATTTCCAGTAAAATGAATTGAAGTCCGCGAAGAAACGAAACTGAGGAGGAAGAATGACGTAGAAACAAAGGAAGTACAAAAGGGTACGGGCAGGAGTGTCAATGTCTTCTCAATCAAAGCGAGTCCTGTAGACTTCTCTAAGCCTACTCATTCATTTATTCTCTTTTTCTTACCCTTTTTCCTCCCTCTGTCTCTATCTTTCTTCTCTACTCTTCCGCCTTCCAAACTCTTCTCGTTCGGCGCATCTCATCAGACTCCTAGCTTTTTCTCGGATGAAAGAGTTACAAAGGCCTCCCTAAGACACGTATAAGTACTACCTTAGTGCCGTTACCGACCAAGATGACGTCTCGTCCTTTTCCCTTCGGATAAAAGGCGGAGCCGAGACACAGAAAAAGAGAGAGTAACAACGATAAACGATGGAGCAAAGCAAGAGACGCCGAGAGCCGGAAAAAAGAGAAGAGTACATAGTAGATCCAGAGCTGGTAGAGGTAGGTAGATAGGCTGACAAGAGACGCAGACAGGCATGGACGACCAACGAGGCCGATAAACACTAGGCAAGTCTGGTCTGCCTGCCCGTCGACGGTCATGGTGATAGACGCATAGCTCGAGGGATTTCCGAGGATGCACCGGTTGAGTTACGATTCTCTGACGTAAGGGTCCCAAATTACATCCCGCTAGATGAGTTTGCTATTCGAGCTCAGCATGTTACTCGCAATGAAGATAAGTTACGGCGATATGATGGCGATAAAACACTTGCAAAAAATAGCAGTGTAAATTAAATAATATCGTCGAGATCGAAATTGAAAAAATTGAATTAGTTAAATGAAAAAATTAAATAATTCAGTGAAAATCAATTCCAAAAATGATATTTTGGTTTTATATAAAGCACGAATACATAAGACACGTCATTTATGTAAATTTCTGTTCTCTGCCGTAAATATACATCGTTTAGAAATTAAACCTGATATTTGAGTTTAGTTTCAAAACATACATCTGTCGGAAGACAGGTTTCTCGTACATTAATAAACATTATTTTTTAATTTTTAATTTGCTGCACAAGCATGATTATCACTTTGCGAACGATAGAGCGATAATATGTCATATACGGACTCCACTTCCTGGAGCCCAGTCATACTAGAGAGGCGGTCTGAGCAGCTACTTCTTGAGGAAGAATAGACCCGTAAAGAGTAGCGTAATAGGGAGTAAAGGCGGCCGTCTCTCTCTTTCTCTCGCTTTTCCTTTGGCAGAACTGCCAATCGGGCGTTGTTAGTGCACACCGTTACAGCCATGAGTTATTCTTCGCGGCGAGCACTTCTAGACTAGAGCGAAAGAAAGAGAAGAAGAGAAAAGACAAAAGCACTGCGAATATAAACTGATATTATCAGCGACGATGGTAAAAGAAAGCCCCGATGTCTCGATTTTTGTCAAAAAAAAAAAAAAAATGAAGCAAGAAAAATGCACCGTGTCAGTGCCACGACTTCTCTAAAAGAAAAAGAAAAGAAATTTAGTCATGCAAAATGTGCTGAAGCTGCATGGTATAGTGTGTACGTACGTCGACAAGAGTAAAGTATTCTTCTCTCTTCGTTAAACACGAACCGCGCGCGAGTCACGCAACTTCTTTGAACTTCGTCAAGTTTCGACATTCGACGTTCTACGCGAACGCGGGGACGGTAGGAATGAAGGGGAAGAAAATAAGGCTCATTATACCCGGCTCCATCACAGACCTAATGATACCCAGCGGCCGCAGAGGGATGATCACGTCGTGATCGTGAAGGAAGAGCCGAGAGTCGAATAAGAAGACGCTGGGAAACGAAACATTGTAGCGATACTTTGTAACCGGAGAAACAGGTACTTAAATTCGCGGCGAGGATAATAACGTTATTATCCTCGCCGCGAATTTAAGTACCTGTTTCTCCAGTTGATATTAGCTTTCCACTTACAAATTGAAATTGAATTATTTACTTAACTGATGGTCATTTGTAATATACTCTCCGTTTCATTAATCTTCGATTACACACACTTCAATTATACAATTATATACTATCCACACAAATCTGTCTGAACATTCGTTGTGATCGACATCGCAAAGAATACACGTTAGATAACGATATGACATTCCGTTCGGGCAAGCTATAATTTCGTATGACTGATTCGTCCATTGAGAGGTGCATCCAAACTACTCGCGATGGCACTCGAATCTCCGCTGAGATGAATACTACGTTTTCTTCGAATGGAAAACGGAACAATACGGAACGGGGAAGAAGAATCACATTGCTTACCTTAGCGAGTCTCATGGCTGTGAGCCAGCAGGTGCGCGATTTTTCGTTCTCGAAAGTAATGACCTTGATTCCGGGCTCTCCAGCCTCCGTGTGTTCGGCTTCGGCGTTGCTGTTCGGCCTTAGGCAGGCGCCCCACTCGAAGGGTGCGCCGAAAACCCACTTGGCGTTCGGTATCCTGTAGACGTTGTAGTCCGACAAGTGCGCGAGTGTGATTAGGTGTTCGCTGTCCTATAACAAAAATGACGACACATTTATAAAAATCTACTCGAAAGTATCCAATCTAAAATCGCAAAAGATTAAAGTGTTCAAAAAACTTAAATTATTACATGTATATATTGTAAATTATTATACAAGAAATTCTTTTCTTTCCTGTTACGAGACTTTTGAAAACTCAAATTGTACAACATTGTTCACTGTTAGTACTTTAACTCCCTTGGAAAATATGTTTGTGATTCGCAGTTACTGACGAGATAACAAAATAGTTATTCGATAAAATTCTTAGTGCAATTATTGCGTATTGAATGGACAATAAAAACGAACAAAAGACCGCCAGTTCATATTTTCAATCATCATAAGACCACCAGTATAATAATAATTATATCAGTGTAAGTCCTTATGGTTGCGGATGATCTGACCGTAGTGATCTTCCCTTGGCAGCAATGTGAACAAAGTAGTATAAGTGTAACTACGAGTTGCCCGCGTGCGAAAACCGTCGCGAGATACCTCTCCCAGTAAACTCTCTCGTTCCATCGGGTTTCCTTGGGAGCTCTAGTCGGATTCAGCAGAAAACTTTCTTTCGCAACGTCACCGAAAATCGCGGAGGCAATTTATTATAACGGCGGGACAATTTTTACGGCAACATGCCGGCACCACACATCGCGCAGGAAGCGCCGCGACGACGACAGCCTTATCGCGGAGTCACCATTATTTGCCTGTAGTGAAGACCGAGAAAGTTGCGTTTGTCGAGTGATTTCCGGCAGTAAATATTCATAGACGTTGGGTGCGTTCTTTAAACGAAACGCAAGGTTTGCGTTCGTCGTTCATCGCGCTTTCCTCGCAATATTTCACAAACCAAAAACTTAATAATCTTAATTTTTAAAAATATATTTCACTCGATGAAAAAATGCTGCCAGAATTAAAACTAAACGTTTGGGAAAAAATAAGAGCCCATATACTAAAATAATATTCTTTCATATAAAGAACAATAAACATAATAATAACAAACTGATTAATAATGATCCTTTTGGATAATATTATGTTTTTTGTGTGTGCTGTTTCAAGCTGCATTAAAAACGAAGGCGATTTCAATTTATATTAGACAAGATTATTAGCTGCAACAAAGAAATAGCGAACTATTATAATAGTATATGTCTAAAGATATTATGTACAGTCGTCCTTTTATAGCGCTTTTATATTTGTTCTTTTTTTTAATAATATTATACTTCCTTGCTCCCAATAATGCGACATGCACCACTTCGAGCTGCATCGCGTACAGACCTAAGTAATTAAGTAAAATGACCAACATAGGAACAGTGGATTAGCGTGGATAACGAGATGCGTGCACGACGCCCCGATGTCTAACAATTTCACGCGCAGTCGGTGTCACAACACTTTTATATTTAACTCGGCGTATACTATCGCAAGAGGTACCGTCTACGTTATTCTACTCTCTGACCTTTATCCGCTTATCGGCACCTGTACGATAAGCGACCAACCGTGAACCATCGACCGGTCGATTTTCAAAAATCATCTCGCGTAATCTCGTTACATTTCCTGGCGTGTCATGAACTTTCTAATAATAACGAATATTATGAATCATACATACTTTTGCGAGATATGAATATTTTTTTTCAACACTTTAAGCTTTGCATCCTAATTCAAGAGCGATAATAATTATCTGAATCCCATGCGAACATATCACATTAATTAAGAATCAAAATCTTGCCTTATTTAATCGTTATATACTAATATATAATCAGAATAATTATTCCATTTTTATTTCATCTTTTTTAAAAAATACCACTATATGTGTGGCACATCTCTCTCGTTTGTTTGTGCCGCGTTTGTAAGGGAAGGTGCGGTTGGTCAGGGATTCGCAGATCTCCTCGAGAAAATCCTGTTGACCGTGGTCGCCATCGTGCTTCGTGCGATGATACTGCTACCGTCGCTGCTGCTGCGCAAGCATTCGTCACGCGTGCACAAACAGACGGATAAGACAAAGGGGAGGAGAAGGAACGTGTGTAAGAGGCACAGAGCGAGATAGTGGCGAGACCGTTGCAATACGGCTCAGCAAATATTTGACGATTAGCTCGGTTGCGCTCCGTATCGCGAGGCTGCGTTAACGGTTACATAACTATTATCCAGCTAACCATGGAATTACGGGCGAAAGCGAATGGGAGAAAGATGGAAAGGCAGAAAGGTAGTAGTTAAACAATCCCTGGCTACAAGGTGGTGAACAGTACTTAACTAAAAAAATAAACATACGTGCGTAACATCAAGCGTAAACAATATGTGGAAATATAAAAATAAAAAAGGCGAAAGAGAAGGAAAAAGAACAATGAAAAGAATATGGGGAAATCTGATGATATTTTGCGTATGCTTATATTAAGGTAAATTGTCCACGTGAGGTTTGCATGCCTTCGCAGCTTCGCTCAATTCCTTTTGGCGAGCGAAGCATAATTCTGGCATGTGTAAACCGTTGTCATATGCATATCAGCGCCAGTCATGTTTCGTGATCGATCGTGAGCAGTAATCTTTCGAGGATCGTGTCTCTACATTCAGAAGAGATAAAAATACACGTCAAAACACGAGAGAATTAATAGCACTGTCAGACGGAGGCAGATTAAGGTGAGAAAGGCAAGAGCCTGGTCCATTTTCGGTACCGTTTCGTTCACGCTATTATGAAACGTTAATAAAAGAATACATAATTAAGATTAAAATTAAAGTTATATCTTGCTGCGTATAATTCGAGTACTAATTCTTTTTCTAATTATTATAATTGCTATTTAAAACTGCACATAGTATGATAATAATGTAAATTACTCATTTCTTCAAACGTATTTACTTTAGGACTGTTAACTTTAAGTGTGCAACGATTCGCAATGGAGATGTATTCGATCTCCATTGCAAAATCGTGTCGAGACATTGGCAAGCACTTTATGATCTGCATATCTCAAGTCGATGTCGGCATATATTGCGCGTATTGATTTCTCGAATAGCCAATGGTCGCTACTCGCAAATGTGAAAAGAAAGTAGGATAATCAAAGAAAGTCTCTTATCATTTTTTCTGTTATTTTAGTAGTTCACGATATAATGTATAATAATCGTGCCCCAATATAAATTTTGTTTCTCACAGTCATATCCACTTATTGCAATTATAATTTATCGTCATTATCGCGGCAGTAAGGCAATAATGGTAATTGCATTATAAACTGAATAAAATTATTAAGTCGCGTAATCTTAAGTACTTAAATAGCTATCAATTTCTTTAAATTATAACATTTTTTAAATATATATAATTTGATTAAAGATTTATAAAGTATTATATTATATTATATGTATAGTACAATATAGTAATTCGGCAAAATACTTCTTACAAAATCTGACGATAGCTACGAAAAACTGCTGATACAAGAGAGTGAAAAACAGGGAAGAAGGCAAAGATGCGAATCGGACCGAGAATTGACTCGAAATTGGGAGGAGAGGAAAGGAAGATTCAAGATGAAATCTGAGGATCCGAGATGAGACCTCGGACTTTTCTTTTTACGAGCAATACCTTATCGTCGCGAAATTAATGATTCATCGTGGTGAAAAAGTAATACGTCAACACGATAACACGTCAACAAGCAGTATAATAATAAGTATATGAATAAGTATATGAATAAGATACTACAGAGATGAGAGATTCGCGATAACCTCGAACCTGTTTCGTCGTTTTTTTTTATGTGCAAGAGCCATAAGAGCAGAGTTATTGGCGTTTCCGTCTACGGATACACGGCTTCGGAAACAAAACCGGTTTATAAATAATTCCAGAAGCACGTTTTTGCGGACGATTAAGGGAAAAAAAGGGAAGATACACACGGCGGAGATGCCAATGGTCCGTGCAATTATTGCCAATAAATTTGGTCCTGCACTCCCGTCCTTTCCGCATCATCATAATCCTTCCTATCTTCGTTCAAGGATATTTCACGGTAAATCGCCGCAATTTCGAGTCGTCGTTTGTATTAATGATTTTCGTGCTATAAATAATTTTCACAAATCATTTTATAATTTTTTATTATTATAGCCTCCATAGTCCGCGCTGAGGACGAACTCGAGTCCGACCGAGGTTCGAACCGCATCAGCGGTCGTTGGCCCGAAATGACATCGTTAAGTTGCCGCTCGCGTGGCAGTGAAAGGATTGACTCCAGGGCGGCGTTAGACCGACGTTAGAGAATGGTGGAGAGGGAGAGAAAGAGAGAAGAGGACAGCGTATGATAGGTCAGGTTTTTCTTCCTCCGGAGGCGGCGAAGAGATACGCCGTGCTGCAAGCCAATGAGAAAAGACAAGCAAAGAGAGACGGAGGAGATGCCGAAGGTAGGGATGTAACAAGAGGCCTGAGTGCAATAGGCGCATTGAAAGTCTACGGAAAGGCTTTCTCCTCGTAAGTCTCGTCGGTTTATTTGTTACTCATACTCATTTCTCGGATTTACCAAGTCGGAATCGGTTTAAAAAGTTTGCAAACATAGGAAAGCGAAAATTACAATATCTCGCTATCCGCGGAATGCGAGTCTGTATATCGAATAAACGAAGACAAAATGCAACGAACAAAATGCAACGAACAAATCGTGTGTCTCGTTTTACTATTTTAAATACATATTTACTAAAATCACATAGGCGCAAATTGCAAATTGTTCGACTTCTGCTGATACCGTCGAAAAGCGGCTGAAATTACGAGAGTGGCAAAAACAGAAAAGGACCATCCATAACAGTGAGAGAAATAAATCATTGATTATACATTGAGAAAATGTAGGCCACGCTCCTGGCGTCGAGCTGCGCTATGATTACGCTAATAATGCGAGAGCGTATAACGGTAAGCATCCGTGAAAGGCGAGCTAGAGAGACAACGGCTCGAGTACTCCTGTTGAAGAAAAGGAAGAATGAACTGTGAAGAAGGAAGAACGTGGAGGACCTATAAGATGACGTCCTCCTGAGGTCCTTCGCGCACTTCCTTCATCCCTTTCCCCCTCTCTTGTCTCATCAACCGTTAAAATTATGATCAATGTATTATTCCGTGATATTAATCTATGTCACATTAGAAATATTACGTGATATCTTCCATGTAATATTGATAACGAAGAGCAAATCCAATGTAATCTTTCAATGTTTTAAAGATTTTTATGAAGAAACTTCTAACAATGATTCCATCGCTAGTCGACGATTTTGGCACTCGCCGAAAAATCTGTCGAGACCTTTCCCCCTCGATCTCTCGATAATCCGTTGAAGCAAGTCGAGGAAACCTCATGTGGACGTACACGAATGCAGGCAGTCGCGCCTCTTTATTGGATTCGTTCTAATAGAATTTGCGTCGTCCGTGCGCGCGCACCTACAATGATGTCCGCTCTTGAATTTTAATGTCTGAAACGAACGCGAGGCAGGGAGCAATCCTCTCTCTTTCTCCCTCTTTTTTGGGATGGAGGGTTTTATCTCATTTTTCCATATGAAGCTTTCCTTGGTCAAATTAAAATTCTGCCGCTTCGCTAGTGCGGATAATTAAATATTTGTTGTACGCGCGCATTGCGGCGTTCGCGTAATAAAATTTCGCGTCACATTCACACTCGAAGTTATCGAACAGGCGTTGTCGACAATAGCTTTCGAAACGTCTAGCTGTCATCGAACACAGAAATTTCTCTCTACGCATCTCTCTACGGGCACTTTCGTTTAACATTTATATTTAAAAGATGAAGTTTGATATTTTTGAAACTGTAGATTGCAAAACGTAACTCATTATATTCATTATTAATGATATGCTGATTTTTTCACCATTTAAAAAATTAAAGTTATGAGCAATTTATTAAATTGTGATAGTCCATTTAAAACGCATTAATGAAGCAATAAATCTCAAGCATGATTTCATTTTCACTGCGTGATTTAATGAGAAAATGGTATTTCTTGACATGATTTCTTGATTTAAAATAGCATTTCATTGTGGCAGTTGAATTTCTACTACTTAATTTCGGGATATCTCCTCGGGCAAAGAAAGAGTAGTGGAGTAAGGACTTGGAATTGAACACGCAGACTCCGACAACATGCCGGTTGACCCCACGCTGTGGCCAGAGGCGTTATAACGATTAAAAACGACGACGTGCGCGAAATCGAGGTCATCGCCGACTAATCTTTTTTCTTTTTCATTTCTCGTTTTTTTTTCTTTTACGTCTCGCGGCGCGAGACGTGCACCATCCTGGTAGACGGTAAAACGTGATGTAATTCGCAGTCTCACTGTGTCTTGTTGTACTTCGGCCATGCTGATGTCTATAATTTCGTGGCAAATTAAAGAGCCGCGGGAAAAAATAACAAAAAGAATTATAAGAAAATATATTACGTAAACGCGGAGGTGTGTTATTAAATTATTAATGCTTTTCGAGAAGATCATCGGAGAGGATTGGTTGCACCAATTTCGCAACAAAGATACGCAGCGATCAACTGCAAAAATAAGTAAAAAAAATTTAATAACAATCCATCCTGTTTTCAATCCTCAAAGTTAAGTTAATGATTAACTGACGACTAAATAACAACAAATTGTTAACGACTAAATAACAAATTTCCAACCTTCGAAATTTCTCGATGAGAAAACTTCCGCAGATCTTTCAAAAGTCATTTTTTACAGTCGGGCATTTGAAAAAAACTTCCTGTAAGACAGATTTCACGGAAAAAAGGTAAAGAGATAAATGACTTTTCAGAGTTCATTAAATGCGAGACGAGTTGTGTCACTAGACAGTATCTTTACCTCCATTAATTTTATTCACGCTATTCGCTTATCGCACTGACTGTAAATCGGCGTCAAATGAAATTTAGAAAAAAGAAAAAACAAATCTCCCGTCTATCTCTTATCTTTGTCTCTTTATTAGCGATAACAAGAACATTACCACTCTTCAAAGATACAATAAAAGAAGAAAGAATGAGAAAAAGAAAAAGAAAGAATGTAGAAGAGAGAAAGGCTAAAGTACACGTCGTTGTACATAAAACTGATTAATGTATTACATCGAAAAAAAGAAAGAGAGAGAAGAGGGAATGTGGATTAAGGAAGTGAGCAGGCCGAGCACGCTGGACACGAGTCATGAGTCCCGATTGTGAAAACCGGTAGCTAAATCGACTCCTCACCTCCTCGCACTTAAGGATCCTCGAACGCGAAGAGTGAAACTCGGTGTGCGCGGCTCGCGAGCAAGTCGGTCAGATTAGACAGTGGCGACAGTGATTCTCAACGCAAAAGAACGGAGACATTTTAAAAATGAATACCGACAACACTTTAAACATTACATGTTTCAACAGTACAGCTGTAATTCTGATTTTCTGATATACACGGAAATTGTGTATATCAATTGTTGTATATTAATTTTTTATTGTTGTAAGCAAATGCCATTGATACTGCATGTCATTAAATTATTTCGTCATTTAAATTACATCAGCTTTTGTTTTTGTAGAGAAAAACAGCTCGATAAATGTTTCGTATATTTCGGAAAGAATTAAAAAACAGCAAAAGTGCATTTATGCATTCGACGAATGCAAAATAAATTCGCCGAACTGAATTTTGCCAACGGCGCGAAATTAATTCGCCGAATGCGATCATGCGATTTTTCAAGAAATCCTGAGCTGCATCAAGTGTTGCAACGACAACGCGCCGGCGTAGCGACGGATCGCTGTTTGTCCCACGAGAAGTGCATTGATCATCCGAGAGTTAAGTTTGGATTTATGCGAGTTAATACACTTTGGCGCGGCTTCAAGCGACTTCCAGCGATGGCGAGGTGAATCACGGCAGTACTCCCCAAAGTACGTTAATAAACGTCCTAGTCCTTAATCACATCGGCAAATGAAGGCCGCGTTCTAACTCGCATTTATCTCGTTTGGAGATACTCCAATTTATAACTTCCAAATCTGTCATATTTTGCACTAACAACTCTCTAGAAAATTTCCATTCATAAATATCATTACATAATTTAATAGCATATTTTTAAATTTACCAATAACATACGACGTAGCAAAAATGTGTTTAATTTTGCCATTATGTAAAATTTTACTATTAAAATATAATATGTAATCTTAAAAATATAAATTGCAAGATACACACACGAATATTCGCAAATAAGATATAAGGTAGAATGACTTATTTCTGTAGTCCGGGAAATAAAAAAAATATTTCTCGTCTCTAAGAGAAACATTTTAGATATTAAATAAATTCCAGAGAATAAAACATAACTCTCAGCTAAAGTACGATCATTTGATCGAAGGCGCTCGCCTCGATAATGACGATGCGCAAGATTACGTAGCACGAAGGAAAATGGTAGTCGTTGGTGATCATTCTTTTCATAGAATCAATGGTAGAAGCCACGGTGATTAATCGAAGCTTGAAAAAAGAGCAAAGAGAAAAACGAGAGAGAGAGTACAGAAACGAGAAAGCGCAAGGAGCAAAGCGAAGGCAAGGACGGGTAATAAACTACCCCGAAGAAACGACGCACCACATCCGACTAAAGACCCGGCGAAACAAGTTCGATGATCACTAAAAAACGAGAAAAAGACAAAACTCCAGCACTATGTTTCTGCGTTCGGAATCATAAAAAGAATCGTACCGCTTTATCCAATCAAAAACAAACCCCCTCCGACTCTTTTTAGTATTTCCACGAGAAAACGTTGATATGTCACGTTACATTACTTAAATATACTATTCTATTAATTAATACTACATTAACGGGAAACAAACTCTTTGAAAGGCAACGAGATAATTTGTGTAAATGAAAAAATAAAATCCAATAATATAAATATAAAGTAATATTCACCGCAAACAATAATTAAATAACGCTTAAGTAATGAATTACTGAAAAAAATATATTTGCAAGCTCACATATTCGATTTGCTTTATTGAATTTTTTTTGCCATAAATTGCAGGATAATACTCTAAAAAAAAAAAAATTAAATTATCTTTAATATCTTGATGGAATATAAGTAATGCTAAATTTTCAGAGTTTCGCGTATGTGTGCGATAAAAAATAATGAATTAACTTACAAAAAATAACAACTCAATTCAAACATATTTTATATTTCTCCTATTTCTTTATATAATAAAGAAATGTTATAATCTTAATATAACGTTATATCAATTATATGGAAAATATATAATAAAGTATTTACGTATTTACTATATATATATATTTTCAAAACTCGCGCTTCTCTTGTTCCTCTTAACAGAATCGAAATTTCGCACGACTCCTTAAAGAACAATTCAACTTTTTCTCAGTAGCGAGTCTTGGTTTGAAGAACTTTGAAACGAGGGAAAGAGTCCGTGTGTTAAGAGCAAATTGCTCGGAAGATGCGGGAGAGCTCGTACATATATGTGAGAAGAGGAGTGAAGAAAGGCAAGCCACGTTTCTCGGGGAGGGAGCACCGATATATATATATATATACGCGCGGCGATAAATTTTCGGAAAATTTATTATCCGACCAAGTATAATTCAGTCGACCTATTGTGATGTGCGAACGCGAACCTCGCGAGAGTATTCCAGCGGCGGCTGTGAAAAATGGCCGAATGATTTCAGCGGCCGCGACGGACAGAGAGAAGCTGCGCGAGAAGCTGGCAGTGGTTGGCGATGGCGATATGCGATAGAAGTGTGGTGTGTAGTCTACCTTCGCGGAAGTTTCGCGGAAGAGGAGAGCGGGGTCCTCGCGTACGTGGCGCACGTACGCAAGAAAAGTCGGGTTGTTCCTCCCGTAACTTAAGGAGCTACGACCTCGTTTCTGTCACACGCGACTTCGTATTTCACGCCCTCAGGCGGAAAAGGAGGAGGAGGGAACGAGCCATGAGACTGGCAGGAGGACGAAGAAAGAGAGCCGGTAGGAGGATGGCAACGAGAAGGAAGAGACGGTGGATAAGATACGAGTGGTTTCGCGATAGAGAACGCGAACGAGAAGAAGAATAAAGAAGTTTATGGCGCTCAGCTGATATGAGTACGAGAGAAAGAGAGAGACGGTTACCCGCAAGAGCCTTCTCGTCGTTATCGTCGTCGTCGTCGTCGTCATCATCATCGGTCTCGGACTATCCTCGTGGGATAGGTCGGTACCAATATCCGCAGTTACTACTCTGACAACGACGACAACGACGACAATGATATTCTTCGCCCGCGCTCGTCGCCGGGATACCGTTATCCCGAGCAACACGATACTTTCGTGTGAGTATAAGTTGACAGAGACATATCCGTGTCGCGAATTGATAAAATCGCCGTTTCCCGATACGGAAAATGAGATATCGGATGTATTGCCGAATGAAACCATGAAACATCAGTACCATTGAATTCTGCTAATATTTTAACTTCGTACCAACATTTATTTATATACCGTTATTCAATCGATCAAATATTATAAAAGTTTTATTTTAAAAAAAAGGTTGCATTCTTTCTTGTTCAAGCACTGATTCTTGTAATTTTCATGCTGTTGTCGAGAAACGAGATTAATTATTTAATTAAAAGCAAAAAGAATCTCTGAAAATATCTCTGAAAATATCTGAAGTGCTCTTCAGTAATTCCAGGCAAGGATGCTCCGCGCTTGTCTCGGCTCGTTACATCCGCGCCTGGCAACAGGGGCGCGTACATATGTGCAGTGCGTATAACGAACTGACGATAACGAACTTGTGAGCATAATAAGGCGCCATCACGTAGAGGATCAAGGCGTAAGGCTATTTGTACAACTCAAAACGTGCTGCATAAGCGGATTGCGTTCCGTATTGCGTTGGCAAAAATCGACCAAAAGTGACTCGATCGAGCGAAACGGAGCGACGTGCGCACAATGCGTCGCGCTATTTATAATGTATAACGCGTGCGTGTGTGTGTGTGTGTGTGTGTGTGTGTTTGTAAAAAAGAAAAGAGATAATATACAGCGTTAAAAACTTCTGCAGCACTTGAGTCACTCGGCGATCATTTCGCCGTTATATGCTAAGGACTAGTCCGTAAATAACGAATCCATTGTTTAAATCACAATTATATTAAATGGTTACATTGTACTATTTAATATCATTAAATGGTACAATGTAGAATCACATTTAATAACAACCGTACGCAAAATTGTAGATTTCTTCGTTACACGCTAATTATCTTTTCTGAAAATCAGCATTTACTACTCATATATCCACAAGTCATAAATAAATGATATAAAAGATATTATGTAATATTATATAAAAAGATATCGTTAATAAATTTTTTCTGGAAGAAATTTAGCAATTTCATAAGGCATAAATATTTAAATTCTTGGATACGCGGGTCTTTCGATCCTTCAATTCCCTCGTATCTTTTCCGCTAGTTCTCGGATCTAAGAGTCGCACAAAAAAACATTGTGGCTACGTCGACCTAGCGACTTCATCGCGAATCGATGAACGAAGACCAGTTTGATTCCGCCTTCGTGAGTAATGTGACGGTCTACGTCGCGCTACTTTCCCAGCGAAAATCCGTGATAGTGCAGCCGTGCAACGGTGCATCCATCCTTTGGTGGAAAAAGTCGTCCCCCGCGTTCAGGACGAATTGCCACGATAATTGCGGTCGACGTGCCCGATGTCTTTCTACTCGCACAAGACCGAAGTCGATTCGAGCGAGACGGCGCGAGGACAAGGGGGAGAGACTGGGAGAGAAAAGAGAGAATCGCGAATGCACCGCGCATGCACTTTCGTTGTAACCCCCCACAAGTTGCAAGCCACGGCTCGGTCGACGATGCGGAGATACTCGAGCCAAGCCGAAGAGCTTCAGAAGCACGCAGGAGCTCGTATTGAGTGCACACGCGTCGGCGTTCTCCGCGAGATACGCAAAGACGTGGCGCGATCGTGAACGGCCTTCGCAGTGATAACAGAAATTGCTTGCGACATGGTACCCCGAATGCGGTAATCACGCTGATCATGTGCGTCTGGTCGCGCGCGTCCCAATTAATGCAAGAGATCTTGAGGAATTGCCCGTAACATGTTGTACCTCGTTTCGCGTAGAATTTTAGCGTTCGAACTACGACAGAGTTATCTTCCCATAACAAACTGTGCGTTACTGAACACGATGACGCGCGTGTCGAGGTTTTCTTCGAAGGACGATTCGTCGAAGGTTTAATTATAGCCAGGATGCTCGTTTGGTTGCTTACCAAACGAAATTAAAAGTCGCGCTTGATGTCGCAAGGACCCCACAGCAAGGATCGTAGAAAACATGGATTGCTTTGAAGAACCTGCTCTCGGCCGATTGTAAATTAAAGAGACTCAAGTAAATTGTATATCCCTCGGCATTACCGAGCAGCTCCCGAGTGTTAGTATAACGGGAAACCCGCAACAGTTCGTGGGAACAACTAAGCATTATCGTGGAATCTTCGTAGCAATTTGGGCGATGGACTTCT
Organism: Crematogaster levior; assembly: GCA_901521435.1. Lineage (NCBI taxonomy): Eukaryota > Metazoa > Arthropoda > Insecta > Hymenoptera > Formicidae > Crematogaster > Crematogaster levior. The sequence continues at coordinate 75,639 of CABEGB010001413.1, read as the reverse complement.
GTCCTTTGTTTCAGCATTTATCAATAAATTTGTAGCTCAAACTTGAATTTCTTATTCACGCGTTGTTTAATAATTTAACTTCCTGACCTCCATTTCTATAAAAAACTATTCTACGTGATACGATACATCTCGTTTTTCTACAATTTATTGTACATTGTAATTTATATTCCAAATATGTATTATGGAAATGTAATCTTAATTGTAATTGCTTAGTTTCGAGTTTATAGTTAATTAGATTAGATGCGACTGCGTCGGAAGTCTCGAGAAGTTCGTCGTAGTGACGACCGGAACGAAAAGTCCGCAAATAAAAGAAAAAGAATTCGCTGTCGGATAAGAAATTGCGAGAAGTCCGTGAAGCGAGATAAATTACAATCTTGTAATGTGTGAGCCTAATTACCGCGTTTTCAACGTGCGATAATACTTATCGGCACGATAACATCTGACGCAACGATAGTATTACATCAATAGACTTGCACTCGATTAAGTCGAGAAGTGATGAAGGATGACTAAATGCACACTCATGTGTCACGTAATGGAATTTTTTCAATAAACTTGAAGAACCTACATTTTTCTTTTCATATCTCTGGGCGTTAATTTAATCTGAGCCATAATATAATAAAATATTCAACAAACAACGTGTATAATATACGCGACATTATATATTTATCGTTATTGTTCCCAGAAAGAGATAAAATTCTTTACGTCTCAGCTGACTCAGATCATTCGTTACCTACGTGGGGGACAAAAGTTCTGCAGAAGAAAGAAACCATTTCTAACTCGAGATTCGTTCCACCCGTGCCTTCTTAAACGATGATCTCGTCTATCATGGGCGATCGCCGATCGCTCGTTCGGGAGAAAGTGGGGAAGAAACCGTAAAACGAATCAAGCGCATTTTTTCTGCCGATGACTAGAGTATCCCAAGGTATACTACGAGCTTTTAGACGCGGGAAGAATCAAGACGAGGATGAGGTTTCTTTCTTCGATACGCGCCGGCGGCACACGCTCGCCAGCTTTAAAAACGCTATTTCGGCGGTCTTAAAAACTTTCGTCGCGACCAGTTCGTAAAATCCAATGTCTTTGCTTCGTACACGCGCATTGTTCGTCGGCTTGCATACGTATGTGTACGTGCCGAATTAAATCGGCGTCGATCCGCAACCGCGATACCATACCCCGGACCGGCCTGGCCCGGCTCGACATGCTCCGCAACTTTACGACCAACCGAAAAAAGAAACTGCCCGGCCGGCAGAACGCAACATTGAAAGCCGGCCCGAGAATACGAGCGAACGTAAAGGTTTAACGGGAAGTCGCGTGATATACGACTCAGAGGGACACCGGGCCGTGACACAAGACAATTCGTGAAAAATCGAGACTCAACGCAGATATCGAGTCAGGATGCGATAAAACGGAGAAAATAATTTCAAGAACGAAGAAACGTAAGAAAATTTATATACGCTTCGCGATACTCGGTATTGGATGTTACTCGTTATCGAATGTTATTGCGTTCGATACCCCCCCGAGGGTTGAAAGAGGCTATCGATTGGAAGCAATTTCCGACGAGGCGCGGAAGGTCGACCGGAAAAATTCACACATCGAGATAATAAAGGCAGGCGGAATGATGTTCTTTTCTTTATAAATACGGTTGTGATGACACAACTGACAAAGGCGATTCAACTTCCTGACGAGAGAAGTTGTGATTAGACGAGTGAATGTATATCGCACACTTTGACCCAAACTCTGCGCTAGGATTTAGCGTGTGGCCTTTTCATTTTCCCAGAACAATGCGGTGTTGCAATGCGAACCGTCATATGAATGGCCAAGTGCCATACCCGCAGCTTCTGGCTAGCATTTAATTGAAACAAGGAAAACGTAGAGATTTAGCCAGCTTGGCTTACGGTTTGAAATGCTGGATATTACACCAGCATCTGTGCGGAACTCTGCCCGAACGTGCTCCATTACGAAAACCTCTTCTGCGAACACGTATTTCGAGAGAGGGATTACGCGTTAGAGGGATCGCTATCGGTCGCCATTACACGAACACAGTTTATAGCAGATCCATCGCATCTCTGTCGCTGGCACGCTGACCGTGCTAGAAATAGAGCCTTGGCCCCTATGCGCCGGGCATGCCAAATCGCAAAGAACGAATGGCATCGGTCGACAGTGTCATACAACAGGATTTCTTTCGTATCGATTTTTTCCCTCCTCGGTCCGCCCAAGAGAAGTCTCGGTTCCTCTCTCTTTTACCGTGGCGCAAACTTCGTCAAAAAGTCCTCCCTTTGAAAGAGGAAAAGGATGGAGAAGAAGAGGCGGAAAGACCGTACAGGTACGAGAACGTTCGATCGAGGGTTATAAAGTTTCTCCGTCTCTCTCTCTCTCTCACTCTCTCTCGGCCAGCCAGCCAACCACCCTCGATCCGATATATCCTACAGCCTAGAAGTTTTCATTTATTTACTGGCCAGACGCATTTCCGTCGTTGGGTGATTAATGGCGCGCGGGCTCGTTTAATAAAGTTTCTCCGAGTAAGTCGGTTTACCCTGAAAAGCCGTGCTGTTCTATTTATAGTTGCTGCTCGCGCTTTTACAAGCGCGCCGCGCGAGTCGCCGCGTACCGATACCGCGGATATCGATAGTATACGAGCGTGCGCGCGATTTCGCTGTAAAACGTGTTCTGATTAATATCTGAGAACTTAATCGGGTCCCGAGTGAAACGCATTTAATTATATCTCGGGCTTGATATCTAAACTCGAGGTCGAAAACCCGCGGGCAATTTCGTTCCGCGAACTTTGTTGCTTGAAACAATCGTTACTGTCCGTGTATATGTGTGTTGAACGTTAAAATAGTGACGTAATTCAAGTTCAAGCAGAGCTGAGATAAAAGTAGGGCGGTGATTTAATGATCGAACAAAATTCGCTTTGCCGAGGAAAAACCGTGAAAAATCTGATGCGGGACGTATTAATCGCGTGTCTCATCGAAAAACCACCATGTCATTCCGAGTGCAATATCGAAAAATCGAGACCACTAAAATAATTCGCTCGGTCGAGAGGGTCTACCGGCCCATCCTCTCCCGATGACACCCTTCAACCGCGATCGAATGCGCGCATCTGGAAAATCGCCAGGATCCGATACAGAGAGCATCGGATCTCACGCGTAGTTGGAAAACTCGACGTCGGCTTTTTCAGGGGGAGAAACGGAATACGAGAAAAGAAGAGGTTAAAAAAAAAACAGAAAGAAATGCAGAAACGAGATGGTGTACGATATGCATCCTCCCATTGCCGGAAGCTAAAATCGAATTCAAGGCCTCGAGAGAGGCGATCGATCATCATCCGCCTCTGCGCCCGCGCTCTCTCGGATTTCAATTCGTCCTTTTCGTCCCGGGATGATGCGCACTAGCCCATAGGCAGTCTCTGGCCTTTGCCTCCTCTCCTCTCTCTCGTTCGTCCGCGTTTTTCTCCTCCTTTTTCCTAGGAACGAAACCATATAACGATCGCGAGCGCAAATCACATCGGTGCCTGCTCGCGTGCTAAGAAAATGCCCCCCGGTAGAACAAGAAGCGGATAGCGGCGCTCGAGAGCGAAGGAAAGAGGAAGACGGAAAGGAAGAAAAAAGAGATGCGGAGAGGAAGAGAGCTCTCGTGATTACCAATCTTCTCAGAAACCGTAGAAATTCGACGAAAAAGTTTTGCAATTAAAGCACACCGTCTGAAAGGAGAAAGAAGAGAAGAAAAGAAGGTAGAGAGAGAGAGTTGTATGCATCCGAAGACAGAACTCGAATACGATCCGAGTATACATATATAATATCGCTAAGGCGGTAAACCGGTTCTTGACCTACCTGACATTTTCTTTTGTCTAGTTGACTTACGAGCCGTTTCAATACGGCCAATTAAATTCGGTGGCTCGTAAGCGACTTATAGCCGTTCCTCCTATCGTATGTTGTCCAACCATGAAGCGAGACAATAAAGCATGAATAACCGAGAGACAATCAGCTTTGATCAGAGAAGTGTATCAGTATTAAAATTCCGTGATAATCTCTATGTTCTATTTAATTTTAAAAAATATTTTGAAAAAATTCACTCCAGAGTTTGTAACTACACAAAAAATAAGAATATATCTGTTTTATACTACTCACGTTTAACGTGATAATCTGTTTTATTTTTCTCGATTAAAACTGCATGATTTCCGAAAATTACTTGGTTATGGTTTTCTATATTCCAAAAAATATCGCCGTTTTTAACAGCTGTCGTTAATGAAAAATCCATTCTAAATCGTCGAGAGAAACCGTCATTAAAATTTAATGCGATGGGAGCGGCCCACCCGCCGCATAATGTTACACCTTGCACACAATTTCCAGTAAAATGACGGCATGACAATATGCAAAATACTTGAGTGACACCGAGAGGCTCTAAAATTGCGATGGCGCGTCTCGAGGAGACGAGACGAAATTTATTTCATCGATTTTACACAAGTCGCGCGATTCAGTCGACTTTGAGATCCCCCGCGCTGCAGGGATGCACAATGCACAATGCGAACCGTGTGTGTCCTTTTGGGGGAAACGGGAGAAGGGCACGCACGGGAAGGGACTGCAATCGCGACGGCGGGAGCGGCCAAAAGAATAATCGATGCTTCCGTGCTTATGGCATTGCCCGTCGTATATTACGAACGATTCTCGCGTTGTGATGCAAATGCCGGTCGGAGTCGACGCCGCGTGAGAAAGCTTTAAGAATCTATGAGCCGTGAATAGAGCGCCTGATACGCGATAGAGGCTTCCCCGGCGATGACAGGGAAATACAGAAATAGAGGGTGGTGAGAGAATGACAAAACACGTTCCCGGAATTTTTATCGTTATTTCATGCTCTATGTTCCGCCTGCTTTTTCGAGCTTGCTGTTCGCGCGGAATACACGATGATAGGCAGCTGATCGAGAACGCACGTAATTTCAGCGATTTCGGCTTTCGATGCTTAACGGGAAAAGTAAAATGCAGCATGACTCGCAACCAAAACGTTTCTCGTGCGTCATCGAAACTCGAGCTATATCAAAACTACATATTGACTTTCACGGCTCGTATTTTCACCCGATTATATGATCGCGCATCTTTTCACCAGTATCTAAATGCGGAAAATAAAATAGCTTTTATGATGTTCGACCCAAATGTTCACGACGGTGACGCGGAGAGGATGTGATTTATCTGGTATGCCGTCTTCAGACGATCGCTAGCAATTTTCGTCAGATCGTGATTATGTGACGTAACGACCTTACGCGAACGTCCGTGGCCGACTTTCGACATCGGCCTCTCTTGTCAGCGTGGCGGAGCGTGCGAACGCATAAAATCACTGCGCGACATTTGATCGTACGTGCGGCGGGACGATATTAAACGAGATCCCGCGAAGCTGGACTATGCGCGAGACTTCCGTGCCAAGTCGTGACGGATGAGTTTCGTGTTGACAGTTCGTATTTATTATAATCTTAGAAACTACGCATTATACTGTTACCATATAATTCATCAAATGTGCAAAATAAAAACCATAAAAAATGCAATAAAAGAAATACATTGGATTATACATTAGAAAAAAATTATTTCATTTCATTATGTATTGACAAATCGAATAATGGAAATTAGAAGAATCGAAGCGTTCGCAAGATATTGTAACACGTTGATCGGACAAAGTTTCTAAAGGCATTTATATTCCTTATGAAGGGGGAACATTGAAAAAATTATCAATAATACATCAATGGCTACGAGAATTTCGAAATTAAAACTCGCGCACGCGTCATGCATGTTCAAGTTGAACAGGCCGTTATCTGAAAAACCTTTTGCGCGATAACAGCAGACCCTCAATAACGCGTTACAAAAAGGCAAGCGCAACGTCCTGATAATACTCCGCCGCTTCTTTTTTATTGTATAACGTAGCGCGATAAATCATTGACTTGCTGCGCATGATCGCGCGATCGAAGATCAGAGCCTCGCGGTGAAACGCTTTAATATTACATCAAGATATTGACGTAGCAGCTAATAACTTTTATCCAGAGACAGCTCGTTTCCAGATAGAAAAAAAACTCTAAGCAAATACATAATCTTTATAATAGCAAAAATTAGAATGTTATAAATAATAGATATAAATATTCTCTTTTGTGTGAAATGGAAAACTTGTAAGTAAATCATGTTTTTATAACAAATGTATAGTTTGTTTTATTATCATGTTTTGTAATAAATATTATACATAAATAATATGTGACAGAATAAATAATAAATGACAGATGGAGTTCGACTCGTAATGAATGTTCGACTCGTTTAAGTTACTAGCTAAAGTTCGAGTAGTCTCTCGAAAAAAGTAGCACGGCTAGTTAATTGCCAAGGTATTAGCACAAAATTTCACGACAGCCGATTGACCGGTGAAGATTTATCATCTGTGAAAGTGTTAACCTCGTGGGCGTTCGTGCTCGTTTCTCGACAATCGTCGTAACGCATCGTTAGGCACGGTAGCTCCTTAGGCGGGCATTAGCCGATAGAAAGGGTCGCCCTGATAACTCTCGATGGCTTCGAGAGAAACTTACGATACTTGTGGAATGGAATTTCGCCCACGCCGCTGAACAACGACGACGACGGTGGCGGCGACGACGCATCGAAGAGCTAACGCAATAAACGATGCATTAAGTAGAAGCGAGCCAGCAATGACTGCTAATAAGTTGCGAACAACGATCCCAGGAGTGGCGACAAGGCAACTCGAGAAGTACGCGTTGCACGTCCGCGAACATGTATTTTCAATCTCTCTACAAAAGCAAGATGTTTGGAAATTCAATAAAAGATCTTTAATCATGCTGGTACCAGGATGTTAAATATCAGTGTAACCAAAACTTTCACGCCATTGATATCATATCGGTATTGTTTATTATGTGGTTATGTTAACATGGCGTACTGATAACAATTTTTTATTTCTCGTTTCAAATCCAGTCATGATCATGAGCTATATTCACAACAAGAATTAATTTCTCGTTAAGAAACGTTATTTATATCTGAGTTATATCTACTTCGGAGTGCTGTGTGCAAAACAAAAGACGAGAGTTCTCGACAAAAACAAATAGAAATTTCAGTCTTCGATTAATATATCATCTTTGTAGAATTAAGCCCTATGAATAAGTACGTTCTGTAATCACATGATAAAAAAAGATTGTTTGAAAAAGGAGTTCACCGAAGGTGAGAATTTACGATGTAATGGTCGGCAGCATTGTCGAACATAGAAATTTTTCCGGTACATCGCGCGTTCTAATTAAAAGCGCCGAACCGAACGTACCAAACTTCAAATCCGGTTGGCTGGACGCCTATCAATTAACCTCCGCGGTCAACGTGCCAATAAAGGCCACCGTGCAGGACTCTGTGTCCAAACGCCGCGATGACCGCGCAATCCCCAGGTTTCCGTGCGCTTTTGCCGGAATGGAAATACACGCGTCCAAAATTGCGTGAGTCCGACGGTGTCGCGATATATCGCGCGCACGCATACATACATGCGTTGTGCCAGACTTCCGCAGCAATATTTGTCCAGACCTTTCGTCAGCAAAAAAAAGTCTAGCTAAATATTTGCGAGTGTGTTTTCCCTTTAATTTTTAATTATTAAATTACACGCAACACATTCCACATTAATGTAATGCAATTTCGCAAACCGATCCGCAAAATGTTTCAAAGCGAGATACGAAACGGTGATAGCCGTGAAAATTTCAAACCTCATCGCATGCGGTTTTGCGTATTTATGTAGAAAGCGCCACACGAATAACTCTTAACGAAAGATTTATTATAGAAGCGTAACCGAAAAAATATACACGTAATTATACGTCGCAAATGGGAAATGGGAAAAGTTCCGAAGGTAGCGAAAATGGCGAAAGAGATTCGCGTTGTTAGCGAGAATAGCGACAGGGACACGGTGATCCGCAAATAAATTCGATTTAATTTGAATTCAATTCCATCGGGGCCGGTTCGAGCGGATCGCTTGCGTCGAATTATCACAGTGTCCCTCATTTCTCTCTTTTTACATGCCCACATATGCACACACACACACAAAAACACACACACACACACACACACACACACACGCACGCACGCACGCACGCACGCACACACGAGATCGACCCTTTCTTCGCGGTTTTTTACATGTTCCATTAAGCGTTCCTTCTAAAGTAAAATCGTGGAAACCATAATAAAATGAAGTAAATTTGAAGAAACTTCCTATTAAATATCAAGCGAGACATCTAGTCAAGCTAGACTCCCTTGTCAGTTTTATTACACTCTTTTTATAATTCATTTCAGTTATCTCTCATGTATTAAATAATCTTCCGCTTTTATCTATCTTTCCTCTAACAATGAGAAACTACCCATAACTATCGCGTATTCAACAACCGGATGTCAGACTCCGAGCGAGTTTATATAATCGAACGATATTACCCAATCGACTCTGCAATTGCAACTTTGTGATGTTCCGTGTGTAATACGTAACAAACGCGACAAGCTCAGATTTTAAAAATCATAAGATCCTACTCGGCCGCTCGTGTTCGATTATATATCTGGGAGATTTTTAAGTGCAGAGGTCCAACGAACCCGAGCGATAGATAGAAACGTAAGTTCACCGAGCAACGTGAATTCCCGTGTCGTCTACTTTGTGCAACGTAAGTTGTGCAATCGCTCGCGTGATGGCGAAACGTGACGTGGAAGATACGAACGCACGTGCGTCGAGCTCGTTATACACGTCCGCTCGACCCGCTATCGAACGTCTCTCATCGGCTGCTCGTTGGTCGCCTCCGAGATGGTGCACCACCCGGGGAAATTGGTCGCGACGAATGTGTGCCTCGCGACCGCGCCTCCTCGCGTGCGTATAATAGAACAGTCCCTCAAATCCTTTAAATCTCTGAAAGCGAACAAGCGGAACAACTGCTACCGTCGATGTAGATAGGGATACTGATACATATAGATATGTACTTAACGCGACCGGAGCGCGGGTTAGCGAATCTTAGTCGCCATTAGTTCTCCGTTGCGCAATCCAATTTCCACCTTAGCGAGAAAATTATGCATGACACAACGTAAAGCTTTGGGTTGGGATCTTTTGTGTCGTCGTGAGTGTGCTGAATAAAATAAAACCTCAGCGATAAGTCGATACTTATAAAGCCGCGTGTGCGGTAAGATGTTACGTAAATCGCATTAAAATGCATCGGAGTGTTATGTTCGAGATGTAAGGGAACGAAGGGAGCTTTTTACTCGGAATCACTGGTCCATATCGTAACTATCCGTACGATAGCAGTGACGGTCTAACTAGCATTGACGACGGCAGGGTCGTGCAGCCGGCTACGAGGACTAATTCTCTCTAAATGGGTTAAACAAGGCATCGCGTTCGAGACCATTAAAATTTAGGAACGTCGGCTGCACGATGATCCATCACGCGACGCTGCACGCGGCACGATATTTATATGCCACATTAGATTTCTCACGGAAATGTTAGACACGTAAAGAGCTCTGCTCCAAGACAAAAGATTCCGTACTCTCCGCCGTTATGTCGAATCAGGCCTGATTCTCATTTTCGCGAACTGTTGGTCGATGTTGCACAAGTTATACGACTATCTAAACGTTATTAATACTGCAAGCGGCATTAAGTCGTGGTAAGCGAAAAAAATGTGTCTTTTGCGAGAATTCGCAGGATGAGTAATCCGATAATCGCACATTACAACACGATCAGACGGACGCTTGCTTATATCGTTTAATGATAGATTGTTCGCGCGACGTGTGCGCGCGCGCGCACACACACACATATGAAAAAAAGTATCGAGACGTATGATTGCTTAATAAGCCGATCGACGAAAGTCGACTTTGCGAAGCCAATTTCGATGCAAATTGCAGGGAATGCAAAACGCCACGCATGTGCCCAACGGCACTTTTCACACTTTCAAATTTTTCGCGCTTTCCTCCGTAACACGTGAACGATTATCCGTATCTACACATCTGATTAAATTTTCTCCTCCCAACCATGTGTTTATGATCACGTATTTTGCAAAAATCTTCGCGTCTCTTTTCCGAATCCCTAATTCTTGAAATCCCTCGGGCTTTCAATCGTCTTTTCAGAATTCCTACAGATCCCACAATTTTCCAATTTTCGACCGGGTGTTTCGTCGATTTGATGCGATAGCGTAATTCTCACGAAACGTACAATTTTACGTACAATTGCAATGCGTCATCGAGTGTGAGAGAAAGATTGGTTCACGTAATCGGCAAAGGCCATTCCGTCAGTTAGGTGCAACATCATTTTCGCGAGCGCACTCGTCGGCCATCGATCGTGCTCTCTCTCTCTCTCTCACTCACTCACTCACACACACTCTCTCTCTCTTTCTCCCCGCGTCGGATAGAGCGACTCATCGGAGGACGAGACCTCCGTACGTAGGCGAATTTTGCTGAATTGATCACGAGTATCAAATCTGATTCTTGACGACTTACCGAACGGAATCGCAGGCGTGATCCCCCGCCGCTCCTTCGACCGGTGAACGTCGTGTCGTGGATCACCTTTCGCTTTTCCGCACGGACCTGCCTCCCGCTGACGGACTGCCCTTCTTCGGCCCCTCGGGACGTCACGTCGATTCGCACGGGCGAATATATCGGCACGCATATACGACGCAAATGCACCCCGAAAAAAATGCAAGCACGACGCGCTTCTTTCTCGTGTTATATCACAGTTGTCATTATCTTACTCTCAACGATTGCTCCCTCCTGCCATTTGTTCTCTGTGCGTTCTCGTTGCCTCCGCAATTCGCGATTCCGTTCGACGCGTTTGTCGGAACCGGCGGCGGCGATGGGCGTCGAGCTCCGCCTCGATGGATATACCTGGGCCTCCCTCGACCTAACCTAATGTATGGAAACGGCACCGGCAAAATTCCTCGGTACCGGCGACGAGGTGTTACTCGTCGAAACAGGGAGGGTTGTCGTTCAATGTTGTCGAGTGATGATGAGCCCGTGTTCCCGACTCTTTGCTGATGTTTCCTTCAATCGTTCAATTTCCCGATCGTGCACTCTTGATCATCTTTTTCCTTCCCTCTCTCTCTCTTTTCCCTTTTTCGTCTATCGTCTCGTTTTTTCTTCCTTCTCTTTCCCAGTCCGTCTCTCCACTTCCTCCTCGTGCTTCCTTTCTCCTAATCCTGTTCCTCTCTCTCTCTTTCTCTCTCCGGTGCTGGGTCGTTCCTCGGAACGGCACCGTTACTTCCCTCCGATGTCACAGCGCCAACTGACAGCGGCTGGTCGCTCGCCGGTACCCTCGTGCACAACGGCGGACAAAGATCCGACGGCGGCCGAAACGCGGCGGAAACACCCGAGAGCCGGCCAGTCAGCTGGCTCCCCGGTGGCAGCCGACTGCATCGGCCGTGCGCCGGTGCTGCTATCCTCCATTCCTTCGGTTCGATGACGGTAGTCCACGAACTTTCCCGAGTCAGCTGGCTGCGAGCCGCATCCTCCTCCCGCCGGTCCCCTTACCCTCTCATCCAACCGTCCCCGGCGCTCTTGCCTCTATCGTCGTCCTATCCGTGTCGTTTCCTCCCTCTCTCTCTCTCTCTTCGTCACCCGCGCGCAATATTCTCGCGCCGGTACGCGTCCTCTCTGTACTCGCGGCACTCTATCTTACTCTCCGAGCCCGACCGGAAGCGCCGCGAAAGCCCTGCCGCAGCAGCCGCTCTCTCGCCCATGCAATATCCTCGCGAGCGAACGAGCGAGCTGAGCGAATCGCGTCGAACCGAGCCGCATCGAGTGCAACGGAGTCGAGTGGCTGCTACCGTCCGCTCGATGACGTGGACGAGGTATCCTTCCCGCATGCGAGTGTGCGATCGGTGCGCGCCGCGCGCGCGACTATGTGTTTTCCTAATCGCGCCACATATCGGCTACGGTACGACGGCGACGGCCGGTCGGCCTCGGCGGCTACAAAAGAACAAAGGCAGGAGGAAGACGCGAGCCGCGTGAAAATTATGCACGCACCGGACGACGATGGAAACCGAAGCAGGAAGCGGCGAGTCTTTCCCGCGCCGTCGTGCCGGTGCAGTGCCGAGGCATATCCGGTATCGCTTTGCAGTTTCGTCACCCCGCTGATTGACAGAATTTATCGGCGTGCAACGCGGCACGTAGGACAGATCTCTCTCATTAGTCAGAATTTATTTTTACCGCCGCGAAACGGAAAATATTCGCGATAACTCAATCGCACTTGACAAGAAACAAAGAACGAGCCTTAATTCTTTCTCATTATAATCGAGAAATATAGAATAAAGAAAAAAACTAACTCCGACTCTAATTTCTTTTTCTATATTTTTAACTGGATTGCAAGTTGGAAAATAATGCATAATTTTCAGAATTCTCACAATTCGTGCAACTGATATCTTATTATAATTAACGTTTGTTTTACAAACAATACGTCACGGAAAGAAAAGAAAAAGACCAGTTACCTCTTACGTAGTCTGTAAATTACTTGTTACATTTTTATTGTATTTTCAATGTAGCATAATTTTTTAAATTTGTTTACAATATCGATTCGACTAATTGAAAAATTGAAAAAGGAGGTTTTTGCGATCGATCGTGGCACGCAGAACCTCAATCTTCTATCATGTTGCGAAAATTCATCTTAACTGGCTCTTTTCGCGATAACTGCGATATCTTTTTATCTGATCAGCATTTCGATGCGTATCGCTGACCGATATGCTGGAGTGATCGATTGCGATGTATCGTACGATTCGCACTTCTGGATTTCCTTGATATCAGTGATTCGAAGTGAGAACTTGAGCATTATTTTCGTTCGACTTACGTCAACCTTTACATGTTTCTTATCGATATGTTAATTATAAGTCTTAGTAATTTTCTCAATGCATTTTGTGATTAGTAAGATAGTAGAGCAATGTGCAATATAATAGTTGCATGGTCATGATGACGCATTCGCGGGGAAACACAAGAGGAATCGCTACAAGAAAAAGTATCAAAACCATCGTCATTTTGTAGCCACTTTTCTTACAATATTTTTTCCACCAATAAACAGAACATTGAAACGTCATACGATAATATTATGACACAAATGGACGCCGAGAGAACTGCGAATAAAGAATCAAGGTTCATGTGCGCTACCGCGCTGGGAGACGATGATTCTATATGAATTAGAAGGCTTCCCGCTGCGCCGCGAAGAAAGAAGACAAAGCTGAAAGAGTAGAACAAAGTTTTGCGATAAAGATCGCGCGGCGACTCGTGTCTGCGAACCGGCAAACTTTCGGCATCGAGGGGCGACAATGTTCTTCCGGTGTCGTGCGGCGCTGTCTGATCGTAAATTGAAACTGCGCGAACAAACGCGGGCGCGTACAGCGGAGGTCGCGCTGGAAATTAATATCGAGTCGAGTTTCGTTGAGATTGCGAGGATGTCGATTCAATTAATCGCGACGCGAAAATACAGACGCGCCCGGCAACGATTGGCTCACAAATAATCGAAGTGCTGACAGTGATATAGACGCTAGATTTTACAAGAGGATTTCGAAAAAAAAAAAGAAATAGAGTCGTAATTCAAGTGAATAACTCGTATCAAGTTGCGCCGTGCAATATTTTATGCTACTTCGACAACGACTGTAAAAACACGTCGAGAAATCACTCTCTGGTGGAATTATTGTATTTTATTGCACGAACGTGCAATAAACATGATTTAACATGCTTTTTCATGCTTAATATCGTTTTAATTTACAATAGCTGAGTATTACACGACTGTAATAAATAATACAAAGATTCCCGATGTTAAAGCCAGTGGATTTATTATATATCTACATCGATGATCCACGGTCCGCATTCGCTTGCTCTTCGCGTGCTCTCATATCCTACCGATCTGTAAAATTTTTAGAAATTACATTGTTACACAAAAATTGCATTAAGACAACAACGCTGTCAATCAAATCGCATCAAGTAAAGACTCAAGGAGACCAACAATGACACTTTTCCTTTCAATGTTTTTAGTTACTTTATATTCCATCTGTCACATCGCCTGAAGATAAACATCGTTTTGTATCGAAAGAAGATTTGTGGAACGTACGGTCGAATCTCGATTAACTTTTGCAATTATTTGTAAGAATGACCCACACGTGCGATCTTCGTAATGCGAATGATTGTGAAATCCAGGAGAGGAGAGTTAGGGCGATTATTACGGAATATGGGGAACCTATCCCCCACAGCACGGTACGGTAAGTCGTTTTTCTGCGTACACACACACACGCACACGCACGCGCGCGCGCGCACCACACACACACAAAACATATAGGTAGCGCGCGAACACAGGGTGCATTCTATAAATCCCCCCATTGTTCGCGCGGAGAGCAGTCAGCTACACCCTTCTCTCCTCATGTATATATCTCTCTCTCTCTCTCTGAAGGCGAAAGGATTGTAATTTTACGACAAGGAGGGGACCGACCGCTGGTCCCACCGGTTCGGACCCTTAAAGGGGACAGATCGGGCATCGGTTGTACCAGAGCTTGAACTGTAACTGGGTTGACACTTTTTTTCCTCCTCGCTCGACCCCTTGTCATCTACCCGCGCTTCTCTTCCTATTACCGATTACGCTATAGAGTTCTCGCGCGAGATCACGAGATCACCGCGGGACAGCTGAGCGCGCCAAGGTCGAGCGAGAACGAGTTTCAAAAGAGCGACCCAGTGACGTCCTGTACTGATTGCAGAACGGCACGTGCGTTGTTGCAAGAGACTCTGAGAAACTTTAGAATCAGAAAGAGGTTTTTCATCTACGAGGTGTGATTATTATCACTACCATTAAAGTTTGATTCTGGTTTGAAAATTGTGAAGGTGGACCGATCAACCTGTATCAGATTCTATCACGAATTCTCCTATTACAAATTCGTGTCCATTATACTCTTTTTAAAACAAATATCGTGCTGAAAGAAAAACAACCGTTGTTTTTTCGACAACGCCGTGCGAGACGGCGTGAATGAACGTGCATTTCTGAACATCGCTTTTTCAAACGCGATCATGCGGGAGAACGAAGGTACGTTGCATTAGACGCATGCATGTCACGATTGCGCAACACGCGTGGCAGGAGCGATCGCCTTGTCACTCGAAGCAGACGAACTTCCACGAAGCGCGCTTCTACGAAACCGCGGTTTTATCGTTTAACTGCAGTGACATCGTGCATGGAAAAATGACATCGTCGTGATGCGTTATCTCTTCGAAACGCGGACACGCGATCTGTCCGAAAGAACCTGACGGCGATGGTACCTTTTTAAGATGCAAACCGTGAAGGGTTTCGTGAAGCACCATAAACGCGGGAGTATACTGCCTCTAAACCGCAGCGAATGACCGACCAACTGTCAATGACGAAATTCCTGCGTGAGTCCGGAGTCATCTAGATCCGGAATTTGCGTCCATGAAATTCCAAGAGAATCCTCTCGCAACTCGTCAAATACCGGAAATGTACTGAGCACATTTTGTAAAAGTAAATTGATAAAGAAAAATTTGTCATATAAGACAGTCATATGAGATAAATTATATATGATTATTATGTATTTATATACAATTATATATAATTATATAGATTATATATAATTTATCATTTTATTACATATTATTTATTAATTTATTATATTATGTATAATTATATATAATCTATACATTATATGTAATTATGTCTATACAGTGTATAAAATTTATATGAGATAAAATAAGCAATGTAAGAAAGTATGCAAATAAATCCGACTTTAAGCAGATTTTGAAGTTTGAACGGCATAGAAGAGATTTTGAAGACATTGATTTTCTTGTTCTAGCCACTTGAAAGAAATGACGGACGTTTACAGTTGCAAACTAAGGTTGCACATGAGGTAAGCCTCAGTCAGAGAGTTCTAACGTTAAATTTACGGGCGTCTCGTTTTACAAGGTGGCTCGATATCGGATACGTCGCGAGTGACGCAAGGATTACGAGCTTTCTCAAGCCCCGACACGCTTTCGGCCTATAAAAGCGGGATGACTAATTTCGGTGTCTGGAGATTGTGTGCAGGTGTTGTTAGGATCGATTCAGCGAGCGAGAAGGTGTCTCGGTTTAACACGGAGCACCATCTTGCACGAACACATTCCGCCTCCGCGTGTAATATGTGGCACGCGTATGCATATCGCGTAATAGTTTACCGATAATTGTGGACCGAGCAAGGAATATTACGGCTCGCAGCTATCTCGTACGTTCTAATTTATAATTTCGAAAATTGCCATTGTCACGTCTGCACAATATTCATCTTGATTGTATATGCGATATTTTATACAAATTACTTATAATAAAGTCCCATAATAAACATCAGCCAATTGATTTTAATATCTCGAACGTTTAAAACAAGCAGCTGTGATAAATCAGCATATGGATAAGATATTAGAAGCCGAGAACAAGTATTCATCTCTGCGAAGCATGAATATTTGAAGACGTTGAGGACCGTTCGTACGCGCGTAATATTCTTATACCAGATATTTCGTTGCCGTTCCAGGCCGGTTCTCGCAAAGGGACACGAAATTCAATACATTCTTCAAGAGGCTCTTGCGCTCCCAAGCACGCTGACGCAATCGCTGACGAAACAACAGCTGGACTTGCCTTCAAGTACCCTTCTTCGTACTGCAAATAGTTGAATGTCGTCACGCAAAAGGCTCTACACAACTCGTGTTTCGCAAGGCATGCAACGTAAGCCGGACTTCTCGTGGAGCTGTCGTCCAAACAGGGACTGAAACCGAAGATTTGATGGCAGATGCGCGAAAGGGAAAAAAACATAATCCGTCCATTCACGTTCGCATGGCAATGAGACTTCATCCACATCGAGGCACGAGACTCACTTTTCCCTCGCGTAAAATAATCTTCGTGTTCGTTTCACGATTCATGACGATCGGCATGAGACACATTTTCGCTGGCGTCATCGGGATTAACATGGGTTTCAATCCGTGCCAAAAAGTTTTCGCTCTCGCAAGCCGACCCTCGTTTCGAAAACTCGATAGAAATTCCATCCCTTCGCGCCCCGCGCTTCGCGGCCGCCTCGGAAGTTTCCTTACGAATTTCCGTGCAACGGGACGTCTCGTGACGACTGAGCGGATGACTACGGCGACAGGCGCGTACGGTTCATGAATATGCACGACGGCGCCTTGGAAAGCGGCGAGAGGTAGCGACAACTGGGGATCAGCGGGGAGTTGAGAGAGGATGCAGTAACACAGTTTCTTCGCCAGGGCCGGCCGGTCGGTCGTTCATTCGTACATTTAACGTGCGAGACACAACAGCCGCTGACTCTTCCCTCTTCGCCCTTAGGATTGGAAATATTCAAACGATCATATCACCCGAATATTCAAACAGAATCAAATACAAGATTTCTTCGATTAGAGGTTATTTAAATGCCCGGAATAATCGGAACTTGAGATATCCGGCAAACGTTTAAAGAATTCGAAAAATTCTTCGTATTGTTTGACGGAATAGATATGGCATAAAAAGGTGAGAAAGAAGACGGAGGAGAAAGTGAAAATTTCTCTCCTTTTCTCTCTTCTCTTTTTCTCTTCCTGTCGCCATTCGCTCCCTCACTTTCTCCGTGTCCAACGTGCACCGTAAATTGGTGTTAATCGCGTTAGGGTGAGGCATTCTGCCAACCCCGTGCGAGCAGGGTAATTTCACTCCTACGCGACTACCAGAAAGACCGGAAAGGAGCAACTGGAAGTGTACGATCCGCGTCCGAAGAGTCTTTGATCGCTGCACAACCCTTAACCCTTCACCGTCACGCTACTCGCACCACATGTGATAACATTTTACACCCTAAATTTAATTAAACTCCTGAAATAAATTTGAAATCATAGTGACCCAAAATTTGGAGGTAATTACAAAAAATAAAAAATTTGTTTAATTTTTATTTAAAGCCCTTTCTTTTTATTGATTTAATTTTCATTTAAATAAATATTAATTAATATATGAAAATATTGTCGCAAAATTTTCTGTTTACTAGATTTATATAAATAAAATCATAATCTTTTTTTCATAAATAATTTCTATTACGCGTATGCAATTATCGTATTTGCACTTTAAAAATAATCTAATTGAGTTTGTCAAATAAATATCCACAAAAGATTAAGCAGAAAAATTGCTCTGTTTGCGGAATGTACGTCTCTTCAATGGTAAAACAATAAAATATCATTATGATAGAATACATAAGCTAAGCTGTATCGATAAGGTTTTTGATTCCATTAAGATCAGGGGTAAGAAGTACTCGAGAGAACACTCGCTCCAATTATCTTGTCAGCAATCAACTTATCGACGACGTACTCAGGTAAGAATTTTTATTTTCCTCACAAAGAAAACTCCCACGCTACCAGTTCCAAGTATATCATTGAAATAGAAAAAAAAAGACTTTTATTTAGACTTGTTACTGTGTGCTTAAACGTTTACAATATCTATATATTAAATACCATAATAAACATTAATAATCATAAGTATCAAATACTATGATTATTGCAATTGTATTATGGCTACATCATGATAACGATTAGGTATTACATCACGCCGTATCGAGTGATCGAAACATTAATTTATGCAATGCATTCAATTATTACACCTTTCTACAGTGACTGGCATAACTAAACAAATCAAGGATCGATCGTGTGTTTTTACTCGGCATTATAAGAAATCGCTCCGGCAGCATTTAATACCTTCCGGCTGCGATCGCGAAGAGGAGGGGCAAGGTAACACACCGCGCTGAGCAATTACCGTATCGTTACAGATATCTTGATCGTAGAATTATGTCAAGGAACGCGACGCTGAAGCACTTCTTTTCCTCCATTACTTCGCTCTCATTGTCTCCGAAAGTGATAATAGTCGTTCTTCCTATCTTCGTCTCGGATTTTTTTCTTTCCTCTCTCTTCTTCCTGGCCTTTTCCTTCTTATTTTTTTCCTTTTTTGCGGCCAAGTCAGTCGCGCAAGGCGACCGGCATTAAGCGCTTTTTAAATCCTTTTTCTCTCGTTATGAAATTCTAAATTGCCACTGTCTCTCGGCAAAGGTGGAAGGGCAGACAGGCGGGAGGAGATGAAATAAGGGAGGACGGAGGGAAGAACGCAGAATGCACGCCGCGCTTTAACCTCCGCGCGGCTACGTGCCAGGGCTGCGGGACGTTAATGCACATTTTATTACACGCCTCTTAAATGACGCTTTTACCGCGGCGCTCAAACGGTAAAAAGGCCAAACTCATCTGGAATTCGAGGCGACATTACCGGAAAATAATGACCCCCGGGGTGAAAGCGATGACCCAGATCGTCCTGTTTACGATCATTCGTTGCACGAATCTAATAACGCCACATTACGTCATGGATTCATTCATCGATGCAATCTGCATTTTGCTGGTTTCTTTTTTTTTTCTAGAACGGAAAACGTCGATACCTTGAGACTGGAATAATCAATAGCATTTGTATAAGATAAGAAGTAAACTGACTACGGTGACGCAACGAACAAAAGATGTTCGTCCTTCTACTTCTACTTGCGACTTGTGGAACGACATTGATCGTTTTAGTCCCGACGTATTAATTCAGTCGAACAATTTATACAACTATGCAAGAACGAAGTTTACAATTACGAAGTTATTTTGTTAATCAATATTAATCAAAGTGAAGGATATTTCTCATATTTTTTTTTAGATTCTTACCTTAACATTAAAAAAGTAATTTCTGTAAAAGTTAAGGTTCGTTTTGATTTTCAATCAAAGAGAAAAAAAATATCGATACCCGCGTTTATTAAATTGAAGTTCGAATCATTTACGTCTGCGGTACGGCTCGCAGTGGCCTCCTTCTTTTTCCTTTTTCTGTTAAAAAAAAAAGTGTGTTTTAATACCGCAACGTATTTCTCTCTTTGCCTTCTATAAATCTCTTTGGCCGTGTTCCAATAATCGATCAGATATCTCGCATTTATCCGAATATCCGAGAAGTCAAAGTCAACTCTTGGCCTCGGGTCAAGCGATGCGTAACGCTGACGAGTACTACAAGACAGGCTGCTTCACACATCATATCGCATTATAGCCTCTTTTCCTGCAGTCTTCAATTCCGTTACTCGACGACACGCCATCGTTATTGTTTGACATGACGAGGCCAAGAGCGAGATGAGAACTGGCATTTGTTCCAAATGCTCTTTGCTCTCGCGTGAATATTTACACGCGTACATAATAATACGTGTTGTGCGAATGTCAGCGATAACAAGACGCCGTGATGCCGTCGGGAAGAACTTCCGTTAATTCATGAACATTCTTTAATAAACGCGAGAGGAAAAGAAAGAAGATGATGTGTAAACGAGCGCGTATCGATCCTATTCAGGAACAAAGAAGCAAATTGGAGAAAATTACGAATCGTTTCTGCTTTTGATTTACGTAATACGTTTGTTCCCTCCGACAAGCTGCTCTTATGAAGGGGACACTTGCGCGCTCTCGCATCTGCGCTCGCACGAATGCAGGAGATTGGCGGAGATTATGGATTCGGACAACTCGCGCAAATTATGTCGAGAGAAAGAGAAATAGAGAGAGAGAGAGAGAGAGAGAGAGGAAAAGAGCATCCATTACGTTTTCGGAGGGTATTCAGACGAAGGTCAAATGTTTGCCAGAATTTTGGCAGAACCCGAGCAAGAGCTAGCGAGAGCGGAGGTGGCTCGAACGATCGATGTTAAACACGGAACAAAGGAAACTTTAAAGGGAGACAAAAGGAGAGGGAAACGGAAAGAGAGATAGAGCAGATATAGGATTTATGCGAACGCAAGCTTTAAAGCGGAGAACGCGAACAGTACGAATTGTTGGAGATATAATTGAAAAGTGCGTATGGTCTGTTGTTTATTGCGCTCCCCGCATAAAACTCTCTGAATTTAAAAAGGGAAATTTTGCCGCTCGGTCTCATTAGTCTTCATTTTCCTCTTATTCCCGATTTTATTAAAAAAATGTTTTCTCTCTGTTTTCCTCTTTTCTCTGAATTTATCAGAGAAGTTTTCTATTTTCTATAATATTCGTTTTCGACGACTAGAAAGAAAATGGATCGATAACGAAATGTCGTTTTTCTAATGTGAAACCAGTCAATTCTCGACAAAAAAATTAAAATGAAATATGTACCCTCATCCTTTTTTCTGTCAAATATGGTAATCCTGCACTCTTATCTATTCGCCATTGTAGTATTGATTGCCGAAGTCGTTAGTGCGATCGGTCGTCGGTTTCCGGTCGTCCAGGGATCGATCGAGCGTGCGAAATGCCGAGTTGGAAAAATCGCCCCGGAGCGGCGGCGCGCGCGGGTAACATATCGTTTGATTGATGAAACATCGATTTTTCAAAAGGCGTCAGCGGTAGCCGCTGTCCAAATATCCGCGCAACCCAATATCTCCATCGCGGTACATGTAAGAGCGAAGTAATGGGGAAACGGGAAGGGAGGGGTTGTAGCAGCGGTGGGAACACGGAAGGGTGGAGACCGGTGCGATGGGGATTCGCATTAAAACAAGGCGTTCTATCGATTGGCTGAGAGAAGCGTGCCTCTAGGACAAAAAAGGATGGAAGGCCGCGTTGCGTCACAGTGCCACACAAAGGACTCGCATCCTGCCACGGATATTTCGTCCTCGTCTTTTCCAGCGTTTCTCCTGATTACTCCATTTCGATGAGATTTTCTTGGAAAGAGATTCTCTTGGATTAAAATTAAACTCTTCTCTAAAACTCCTCGGATGGCTGGGATTAGTAAAAATTTTTTTGAATCTGACAAGAGAAAGAATCTTGTATAAGGTACAAAATGTACATTGAAAATGATAAGAGAAAAGTACTTAATTATAGTTTCGAGAACAAAACAAGGGATATAAACTGCTAACGAAAATTTTATTCCTTCCTTTATTCCAGTTATTATTTTTACATCGACTCTCAAACATCATTATTTACAGCGTTTGTGGAAAACTTCAAAAAGACACATAACTCTAGTCTGTGCGAGTTAGATCAGTATACACGGAAAAAAAAGATTAGCTACTAGCAAATCTATTCGTAAAAATGTGGACAGCTAACATTATTTGTAGCGAACACTATAATTTTGCAATAGTAGCAAAACTTTGTCAATACTTTAGCGAAACCTTTTGTTAAAGTGAACAAAAGTTTTGCTGCTATTGCAAAATTATAGCTGTCGCTGCAAATAATAGTTAGCTGTCCATATTTTACAAATAGTTTTTTTTCCGTGTACGATTCACTTATGACATTTGGAATTATGACACAGATTCGTCGTGATACGAAGTGACTCATTGATGAATCATCGTACTTATTTGACACCTAATCTTTTCTTATCGCCTGACCCAAATCCGCCAAGTTGCTTTGATTCTACTACTACATTTATCGGCGCGAGTCAGGGCACCTGAGAAACGCTTGTGGAACACGTCATCCCTCCACGGACCGATTAAAGAGAAAAAGACTAAAGAAAAATATGATCTTGTGTTGGGAAAACGTCACGTTTCACTTGAAGATGCGATCGTCATCCACACTCGATTAACGATCCCGGTGCGGTCGACGACAATGGTGAGAAGCAATAGCGTAACTTCCTGAACAAAGGAAAAGGGAAACGTGCAAGAGTTCAACCACCATCATCGTCACCACTACTATTCTGAGGAGGATATATTCCCCCAAAAGGCCCTCGTGGTCAAATTTTGTGCGGCAAACACTAACCTTTGTTCCTTTGAAAGCTTCTTAAAGCTGAAGGAACAACATCTTTGTCTCCAGGACAAAAGGCGCAACGTTGCAGTAATCGATAGAATCCGTGCAAAAATTTATATTCAGTTATATTCTTTGCTAATTTTGAATCGAAACGCAGCAATTTCGTTAGGCGACATAAAATGCACGATCACTTAAATGACAGTATCAAAATGTTAAAATTAAAATTACCGAATAACTGCGAAGCAGGAAAGCGCGTTAAAGAGACGCAATCAGGACGTTATGTAAAATTAATTCACAAAGAAGAGGCCAGATGCCCTGTGCCATTATTTTAATCAGGGAGTAATATTCTTGTGGGGGATGTTACCTTGGGAAGAGCGAGGTTGCTTTCTGAGTCAATTTTCTTCCGGCGCCGCCATTTTAACGAGCGACTCGACGAATAATGCAAAGTACACATTGAAATAGCCCTCCTTTTCTTGCCGCTGTTGTCTTTATTTCCGCTCTTATATTTCTGTCGCGGATTCGTCTCCGCGCAAGCTTCCGCGAAGATTTTTGCAAGCGCAGCGATACGGATTTAATGGTCGAAGTGAAAATTGATTTCTCTTGAGTGACCGAGACGACACTCGCGTGTGTTTCATTGCTCCAGGCGAATTACACAAGGGCGATAGAAACCGGGTGCCCGAATAAAACCTCGAAAATAGCCGGCTGCTCGATGGACAAATGGCATGAGCGAGAGCAAGAACAGAAACGTCTCCTCGCTAACGTCTTCGCCGTCACGAAACGAGGTCAGCCCGAATATCGTCGTCGCCCCGACGACGACGTTCTTCAAAGACTATTCGTTTCTTTAACGAGAAACGTCGAGATTTCATTAAGTATCTCGATTGGACCGCCCGACACCGTGACATTTCATCCAACAGCGCGTTCCCTCTTCATCAATTCTTGACAAAAGTATGTGGAGTTTTTTAGTTTTACGTAAACTAAATAAATGCTTGAAATATATCTTTCAATGGAAAAAATATATATGTATGTGTAATTTTCTTTTCTCTATTCTTTTACGTTTCTAAATATCTTAATCAAAATTATTACTACTAACAAACAGAATCTTCTTTTCGTCAAATTCTGACATTCGTCTTCCTTTGTTCCCGACGTGCTCCTCACAGCACAGCAGAATTTAATATATAATGTACAGCGAAGTTTTTCTACCGTGTGATATCTGACGCTCTTTCTCCATACATTATGTGGTTGTGAAGAAAATCTGTGTAAATTTGAACAAAATCAACGGTCGAAACGTCCTTTATTTCAAAATAAATCGGTTATAGCCAATTGAGTCGACTAAATTATTATATCTGTGATTACTATTACATATAAAACAGTTTACTATTTAAAATTACATTTTTTTGTATATGTAGTAATATGATTCTCTAGCAGTTTTAATGAAAGATTTTTTAAAATATGAAAAAAATAGATATATCTATTTTCATATATATATATAGTTAAAATATACTGAGAGATTCTCTATCATATATAAACTTAATAAATAAACTTGTAAAGTTCCATCTGTTCGCCCAAGTTATCAGATATGCACGGAGGCAAGAAGAAAATGAAAACGTTACAAAGTCGGCACGTTCTGTTCTGAACGCGCGCGCTCGGGGATCAATCTCGGCGATGTCGTGGCTTTCCGGCCCCGGAGGAGCAGCATCGCGAATGCGATACACGCCTGCCGACGTTGCACAGAGCAAGAATGGTGAATGGGCAAGAGGAAGGAAGAGAAGGATCGTTCTTCTTGAAATAGTCACGGATTGCAAGAGTCGATTTCTCACGCAGCACCACATATCTGCGAGCACAGTGCGCATAGGAATGCAGAATTTCTTTCTCGCAGAGAAGTGTGACCTTCGCTTTTCTACTCTTTACGACCTTGTCGCACGGGATTCGGTCGTCGAATTCACGAAAGTTGCATCTTGTCGATCTCAGCGAGATCTGCACATATCGTAAAAATCGGTCGTTTCGAGAAGATGACAAATGTATTCATCATTTTGATTAATTTAAATTTAATTCAAAGTATGTTCGTTATAGTATAGATATATCTTTAGCGAAATGTTGATTTTGTTAAAAACAACTTGTGTACAAATACACTATAACTCAAAAAAAAATGTTCAAAAAAAGTATATAATGAGAATTCTTGACGTGGCATACGAAGTATACGTAAAATATGAGGAATCATAAAATTTCGTGTTGTATAGCGAGTGGTCATGTGAATCTGAATTATCTTATAACATGGCGGTGACCCGCATAAAAATGAACGATTACATTCTTCCCATGTGAATAGAGTCTCAAATTATTTTCAGACAAAATACGGTGGTCGTAAACTAGCAAAACGTTTTATTTTTCCTTTCGCTCTCGGGGAGAATAAACAGTGACAGAGTCGACTTTTCAATATCTAAACCAAGCAATTACACACATTTTTCGCAAAACAAATATGAAAGTAGTAAAGCGTTTTTGCAAATAAAAATGCTACGATATCAAATTACTAGATGCCTTCAGATTTTGAAAGATACGTTTATTACTTGTAGCACGCAACGTTATTCTCGTAACTTAAGGCTATTCTCATAACTGAATCGAATTTTGGATCTGCAAGCTCGGAGCTTCGCCACGAGAACAACGAACGACCGAGTCATAGAGAACTCGACAAGCGCCAAAGTTTCGCTATTTCTTCGCGGAAAATAGCGAATATAAGAGGCCAAGACGAAAGTTGTCGGTACTCGCTTCTGATTTTACGAGGCTGCTTTTTCGCGGCCGGACGGATGCGAGGATGTTTTTGTGACGCTCGTAAAATTCAAGATACAGGGACACGCTTAAACGGTGTCGAACTCCGCTACGTCGCCGCGTCCCGTCCGAAGGACGACAAGAACGATCCTCGAAATTTGATTCAGATCGCGGCGAATAAATCGATGGAGTCTTCCATAGATTGAATCGCGGTAAATTCACGATTTCTGCATCACAGGTTTAAATGAATTCTGAAGTTTGGATTACTCGGTGCGAGAGTTAAGTAATGCAAAATTTTGCGAACATAAAAATTCACGAATGTAAAAAGCATGAAAAGAAGGGAAGAATACGCTGTCGATTTAGTCGACGAAAGAATGAAAGCCGGAAACGGCACGAAAGAACATAAAAACGTTACAATCTGCCGAGACGAAGAAAAGAAAACCACCTCGCGATTGTACGAGATCAACTTCTCTCGATCAATCTGGCGAAATTAGAACACGGCACCCCAACGACGCTTCTAGCCAGCTAATTGGGTAAATTTTTTACAGCAAGCGGCAAACGAATCTTCATAAAAAAGTCAATAAAACAGCTTTTATTAAAGATTCCTGAAAAACGAATAGGTATTTCTCAACTTTCATTACGGCTGGTTAAAAGATCCGATCGTACCAACGATCTGCATTAAGTAAGCTCGGCCTAGCAATTAGTTCGGACTGGCTGCTTGTAATGCCGGGCCTAGATCTTGCTGCCCAGGATCGATACTTGGAAACGCTTCAGATTCTTAGGAAAGGCAAAGTCCCTACGGTTTGGGATGATTTTACGACCAGGGGGTATACTGCTGGAGCGTTTCGGAAAGGGATCATCCTCCCTCTTCCGGGCCACTCATAATATCTCCCTTCTGTTTCTACTCTCCTGCATGTAACTACCGTCTCTCTCGGTTTTACGAGCGCGCCAAATTTTACAAACGACCGGGGGGATTATCGTGATTTTCCTCGGACGTCTGGTGTCGGCCCCGTCGATGATCGCATCGTCCCAGGCGATGGAATAGAACGGAAAGGGAAGCGAGAGGAGATGAAGGGCAGAGGAGGGAACGATTCAGCGGGAGACAAAGTTGCCGAAGGATGCTTTTAAAAATTTTACGAGCAACTCCGAGAGAAAAAAAAGAGAAGTCGCACGAGGGGCAGGAAAAGAAGGCAAAGAGAGGACCCCGGTTAAATCTGGGCTTGCTCAGGAACGCTACTTTGTGTCATAGAGAAGAATGGGGAGAAGATTGTACCGTGTCTGGAAGGATGACGAGCGGTCTGAGACGAACGAGAAGTCATTTTCGACTCGTCTTCTCTAAGAGTAGATGATTAAATGACGCCGCGTAGCCTAACGTACAATTTGAAGAAGACTTTATTATGGCGTGTTTAAAGGAGGGAACTTGTAACTTGTACACCGAAGAATTTCGTGAGCACGGAGAGAATATTTGCGAAAAGATTTGGAACCAACTGGTACCAGACTGGCATTCAGAATATATACACGACATATAAACTTATAACTAGAATTTTATCTCGAACTCTATCGCGAAATACAAATCTCGAAAGTGAGTTCAAATAAAACCGGTAGATAAAAATAAAATAATGAGAAAAGTAAACATTGAATTAAACTGAAAGCCGAATTGCAATTGTAGTTCTTTTACGAGAATATCTTCCGCAAGCTCTTTTTCTTGAATCCACCTTCGGGGATCCCTTTTATCACATTTTTTTTCAACCTACGCTACCTCGCACTCGGGCCATTGTTACCGTTTTTATCGAGCCCGTTCTTCCCTACAATTTCTTCCCTACAAGCTATCTGCATGCATCGCTGCTTTATCAAAGGATCGTTTCGGCGGCAACGACGACAACTACGACGATGGCAGCCACGACTCTGACGTTGGAAGGAAAAACCTACATCGCTCCTCTCTAACCCGGGTATAGATTTTCCTTGTATTTTTCGTATTGACTCGCCATGAGGGAGAAAAGATGCGCTGGCTTCCGCTAGGTTTCGAAGAGAGAGGACAAAAGAGAATAGAAAGGCGCGAGCAGGGAGGGCGTATCTGCAACGATGGAAGATTTCGCCCCTTCGCCACGCTCTCGTCCTCCCCGTAACCCGTAAAACATACCGGTGAAATAAAACGGCCTTGCGTCGGTGTCGTGTATGATTTAGGTGCGATATAATTCTTCCTCCCAGTTCGACGACTTCGTTCTCCTACAATTTCTCCTCGGCGTTTCTTAACCCCTGCGCCCCCCACCCTCTTCTTCGCCTTTCGATGGTTCTCCACCTCTGAATCACTACACGAACGACGGGTGAACTTGCTGTAGGCCGGAAAACGTACGATGAGTTCCCGAGGAGGGAGCGAAAGGGAGAGAAGGAGAAGAGAAGTGGATGGCGGAGATCCACGACGGAAACTTTTTCTTCTGCGGGTTTTGCGGGGAAAACACGGTAACCCAGTGACACACGAGGAAGGAAGTGCGTTATTTAAAGAGGCCCGAGATATTTCGAAGTTCTCGCTGTCATTTTCACGGTCTCTTTTCAACATTCGCGTTTCAACAACTGCTCGTGTGATGACGTACAAACGCGATACATCGCGAAAACACATTCGAATTAATCTCCTTCTAATTGTTTTTATGGTTGTTTCTTAGAGTAAAAATTAAAAAAATTAATTATATAAGTAGCTTAGAGTTTCCTCGTTCGAATATTATGAAAAAGCTACAGTCGTTAATTCGCAATTGTTTGCAGAAGAAAATTCGCATAACAAATAAACTAAAATTTGATACGCCAAAGAAACATTCTGCAAAGTCGCGCTATAAACTACGACTATTGTAAAAGGCGTCTGGCGTTATCGAGCTAGAAAGGCGACGCAATATCCTTCAGATAACTCGGATAAAAAAAAAGAAAGAGGGAAAAAGAGAAAGAGAAGTCGTTTCGATCGAGTTTTGCTTATTGGTAATGCCACACGATCCTTTTTGCGCTTATTGCTGCGAGATTACGTCACGTCTCTATAAATGTCTACCGTCTCAACGTGGAGAGTCGTAAAATTTCTCACTTCCGGTGAAAAACCCAACCATGTACATATATACTTGCGTAGGAACTCTTTCATGCTCGTATGCACTTCTATGTTTCTTTGCCAATTCGTAAAATATTCTCCGTAAAACATTCTCATGATGCATCGAGCATGGTATGCTCGATATACATGTATCCAGCATCGAATTCGCTTTTTTCTCAATTCCCTATATTTCTCTTTTTCTCTCAACATAGTTATCTCATTATATTTATTATATACGTGCATTTAAATATAGATATGTATTTAAATTCATCATTTCTATAAATTTAATAATTGCTTAATTTTATTTGTTAGGTTTCCTTGATACTTATATAAATTCTCAACTTTTACATTTATTAATATGATATGAGAAAGGAACGGTAATAAAAGTCGCCAGTTTCTCTAGTCCTTGCAATAAAATACTTACGTCATGACTCCGTAGACGGAAAATAAATAAGCGCGATTTTCATATATTTTCTGACGATGTTATTGCATTACGTAGAATAATAAATCGCGCTCATTTGCGTTACGATTATACGTATGCATGCGTACTAATTTATCGTCTAGTGTAACGAGAACGTTCGCAGGTCATTCCGTATCAGATTATAGCTACAACAGCAAATTTTATGACTAATACAATAGTAGTGACGTGAATTGTAACTGCGAAATAAATATATAATTGAGTCGGCAAAAAATGAATACGTTTCTAAATCATATCACAAGACATTTTAATACTAAATATTTTGCTGAATTTTACTATAGAAAATGAATACTTTCTGTAAGGAGAAAAATTATACATGTATATTCCATATCATATGTATATACATACATACATATATATATAACCTATATAAATATGTATTTAATTTCTATATTCCGATAGGTAACTACTCTTCAAAGTTGCTCGTACAGCATAGATAACAATTATTTTCATTCGCTTATATCGAACGTGTTCCCGCTCGTTCGTCTTCCACGGGTTTTTCTTTATTTTTCAATCGATCGTCCTGACACGCGCGTGATAAATGCAAATGCGAAACGCATGGCAAAGGTCCCAGATCCCTTTACGACCGCGGTAACATTACGCTATTATTAATCGAGTCGCGGCGACAAGTAATTTACATCTCTACGGGAGTCATAAAGCTTTATTAAGAATTAGCGGCGAGACGCGATGGTAGATCGTGGTTAACGAAGACGCGTGCACGGCCGCATAGCCAACTTTCTTTCGCACTTTCTACAAAGTATCCTTGATCGCTTCTTAATATGACTTCTTTCATTAATTCTGAGCAGTTTCTTCCCTTCAAAAATATAAATGCACCAATATCTTCAAATTCTAAACGATTGAAAATCTGGATGAATCTTCATAACTCAGAAAATAACGAAGTTTTATCCTCCGCCTACTTTTAATTAGAATTCACTTTGAAAAGATTTTTAATTCAAGTCGATTACAAAAAGTGGAAGAGCAAATGTGAGAAAAGTTACCAGATAAAATAATAAGTTCCCTCTATGAAAACTTCAACTTCTTACATTGTTAAACTTTTCATACACTTTCAGAATCAAAATCAGTCTACGTATATAAGTTTCTCAACACACATGCATCTTTAAGATTGGTCTGGTTCGAAAAATTTTACATTATTACAGATTCACCGTATTATACCGCAAAAAAAAGATACGAATACACTTAACTAATACTCTACATTATATTACACATGATTTCTAGGCAAGATGAGAATGTCCAATAGTGCATCGAGATATACGAGAGAAAATGTAGAGATCCAGGGATACCGTATATATGCGTTCCATCGGCAACGGACACGAATACTGCCGACCCACCACCCGCCGCTACTACTAGCGCTGTAACGTATCGTGATCATGGAGGTTGCTATAAATCACAGAGACGAGGAAGAGCCGTCGCGCGCCAAGACACCGTAGCGGTCTCGCTGATCTCCTCGCTAAAGGGGAAACCCCACGTCGAGATACGCGCCGTGTCGCGAAACCTTGATATCTTACGTAGCAACTCGCAAAATCGATACCATCCGTGCCTGCGTTTTCCATCTATCTCTCTTTCTCTCAGACCATTCTCGCCGCGAATAAAATTCATGACCGACGCATTATTTACCGTTGCTTTGTTACTATGTCACATTTATTTGTATTCAATATGGACATATTCAGAATTTTGTTTCTTCAACGAAGCAATAAACGATTGGATTTACGACGAGATCGTTTGACGTTTCTCGCACGCGAGTGCTATATTGCACCGCTATTAATTCCGAAATGCCGTTGCGAGGAAGCATCGCCAATCCGTAAGGACGATACTCTCGCAGATTAATATGCGGGTCGCGTTGAGGCGAGACGTGAATTTCGGATCGAATTCGGCGAACTCGAGAGATACGGTTGTCCTCGAACAACGGTGCCTCCCGTAAGCGCGACCGTATCACGGAAACACTTCCGCCGCCAAGAGTATATCGATGAGGATTTAATTGAAACGGACAAAAAAAAGTGTGGTTCCTTTGTTCATGGGGCTTATCCTCCATCTTCCTCTTACCGAAGAGCGCGATAGCTCTTTGTCCAGGATATAGCCACTAGTACAAAGGGGAGGCCCGACCAGCTCTTCCCCTGTTCCCACCCTGTCTCTCTCCTTCCTCGAGGGCACCGAGGGGTGAACGGCATGTTGGCGGTAAAGAGACAGCGGGGGGTGGAACCAGCAGGGAGGGGGAAACCACGCATGCTTGCTCTGGATGGTTCGTCGGCTGGGTGGTTTGGATGGTTGGGTTAGTCGACCCTTCCTCCCTGCCACCCCTTCTTGCATCACGGGGTTCACGCTCGCTGGATCGATATGTCCCACTGAACCAACTGAGAACGAGCCTCAGAGAACGCGATTCACCCCCTGCCGTCAGCCACCCCCTTTCGCCACTCCGGGCCGCACAGACGTCGTGTCCTCCACTAGCGAACGGGCGGCGACACCGCTTCCTCCTGCTCTCCTTAGCAACAAGCTACAGCTACGGATCCGCGCTTTCTGTTCGATCGGATTCTATCTTCATCGCCCTCGAATTGCACCCGAAGTAGACTGCATTTCCGCGGAAATATCGGCGCTGCGTAAATACCCATCTTTTCGCGGTTGCGAAATCGATACCCATTCGGCTCTCGCCAATCGAATCTTAAAGGGTATCGGCACTTGGGTATCACAGTCGTACGCGGACGATGTAAGACGCGCTCGTCCGGAAAATGCGAATCGCGTTCGCGAAATGCGATTCCTCGATGGCACAATTCAATTTCGAGCCATCGAAAACGGTTGCGAATTTAATTGTAGAAATCCATACTAGAGAACTCTGGACGGAACCCAGCATTTTGTCACACGACGTTTCTACACGGTAGAGTAACTGCACGTACCGGGATCTCTCCGTTCCCCAAGTGTAGAAAAAGAAAACGAGACGGGAAGCGGAAGAGGGCGGTCGGTTGGTCGGAACTAATGGAAGACAGCGGGATTGATTATCCATAAACACACACGGACGGCCGAACGGCGGCGGTATCGCGCATCTATTGCACGAGAGAGAACAATGGCGGCTAATGGTTCCCGGAATCGTAATTAGCGTCAGTTAACCGGGACGAGTAACGAGACGAGTCGATTCTATGGGATTTCATTGTCGGGAATAATGAGCGCTTCGTAGGTAACCGCGGTTGCGACCAACCGACGGACAGCTCGAAATATTGTACGCCGAATATTGGCTGAATGCCGGGACCGGGAACAGGCGGCGCGTTAATGAAACGCGCACGGAGCACGATTTATCGACAGATTATAGATCGTTTGCTCGCGCTCTCGTTACGCCGGCTTCCGTCGCGCATTCGACATCGAATGACCTGATGATTTCGCCGGATAGTTTGCGTTTTCAAAACTCAACTTTCCCAAAGTGTTCGAAATCGCGAAATCTCGCGGTCAATCCGTGACAATAAATGGTGATGGATATATTACACGATAATAACACAAGAGAACGTAGAATTTAACATTAGGGTCGTGTCAATGTCTGATAAAGATTGATATCTAGAAGAAGGAAGAATCCCAATTTTATCCCAAGGTAAAACACGCGAGGACGATGCATTACGCTCCCATATGTCAAATCGGAAAACATTGCCGAAAAGTTTCCGTCGCCGGCTTCTCCCTGAGAGTTGAACGTACTCGTATTTTCTACGTGCCTGCCAAAGAAATTTCCGACTTGCTAAGGGACGCGGCTGCCGTTGACGACCGCGCGAACGGGGGCGACTTCGAACGAGAACTTTCGTCATTTTGAAAAGGGTTCGTAACACGCGAATCGTCTTCGTCGTCGTCCCGTATGTGATTTCGTTTTTGCCACCTCCGGCGCAGGTGTTGTCCTCATTAGGTAGAGTTTTCCACAACTAATGTAACGTTCTGATATTTCGATACGCGATGCGTCTATAAGGCACGCAAACCACGCTTT
Source organism: Crematogaster levior (assembly GCA_901521435.1). Classification (NCBI taxonomy): domain Eukaryota; kingdom Metazoa; phylum Arthropoda; class Insecta; order Hymenoptera; family Formicidae; genus Crematogaster; species Crematogaster levior. The sequence continues at coordinate 42,703 of CABEGB010001413.1, read as the reverse complement.
TCCATCCGATTGAATGATATGGAATTTAATTTAACGATTAATCATGTAAAATGTAGGTCACAATGAAATAATAATGATAATACAATTAGCAGAGGAAAAGAGTAATAAACTCGTAAACGTCATTTAACTTATACAGAGATAATAATATAATAGAAAATTAAAAAGTAAATGTAATATATAATAATTGAATTGAATTTGCGTTTCTTTGCGAGATAAAATTGCTTTCTCTTAATTGTATTCCAAGTATCGTTATTGCCCGTAATAATTTGATTGTTCGTAGACTCGTTCTCACGTATCGTAACGCGACTGCCATATGTTGCGAGGTCGCGATACATGAAGACTAATAGTGGCACTGTCGCAACCGCAAGTGTCGGGACACTTAATGTCACGCGAAAATGGGCCTTAACTGATGACTCGGAAACTCTGTACATTCGTGCCTCTATTTGTTACAAGTAAAGCTGCTTGTCTTCAGTTCTCCGCGAACTATTTCATCTCGAAAGTCCTATACTCGATTATGTCAGACACATGAATGGGATTAATATATTAATAATTACCGCCTATACATACTCGACGAAATAAACTTTTCTCTCTCTCTCTCTCTGTTCGATCTACTTCCTGTAGACTTAAATAGAAACTCGTTTGTTGACAGATAACAAACGAAAATAGCAACTCAGGGAAACTAAGTTGAAATCAAATTACGCATGCCATCGCGCGGCCAACTAATATTAATAATCGTTGCATAACATAGAGAATCTGAGAGAGTAAAAGCGATCGCTCGAACGAAAATTTCGCCTGAGACTCACTCAGAATTAGCGTCGACAAACTTGATGACGAAGACCGCACAGTCGGAAGAAACGACCGGCTCACCGATCGATTTATACATTCCCGCGGCCAGTGGGTTAATTACGTTTCCCCCAGTAGCGTGACTGTACTCACGTATACACGTCATTCCCGGACAAAGGAGGACGCCCGAGCGAATCGCTCGCTATCTGTTCTCGAATGGTTGGCAAGCGGATGGTAGCGGCGGCAAGACGGGCGAGGAACACGCACATGCACGTGCGTGCGTATCGCGAGATATCGGCATGCCGCCGAACTGTCTGTCAGGCGAAGTTGACGGTGTGCGCGCGCGAGTTCTATCTATACGCGCGAACGGCTGTAATACACGCGGTGGCGTCCGTTCACGTGTTCGTGCACGCGAGTTCGACGGAGCGGGAGAAACCAGAGAGAGGGAGGAGGGAAGAGGAGAGATGGGGAAGAAGAGGACGCGGGGAAAATCGCAGAGCGATGGAAAAGGGGAACGAGGAGCGGGCGGAGAGAGAGAGACAGAGAGACAAGACGGCGATTAGGTCGCGGTGGCTTGTACGTCCCGCATCATCGCTATACATAGATCGAAACGCACTTGTCGCGAGGCTCGCGCTCCGGAATTAGATACGTTACGACATGCGCAAGCGTTGCGCTTTTTCTTGTCTTTTTTTTCCATATCCCTTTTTTCCTCATGTTTCTTCATTCTTTCGGAACTCACTTTACACGCCCGTTTGCGAAATTGTCGTCGGTAATTACGCAATCGCATTGAAACATCTCATGTTTATATAACACGTAATTCTGAGATAGGTCAGCAAAAAGAAAATACGTATAGATATAACACGCCCGGCATAATAAAGTAATCATCCTATATGTATTTAGAAAAAATGCTAAAAATTATTGTTAAAAATTAAATTTAATTTAATTAATTAATTTTGCTAAAAATTATCATCAATCCATGAAGTTCTGGAAACGAGTTCTGTGGACAGACGAGGGTAAGTTCCAACTTTTTGGATGCAAACGACGACTTCGTGTGTGGCGGAAAACTGATGACAAACTTGAAGGACTTTATTATATAATATTAATTAATAATTATAAATGACAAATTATCAACTGTTAAAATACTAAACTGTCAATTCTTTGTCGCCTGGAATATCTATAATACACTGTCGTATTATAAATGTCCGTCGTACATCAGTTAGACGCATGGAAATAGTTGTAGCGTGAGTTCACTCCAATGCTAAGCACATCAGGATTTAACGCGTTGAGCTGTATAAAAGACGTATCAATGACGAATGAATTATAATGACTCCCGTCAACAGTCGTTACGCGAGCGAATCGTACACGTCGAGCGGTTAACGCAACACGAGCGACTATGCGTGATTACGTGCGATCGTATAATTGTGACGTGAGCGTAACACGCTAAATTTCGCGGGGGTTTAAGAGGGAGGAGGATGGCCGGCAGGGGCACGTGCATCCGTCTGCCTCGTATAATTGCGAAAATATCGGCGAAATGGGCTTTCGGTGTAACGCGCGCTCGTTAATCGCGCCGCCAGTGTCCCGTCCGCGGTATCCACGATGTATTTTTCGCCGATACTCGACCGCTTCGCATTTACCGGTGTCCTTCCCCATGGCCCCCCCGTCTCCCTCCCCCTTCCCCCTCGTCTCTCGTGCCTCACGATTAGCGCGATAAAATGTATTTTACCGCCGATCAATTCCCCGGGATCGCGCGCACCGCTCCGATTAAACAGAGTACGCCCGGAGGAAAATTGTCCTGTCGCGCCCGGCCGTGCACGTGGCGGCGTGTGCAAGGCCAGAGGCATCGCTCTCGCTACATTACGTGACGACACGGGTGCGGTTTTTCGTGCGGGTCAACGCGAATCTCTCGCAAAAACGCGGAATAATTGAATTCGCTCATTTGAAATGAAAAACGACGGTTGTATTTCCGCGAAGAAGACCGCGCGCGAGTCTCTTTCGTGAAATAACGTGAAATTTCACGTGTGCACGTCCAAACACACACGTCTGAAAAAGAGGAATTCAATATTTTTATAGTTCTTCAAGTTCGCCTGACGACTTTATTGCCAATCGGAGACTGTGTGTGCCGACTCGAGGGAGAAACTCGCACGGCATCTTCGAGAGGCGAGTGCAGGGAAGATAATTCACTCCGAGAAGTGGATCCTATAACTCCTCTCCGGAACAACATCAAATAAGTTTCTTCGATATTATTGCCGTGCGCGCGCACGCGAGAGGCTTGCCACAGCCTTTCCGTTTCCTATCATTTGGAATATGAAGCGTCCCGCATGCCGCGTGCCGAAATTTACGAGCTAACTTTTATAGAGTGGCGTGTCCGTTAACTTGACGTGTATCACGGACGCGTCTCATCGTCATAGTCCTCACGCGTGCGTTTCGTTATTAACTCTTTCCAGTTCACTAGTACCATATGGCACTAGTTGGCACCCGTAGACGACGCGCAGTTTATTTTCGGCAATAAATTTGCCACGCGGTCGGACGAACGGTCGTGAGTAACGGCGAGAAATATTCGTTTCGCGCTTACCTAGCATACTGCCTATCCCCAGCATCATTATCACTGATAATCGTCTGTTTCACGAGCTTCAAGCTCACCACTAATCAACCGCAACAGCTACGATCTCTTTCCCAGCATTCAATGTCGGATTTAAACACGTGTTTCTTATTAAGCGCGCATATGAATATATAACATGACACAGATCACGGATAGAAATTGACGAGCTATTATTATCCGTTGTTATTTATCACGTCTGATGAAATATCCTCTACTTGTTACGTGTGTGGAGAAGTGCTAAAAGTATTTCATCCAAAACGAAAACCCGCGCACATGACAAAATGATGAAGCGGAAAATTGATGTACCACTTTATGATACCTTCGAAATATGAAATGTCAACTTTAGACATTCATTGGGAATTCGTGGGATGTTAAAAAGGAATTGAGGACAAAATTTTACGATACGCGAGCTCCTCTCTTGTTTTTTGCCATAGCGTAATCTAACCGCAAGACCTGTTAACCATGATGGACGTATGCGGGCTCCCTGCTAAAACTCTATAGGTTCTTTACAATTTTTCTTTCCTTCTTACGGTTTGTTCTATTCTCCGACATTTGTGTCTTTCGTCACTCGCGCGTCACGCTCGTCGGTTCTTTTGTCTTCTTTCCGTTTGTCATGTCATCGGACCTCTGCCTCTTCAATGTCATTCATCAAACGTGCTGAATCGTAACAATTCGAATTGTCTACGGAAGTGCGTGCTTCCGGGGGAAATGTGCATTATATAGGGCGAGACGTACAATTACCCGACACCTTTACACACGAGTTTTCGTATGTATAATAATTGTACACGTGCAAATTTACGGTATAGCGTTACAATAGCGAATGTAGGATCAATAAAAGTTTCATCGTGGTGTCTTGTGTGACTTTGCGTTTCTCATTCGCTCAGTCATTTCGTTAGCCGTTAAAAGATCATTTATGGCACGATTACTCAGCTACTCGATGGCTTCGATAATTCAGCGACAGTTCTCGCTTATAGTGTCAATAAAATATAACAACGGTTTCCGCACTCTTTCTGTTCGAAAACAGTATATATTTTTTTGTTTCTTTTCACCTTTGTCTTCTCATGTTTTAGCAAAGCTCTTTGAAAACTTTTGCGGGTGGATTTCGCTATTCGCGTTCAATGAAAAGTGCCGGTTGCACTTGGCGAAAAAGCATCGCCGCAATTTTCAGGAAATATCTTTGTCGCGGAAGGAAGAAGCTCTAAGAGTGAGCTTGCAGAGAACTTTTGCAGTTGTAGGCGTCGCCCCGCTATATTGTGTAATGACGGCTACTTCATTACGTGAGTGTGTTTGAGCGAAAGAAGTGCCCGTGTCTTTCATCTCACCGAGACTCGATTAAAGGTTTCATTCTGTCAATGAGCGGTGCGCATTGGAAAAAGCCGACCCTTAACTTTTAATTATCCGATACGCTCCCCCGTGGAGTATCAGTCATCATTTTTATTCATAAACTCTAAAAAAATAACTGATAAAATTTTATCAAGGAATAACGCAGATTCATCATGTGTATTAAAATATTATAATATTTTTGAAAATGATTATTACATCATATATCTGCGACTGTAAAATTATTCATATGCATAAAGTAAAAAAATAATATGTACAGATAATAATAATATATGTGCAGAAAATAATAATACAGAATAATGTACAGAAATCACCAGGTACCTTGGGAAACGGATTATTTTCATGAAAGATATATTATATAATATCGGAAGATTCGAAAACTACAAGTTTCTTGAAACCGGTATCCATTTCTAACCCTTTTAATCGTAGTAGAGGCGAAGCGGAGTGAAAGGATGATGTAGTTTACGAGGACCAAGTCAGCCTGATCGTCGAGCACCTTTTCATAAATCGTTCACAGGATTGAGATCAAATGTCAAACGATCTCTTATCGACACGTGCTGTCAACAAACTTTACTACTTTATTAAGGAGGGAAGCTACGCTATACAGACGCAATGAGGAATAGAGGAGCAAGTGGGTCGGGGGAGAAAATCAGTTAAAACGGAAAGGGAAAAAGCACAGGAAAAATAGTATCTCTCTCCCTCCTCCCCTTTCTTTCTCTCTCGGATATTTCAACCCGCGACACTAAAAGCGGTGGTTTCGCGTCCGGAAAACCCGCACTTTTTGGCCCTGGTCCAAGGAGCTTGCGTATATATAGCGAGCATACCACTCCAGATATCCTAACCCAGTAAACTCAAGCGTACGTTAAAACAATACGGCACACGCGATGACGTTGCTGGTCGCTCGTTCGGGAACGTGGCCGCGCGCTGTAACAGACGCGTAGCGATAAAAGCATCTACCACCTGCGCATCTGCAGCTACCTAATCGACTTTTTATGCAGCGGGCATGCTTTAATAAATGCCATGTTATTTGGAAAGACACAAAATGAGAGATAACGTATATATAGATATATATATGAAAGAACATATTTCGTAATTGTGATTTATTACAGCTAGATTATAAAAGGTTCAATCGAGAGGTCAATGGATTATCTCTTCGCCTGAAAACCAAACGGAAATATTAAGACATATCTCGATTAAAAGTCTTACTCGACGATGCATTCAGTCGATACAATCGCGACTCGACAGAAAGAAGAAAACAGAGTATAAGAAATATCGACGTTAACGCGGGTAAATCAACATTGACATAGAAATATCTTCAGCTTCTCGAGAGCGGAAAAGCCGACAGGGGTAGGGAAGGGATACGACGTCAGCGATTTAAGGAAAGTCAAAATCGTTTTATGGGCCAATCGGTTTCCACGCGGAATACGGGATTATACGACGCTATTTACGCGAAGATAAACGACCGCGGAATAGAAAGAGGCGGATGGTTATTGGTCCCAATCCATATCGGACGACGGCCGCTCCTGCAATACCTTTTCCCATTTCCGGTTCTCTCGACAGGCCCCTTTCGCGATTTTTTGCTCGTCGGTCGCGCGGTTTTACGAGTGACGCGTTTCTCGGCGAGGTGATCTAATTGGTGCATAAATTAAACGGACCCACAACTCGAACCAACTGACACTTACGACCGAATGCCGTGCGATCTTTCATCCGTTTGGTACCGTCCTCGTTTCTAGCTCGTTTCCGAACGGAGAACTCGCTATGCGATCGAGTGCATTATCCGAGAATATTATTTCATCCACCATATCATCTTAACTAAAAAAAAGATGGTCTAATAACAAACTCTTGATCCACTTTCCGCACAGAGATACTTACGCTGTGTTATCTTACAATCAGCTGCTCAGTGACCTGTTTCAGTTAAAATAACGTGACGAGACAGAGAAAAGAGAAAGATAAACTTTCGATTTATTATATTTCTAGGTGGTAGACTTGCTGCGACGCTTCATCTCAGTTATTCAACGCGGTGGATTATAAAAACCATTCTACATTAATCTACATAAAGATGAAAACGTGATAGGAATAAGCTTGATGGATGAAATGTCCGACATATATTTTCCCAAACAATGTGATGAATTATATTAAATATTTCGCGGTTCCGATCCGTTTATATACTTTGCATTTACCTTTACATTAACTTGCGTACGACAGCGTTTGACGCGCGCCAGCGCGCACTGACGCGTTCCATCGAATTCGCTATAAATCACTTCATTTACCCATAAATCACTTTAGTCTTACAAAATAAATTTGCACATGCAATAAATAATTTGTTAATTCACAAGTCAATCCAATTGATTTGGATTGATGAGCGGAATAAAAATTCAGCGCGTCTCCCTCGGTCTGATTTTCCCGCCGCGTCCACCGACCACGTTCGCGCTCGCGCGAGCAAATTCGACGGCCGATGCGATAAACGAGAAGGAATAAACCATCGGCCATACACCCACCGTTCACGTTTCGCCGTTCTATTTTCTGCCGTAATAAAGATCGATATCCGCGCGCGATTTATTGGTCTCCGATGGCCCCCGGCCTCTAGCCGGAGCGATCGCGCGATGGACGACATGAGCGTCATTTCGAGAGGATCTATAGCCCGCTCTCTACAGGACGATACGGACTTGTCCTATTAGTGATAACGACGACCGTATCGAAAATGCGTCCCACGGAGCAAAATCTCGAAGATATATTTTTTTATATAAAAAAATACGCCCGGTAGAAAGTTCTGTCCTGCGTCGCGTTACCCTGTTGTCACGAGTCCGGTAGTTCGATCTAACAAACGTCCCTACAATACGCCCCTAACAATTATTCTTTGGAAAACAAGGAAATTCAATTTTGAAATACCGTATATAATGTTATAAATAAATATCATTTAACAGAAAATAGAAATTTGTTATTTTTAGAGCGTAAAGAATGTAATGCTTTTGCATCGTGACAATTTGGTCGCAACTTTGGCTCGGTGCTCGAAACAAAACACTCTTTCGCATCTATCGTGCAAATTGACATTTTGTAACAACGTTCGTGCCAGTCTGTCTGACAAAACGACGATGAATATTTCGCACCGCGTCGGGAGATCGAGCGGGAAGTTACCGGCGCATCATTACGGCACGAGATCTCATGATTGCCAGTAATGATCGCGAGTCTTTGAAAAATTAGCATTACGCAACGCGGATTGGCTCTTGATGCTGATCCCGCGATATTGAGAAATTACGGAGTAAATCTACATAAAAACTGTTGTTTGCTATTAATAGGACTCATAGAAAAAAAATTTTTTTCCTGAAGTCATAACAACGAGCATAAATTCATAGATACTTATAAAAAAAAATAACCAATTTTAATTTCCTAATAATATTTAAAAAAAAGAAATTGCCTACATTTCCTCATTCGTTACATTTCTATCCTCGCTAGCTTTCAGAGGTTATTGAAGCTTCAAGTCCTCGAAAAGTTACCTTTCATCCGCGACCATCACGAATCGCCATGGCGATTTTTACGTGCGATCCGCGAAGTGGTTTAATATCCGCACGTCCCGATATCTTCGTCATTCCTTTACAGCTTATCTATTTCTGCGAGACGTCAAAAGCCGCGACGACGGTCATCTTTCAAGCGACGACAGCGAGATGAAGCTTTTCATACTTGCGTCTGCCAACGAGAGAGATAGGAACCGAAATCCGATCGCTGACACACACCCTGCCGGCTGCGGAATTCTTTTGAGCGCGATCACGCATCACGCACGCTTTTCACGACCATTATATCGTCGGTCGACGTCATTCGCTCACTGTTCTTTGATGTTCTTCGCGGAATTTTAGCGAAGGAAAGAGTGCACTGGGAGAGAAAAAAGTAGGCGGAGGCGGACGAAAAGTTTCCACAATCAACGTTACGTAATCCATCTCGCGAGCATAGGTATGTATATACGCCAAGTATATTTTGTGTGTATTTTTGCTCGTTACTTTACATATGTATAACGCATATTAGCTATTCTCGACCTCAAGAAACTTAACGACGTTTATCTTTCGACATTCACGTCTATACATTGTGTATAGATGTCTCATTAAATCCTCTTAGCTTCACATCTATGCACATTATAATTTCATTAAATCCTCTTATTAGCTTCCTAAGCTTCCCAAGATTTTTAATTAACTAATAATTAACTAATTATCATTTTCAAAGGATTATAACCAATTTAAAGTATAATTTAACGAGACCGCGACGGTTATTTCCGCTCTTAAATTCTCGGTTGCAAGAAAACAGTCTGGCGAAAAATTCTTGCGTGAGAGGCAGGGAGATGGAAATTCGGCGTCCTTATATATTATGCGAGCGATACTTTAGGAGTTCCGTGGCGAGATGATGGCGACGAGGTCGACATCCGCCGCCGCGAACTAGAATACGGAAGGCAGGGGCGAGTCACGCCCTGGCGTTAATTATTAATTATTCCGGTCGATTCGGTTCTGGCTAGGAAACGAAGTTATCTTCTTACCCGGCCGGCGCCAGCGACGCCGCCATCGCCGTCTCCTCAGTTTCCGTCTCTGTCTCCGACCCCGCCATCCAACGTCGTCGCTATCTTGTTCCCATAATAGAGGAAAAGTCTTTACTCACGTAACAACGTGGTCGTCGCGAGAGATTCGGTATGCAAAGCGGCAGACACCTTCATCCGTCTATTATGTACGCTATCGCGACCCATTTCCGCGTTTCGAGAGTCGGAACGGCGGCGACAGTGGTCGTCAGTATTTATTTAAGAAAAATCTCTCAGTTAACTTTCAATCGCAAAAGCTTGGAAAATATAGATATACGAAAACATCTAAAGAATCTGGGACATCTCCAGTTGTAGATGAACTTTTCGTAAGAAATAATTCACGCTCCATCCAAAATTTGCATCTCTCTCTCTCTCGTCTTTTAATTCAGTTACTTGACTTTTGTGCTTCCATTTATGATTATTGAATCATTAGTTTTAATAACGATTATAAATAATGATATCCGCGTGTGGATGGAAATCCATGTATTTTTAGAATCACGTAATAATAAAAGACGTAACTTTTCGTTTGTAACGTCATAGCAAAGATCCTCGTTGCTGACAAGAATAATTCGGTCTCTCGAGAATGCAATTTCTCTCGCAATTTCTTTCGCAAGTCCGTCGCTCTCTCGGGTCTGGTTAGAAAAAAGAAAATCCCGCGTGCCCAAGGGCCGACGAGCGAAAAAGAAAAGGAACAAGGAAAAAAATTTCAAGCATCGGCGAAGTGCATTGTCAGAATTCTAGCGAGTCGACGCGAGTATCTCTCGCTCTCCCGGGGTACTTCTTCTGAAAGCGCGATTCACCGGACGAGACTATTCGTACAAAGGGGAAGTGTATTGTACACTGAGGAGTCCAAGCTTACACGGGTAGGTGAGTTTGCCTCGGGGTTGCGAGAGAATGAGGATGAAAGTATACCCATGATGATAGAGATACGGCGACGATAGCATTCCGGAGAGATATAGACGAGTGAAAACAAAAACCGGTGTTTTTCGTGTCGCTAATCGTGAAATTGTTACATGACTCGGGACATGGTAGCGAGCTGACATCTCTCACATTCTCGAGTAATAAGAAGCCGATTTAACGGAACAATACTTGGCGTTCTCGCGAGCAAACACGAGGCAGCGGATGTTTCGCGTGAAGAGGACGAAGGAGGAAATTCGGACGGGACGGAAAAGATGGACGGTATCCGCAGCAGAGAATTTCAGATACTTAAGATGCTGCCGAAGACGCGGCGGTGTTCGTTCGCGGAGGAAGCGAGGAATTCATTTCGTGCGCGCGGAAACAGCGAGACGCCGCCGCCACCGCCGTCGTCGCCGTCGGTTCCGCGCCGCGCCGTTGCAAAAACACGCGATAAATTATCCCGGAATCGCTGCGTCGACGATACCATGCTGCATAAGTGATAAATGGTTGCTTTCAAGTATCGACCCCCGACGAGCAGTCCAGGATATGAGAGGAGAGAACCGGAGGAGAGAGAAAGAGACCAGGAGAGCCTCGGGAGAGGCCCCATCGGGAAATCCTCTCGTTGCCACGGAGCGATGCCGAGAGATGCGAATCAGCTACCTCGATACGCTAACCAACGAGACAAAGGTGTTCCTTTGACGCGCACTCGGTTATCGGTGTCGCTCGAGGATACCACCGTGTAACATCACCGTTTGCGTAAACGCAAAAGGAGAGCAGGAAGAAGGGGGGTAAACGAGGAAACGAGCTTGAGGAAGGCAAGTGAGCGTGCCTCCTCTTCCTTTGGCATCATCGTCGCGAACCGACACGAATGGTCTCTTTCACGCTCGTTCGACGGCATTAACGAGACATCGTTATTCCGTACGGCGAGGCAGTCGGGAATCGAGCCCGATATCGATTATCCGTCGATTCCCGGTACTGTTGCCCCCGGCAGACCCCGTCGCCGCAACTCCCCGACGTCGATGTTGACGCCGAGAGAGATCGGACGAACGTGCGCGCCGATCAATCGATCTGTACTCGCGCGTCCGCCGGTTCGTTATTCCGCATGGTTAAATTCCACGGCAGGCTTCCTTCCCTTTAATCGAGTCCCGCAGGGTGCCTCATGCAAATACAGAAATATCTCGCGCCGAAATGTTAAAGGCCGTGATATGCGTAGAGAGAGCTGAGATGAGTAATTTTAGTTGTAGCATGATACTTTTATTAAATCATCCTCATACTCTTTTTATGTCATCCCTGAATGTTATCGATATTAAATCACATGATATTATATTAGTCACAAAATATTATATGCCAATTTAATAAATATGCAAGATGATACATCTTAACAGTTACTAAAACAAGAGAAAATGACTGAAATAGAAAAATACAATCTATCACAAAATAATAGATGTTTTAAAAAAAGATTACGGAATTTTTTTTGGAATAAACTCATTTATAAATTTTGACAGTAGCACGCTTCTTAATAAAAAAAACTAAATCACGTAGGTTATATTTTAATCAAAATAAGATTATTTCAGCACGACAGATATCACAAAACTGTCAACAATTATTAGATTTCGGGAAACAATGCGACTCGGAGAATATAATAGAAAAACATAATCTCTCTGAAATCCCTGAAAGACTCAAATCTAATTTCAAGTAAAAACGAGAGTATAAATTTTTAATGCTTCAATTAGCAATGCAAATTTTATGAAAAAAAGACGTTTGCAATATTCCCATAATCTTCTTTCTTCACTTTATTTAATCCCTTATAAATTTATAATCTTACAAATTCATTAACGAGTATACCAATCTGAAAAGAAATTTAATTTGTCGATTTGCAGACCGAAATAATCCGACGAACAGAAAAAAGTTAGCAAAAAATTGGTAGGAAACCTGTAGAGCTGTTTCAAAGAAACCTCCGTTCAATCACAATAAATAATATGCAAAATTCTTGGTATCTTTTAAAAAAATCATATGTCGGTCGGATGGACGAGCGCTTCGAGCATTTTGCAAGAATTTCACCGAGATTTAAAGGGCCGTGCAGCGCAGCGCCTGCTTCCTAATGCCCTCCAGCTGGCCCTTTAAATTTTAAAGGCTCTCGAGAGACGGCCTGTACCGGGAAGAGTAAACGTTCTTTGTCGCAGTATGGAATACGCAACCGGCGGTACCTTCAACCTGTCGTAAGTCCTCGCCCGGAAATTTCGGGACAAATATTATCTTACGTCCTTTAGGGGAAAAGGAATCGAGGCCCGGGGAGAGCAGACTTTTGCAAAATTAAGAGTAATATGTGCCCGACGACGAACAAACGTAGCAAATAGGAAGACTCGTTGAAGCGACCACTCGGTTTGATTAAAATTTTCAGAACTCTTCCCTTGCTAATTACGAGTCCCCGAGATATTTCACGTCCTTTCTCATTCTCGTTCGTTAAATGCGAAAAGAACGCAACAAGAGAAGAAACGTACACTGATTATTCGTACAACGTGGACTCTCTAAAAGTGCGAACAAAGAGAGAAAAATAATCATTAAATCATTAAGTGTTTTGATTATTAGGCACAAATGTGAATTGTAATGTTGCGTATTGTTAACGATTTTCTAATCAATACGTATTTTAAAATAAAAATTAATACTGAAATTAATGAAAGGATGAACATTGAACATACAAGAGTATTAAGTTAAAATACAATGTAAAAAAATAATTACAAAAAATAAAAAGGGTTGAAATCCACGAAAGTATTTGATAATTCTTTTACTTATTTAATCGACAATCAATTTACTCACGAAATAGTATAATAATTAATTAATCTATTTAATTGCCTCATCTCTACTTAATTCCCATCTTTTTCCTCATCATGTTTTAATATTTGAAGTGTTTCAATTATATTTCAATTATATTGTGCAATTTCATTAAAGAATTTTAATTATATAATTATATATTTTAATTATATAATTTTACAAAATTACAAAAAGTAAGCGTAGATTCACTATTCGTGTTGCCGATATATCTGAAGCCGGCGTTTCAATTTGCAAGCCAGTGGATCGAAAGAAGCCCACAGTGCGATACGATGAATCGGCTCTCGCGATCGCGCCGTTTTCCCAACTCACGAACACGAAAGCCGCTCCTGCGGGAGCACTCGGGAACGGAAACGGTTTCCACTGCCCTTCCCCCCTGCTGTTCCCGGACGCTTTTATCCCCTGCGATTCGATTTCTGTCTCGCCCTTCGCGCCTGCGAAATCCAATTTGCCCATCGTAAGCTGACCCGCGCGCGCGCGCCATAGCAACGAATCCAGAGTGGATTTTCACAGTTTTCTAAATTCAAGGAAATGATCCCGCCGATTCTATCCCCGGAGTCGGAAACCGCTCTACCCTCGCCTCATCTCCTCCGCGTTCCATCCCGAACGCGAACTAATCTCCGTCTCTCTCTCTCCAGCGCGTGCTCGATGATCGAATTTTCAGGGAAAGCTCAAAAATTGTCACGAACAAATCGGAAGTTGCGCGCATGTCCCTAAACTCGTTAGTTCGACAAAAGTGCCATTTGAAATTGAAAATTTCCCCGAAAACATATAGAAAAGCTAATTTTTTCAGTAGAAGTCTCGCATAGCATTAAATGGATAATACGATAACGACTTTATTCAACTGCAATAAATAAATAACTTTCACGTAATTAACACAATGAAAAGTTTATATAATGTTTTATTCTTTTCGTTAGCAATAAATAGCGGAGGAAAAAAGCATATACAAAAATAACAGAAAACAGAAGAAATAAAATTGATCCTTTATAAAATTCTGACAGCAATTTATAAAGTCAATCTTGTTCTATAATCGGAGAATTGATCAAGAAAGAAAGAACGTCTTGCAATTCCAATAAAACCGTTACGTCAGCTCTATCGGCATTAAAAGGTGATTAAATTCCTTTTTATCGTGTCTGTAGCTTCGTGCATTTGATACTAACTCGTAGATAACTCAATTCGCAGGATGCACGACTTAACGGAAACGTAAGCCGCCACGCTTATCGAGCAAGGTTATCACGGTGGTATCGCTACCACCAGCCCTGACCCGCTCTACGTGCCAAGAAGCATTGCGGCCAACCAGCCGGCAAGAAGACGCTCGTGCGCGTAATAGAGTTCTCGGTAGCCGAGTCTAACGGATTCGCAAATAAATAAACGCAGGAGAATATACGCGGCCGGAAGTGCGATAACAGAGAAAAGCGTGCCAGTGCATTCCCCACCTCTCCTCCTAGTTCAATGAATAGAAGATACGGTCGGATGTATGTGATAGCGTGCGTCTAAAATAAAGCGAGGAAATGGAGACCGATGTATTGCACTACCCCGAAATTCTACGCGGTAAGATTCCCTCGACTAATCTCGTCTCTCGTCTGCAACGAAAATTTCTACGTAGCTCCGCCGTAAAATCCGCCGAGTTAATACCACTATTTTCTTAACACAACACTTCCATATTTCCTATTTTAATGCGACACGCTAATCTTCTGCGAAAGCTGCAGTAAGAACATTACGTATGTATGCGAACATTATGTTTTTATTCGGCCATTTGCGATTTGCATGCACGGCTCTTCTACGTCCGTTGCGCGAAAGGCCCTCGCAGCATCCAGTGTCGAGTTGACCCCGTGAGATTCTATCGGCAACAATCCTCCCGGGTGTTCCATTAAACAACCTCGGCTCCTGAACGCACAAAGGAGATGATTTTCGATTCTCGCACATGCGAAATTTCATTATCTTCCCAGGGGAATCGGAGACACGGGGCCTAAAGCCTGTTGTTGGCTTCTATGCACATGTCAGATGCGGTTGTTCTTTCGGGTTCCGTGTCTCTAACGTCTTTATCGGGCGACAATATCCTGACATCGAGATCGCATTACTGGTTCTTTATTAGCATATCAAAGCCGCTTTTCGCGGTAATGGACACGCCTCTCGGGGTAGACATAAGCGTTAATCCTTTAACTCGATAGGACGAGTCAACTTGCCGTTAGAAGAAAGCTTGACGTCGAGTTGGTCAAGGTAATTTTGACATTGTTACAAAGTCTAAATAGTTTTTCGATATACTATAATTGTGTCATACGATTTCATAATACATGTTAAACATATGTATATCATTCTTTTGATATTTTTGTATCGGTTATAATAAAAAATTGTATAGGTAATAAGATAAAAAGAATAACATCGGCTTCAATATTTGAATTTCATGAGTAAGTGAATTTAAATGCATAAATTTAAGTGCGTAATATTCGAGACTATGGTTCTCTATTACGGATCAAGATATATTTATCTCTCTTAAGTATTAGAAATTGTATTACGCACTTCCGTAGATGTTGGCTGATAAAAAAAAAAAGATCTCATATTTTTCGCGGTCGAATGCGAGCCGTGACGAGGACGAACTACCAAAGAGGGTGTGTATTCGAGACACGAGATCGTCGGTTCATTCACCAAAAATTGGCACTCGTCCAATCAGCTGACAGGCCTCTCGTTTCCTCGTATAAAGCGAGGACGTGCGCGCGCCCGCAAAGTCGTCTATTTTCGGGCTCGGTGGTTTTCTCTCTCTCTACATTACGAAATCCCTCCGCGACCATCTGCTTTCATGCGGCGTTTCTCAGAGAGAGAGCGAATAATCGTTAAAATAATTTTTCCGACAAACAAAAACGCTTGGCTTTCCACTTAGAGAGCGATACATTTAAATGTTTTAGATATCCTAAGCATATACGACAGAAGGAATGTTGAGTGTTTTCACGAGAGAATTCAAAAAGATCATTCTATCTAAATGCGAACACATTCTGCGGTAAGGTCCGATGTGAAGATTGTTCTCTTGATAAGTACCTAATGCAATTTGAGAACTCGTGTAAAATTTAGATGTTTTTTTTGGCAAGCAGGGACTCGAGTTTTAAAGGATTTAAATTCATGCATTGAAATGTCTAGCTTAGCAGCGTCAGACTTCTTGTTCTAGCAATGTTAGACGATACGTTAAATATTAACGCGAGTAGACGTGCAATGACCGACGTGGTAGTACAACAGATACATCATGATGCATTTTATACGGAAAAGTATATAAAAACAAAGCTAACCCCTTGATCGCGGTCTATAGATTATTTTCTGTCATATAAGAGTGTTAATAAATTTCCGGTATTAATAAATTTCCGTTAAAAAAAGAAACGCGCGATTGGTAAATTCGCCACGTCACTTACAAAGGTTAATCGATACTCGCGTTTTATAAATGTAGAGAAAAAAGTTTTCGACGCGAATCACCGTTTAACCATCCACGGGAGTTGGCGCTGCGCACGAAGGGCATGGAATGGATGGGAATAGCAAGTTCATCGTAAAGTCTGATCGACAATTTCCAAGATGTCACCGCGTGCCCTCCCTCCTTTCTCTCTCTCTCTTTCTTTCTCTGCATCAAAATTACCGTGGTATATCGACCGTCAAACGTTAGCAACACCGGCCAAAATTATCCGAAATAAAATAAAATCGTACTGTTGCGCGAGGGATCGTTGAACTCGCCGGCCGCAAAATCAGATCGTTCGAAAGATAATTCTTATTTGCGAGACACAAGACGCGAGTTTACCGCGTGGCAACCACCCGGTATTAAATCCCGACTATTGAGAGTGGCGACAGATAGGTAAATACGAGTTTCTCCACAGGGGAGGAGGGGAGGGAGAGGACGGAAGGATGGATAAGGGTGGCGAGATTTAAGGGGGTGGAACGCAAAGAGTGTGCCGAAGATACGCCAGGCATGCGCATCGCCGCCCAGCAACCGGCAAATCAAATATTAACACCGGCTTTATACCCGTTGCCGCCGATGGCACCGTTGGTGCTCACAACGGAATGTATAATAGTAACTCGTACGTTCACGTCGCGAAAGCTGTATTCGATCCAACATGCCATAAACATTTATAACTTCAATCCTCACGTTATCAAGAAATTAAAAAAATTATCTTAAATCGATTTCACCGTCACGCCTTAATCAAATAATTTTCACTGTCACAAATTAAAACGCGAGGGTAATATATGTATAAGCAGCTGAATATAGTTCAGAATAATTATCGCTTAACTATTTAAATGATTCAAAGACAAAAAGAGATGTAATAAAACGTTCCTTTCGATGTAAGTGTATACTTTTCCACATAACAATAAATTCATTTGTAATCTATTTGCAACAATAATTAATCTGGAACATTTAATTATTTAAATTACTTAATTTCTGGCAAAAAGTATTGCATTCGAAAAACTAGTTTCGCGTCAAGCAAAATACAATCAATAAGAAAAATCACAATATGATCTATATATATTGTACTTTGTAATAATTTCTTCCTTTTAGCGGAAAATCGGAAACGCGATCTTCGATTACCGATGTCCGTCGACGGTGGTGATTCGTTGAGTCCTCCAAAAGTTTTATGCCGACGAAAATCCGGTAGAAGACAATCACTGTGCACGCTCACACCAGAATAAGATGAAGCGCGTCGACGAAAACAGACTGACAGACTGTTGGGAAAACTTTTGAACTAATGGCGGTTCTTCTCCGGATAGTTAAAGCCCGTCGCGCGCGCTCACACGTATCTTCCCTCACTCATCGGCTCCGATTTTCGCATCGATATATAGTAAAACGTTACTTGCCGCGATTAGGCCCCGATTTAACGATCGGTCTATAGCTTCTTGTTAACACTCGTTTACCGATAATAACTCCTAATTCCAACATTAAACATTTTCTTTCCGTTGTTACAAGCAGTTTGAGTGCGATGATGAACGTTTTACAACCGTCCCGTAAGTACTCCTTAGATACTTTCAGATGCGACGTGATCGTTAATGGACTGTCAAAAACAGTCAAATAGCTTCGGAAATATCGTATTGAAAGGCCACAAGATTCGTTTTTTGTTCGGCATTTATTTACGATATTTCCGAGGGTGACGAGTTTTATGCGAAATTAAAAATAGTATATGGAAATTCGGCGGCAATCGATTCGGCGGCGTTATATCGCTTGAAGCATTTCGCTTTTACGTGCCACGAGCGCCAGTCCGTCGAAGTCGTAAATTTTTAAATGACCGGTTTCGGAAACATCTCTATTCCGACGTTTCTTTCACCTCAAAACGAGCGAAATGTCGTTTCGCGACATATTAATTTAGTTTTATTATTCAAACTTTTATGATCGAAGGATGTCATTAAATGATCTATCATATAGGTTCATCTTAACGATATAATTCCGATCCTCATAGCAAATTGAACGCTATCGTATTGAGAATGAGAAGGGAAAAATTATAAAAAATAATAATTTCGCGTACTCACCAGAGGCCGTTTTGGTAACGTCGCGATTGCCTGAAACAGAAAGAGAACGTCTCTTATGCGAACATCGACTTATGGCCGCCACAAGGGCGAAAAGTTAAAACTATTTTGTATAAAGTAGAAAGAGATTAGGTTAAAAAATAAAATTTTTCCGGGAAACGAGCACAATGCAAAATTCCAATGTGAAGCCTAGAGAGTCCGGACCGAAGTGCGGCACGGCACGGCACGCCGCGCCGAGCTAAAATCCACCACACATATTATGTGAAAGTACAGTAATTTAACAGTATACGGAGAATTCCTGGAAACAATTTGCGAGGCAAAGCCGGTAGCCGCTCATAAAATACAGCGAGAAAATACCACGAATTAGTGGGGGGAGAAGAGGGGGAGGGGGAATTTACAACAAAGCGCGGAAATTATTGGAAAGCGTCATGCCCCCTCCGATCTTTCTCGCTCCTTTCGTCTTATACTTTCTCTAGCTGCGTGTGTATATGCGCTCTCTCTCGTATACACAACGAACCACGCATGCACTACATAGTCGCAAACGCTCGAGTAGTTGCGTTATTCGCAGACACTTCGAATAAATTTGCATACGAAATTCTCATTCCGCAATTCTCGCGGATATTTTATCTTTTAATTAATTTTACATATTTATAAATTGTATTAATTTAAGTTGTTAATTCCCGTGTAGTCTCAATGATCATTCACGTTGACGTATATAATCTGCGTAAATTAGATACATTAGATCCAAATGAGTCTTGTACATTAAAACGTTTTCTGAAAAACAGCCAAAAGCCGTCTAGCTTGATTTAACACAAAACGAAGTGACATAGCCGCTTCGTAATCTGTCGTTGTAAATAAATCCCAAGAGTTACCAAAAACGTGCACGCCTCATGTCGTTGAAAGTCGTTCGCCCGTGTACTTCTGCAGGAAAAATCCCGATCGTAAAGGCGTCAAAGAGCCGGGGGCGGCACTTAAAATTTGCAAACGGTACGAAACCGACCAGAGTTCGTGAATGCACCCCCGAAGGTGGATTTCATGTGATGTTCACAAAGCGTCATTCCTCTTGCTTTTCCGGCAGACAGAACGACTGGCTTTAAACGGCAGCTCTTTCTGCTTTTCATGGCAAACAATAATGGAAATCGTCTGCTTGTATCATCTAGAGAAACGTTCCAAGGAACATTTCCATTTTAAGTTTTAGTCCAAAGCTTTTCCGAATTAGTAAATCGTACTGGTCACCATACGTTAAAAAATGTAGTATATTTTTACATAAATTACAACATTATTCATTACAAAAATTGTAATGAATAATGAGATATAACAAATAGAAGAAAAGTTAAAACTTTATATCATTCCTATAATATGATATATCAAACTTATTCTGCCTTTTTAATATTTATGATCAGTCGACCGATTTGACTTGACGCAACTTTTTAAAAATACGTTTTTAAAAATACAAGTTCTTTATCAGTCATAACTTATAATTCATGCTACGGGTAGGTTTTGCCATAATTCACAAATTTCTCCATCTAGGTCCACATTTATCTTACTTCGAAAAAAGTTAGCAGCGATATAAACTCGGACATCACGGATCCGGCCATGGGCGCAAATCAATGATGCATTTATATTTATTTATGCGATTTTCCGTTTTCCATGTGACACGTATGTCCGAAACCGTGACATTTGGTCGTGAGATCGTCGCATATGCACGTTACGTCGCGGAATATTAAATGCAGCCGGAGCGCCGGATTGTTTATTTATTCAAGCTGTGCACACAAATACACACATACACACACAACCTATCTCCGTATTCGTTCACTCTACCAGCAGTAAAGCCAGCCAGGCTACCTATTAAGACAGATGGCATGGAGATTATTTACGATGGTGCGCACCTGAGCTCGCGCATTTTCAATTTCGGGCATCGGTGCTCGATCGAACACACAAAATGCATCGGAATTACATTGCACGAATTCGATTTATTCGGAGCGAATTATCGAAGTTCGCAAATGCGAGCCTTGGAAAACTTTCATCGCCGCATCCTTCCTTTTATCGGCGACAGTAAATCCGGATCTGAATACAACAAAAAATGTTTATCTTAGCAACACGCGTATCGCAGATAATGCAGATACGCGATACAGAAGCGGTAAAAGCAACGAAGAAATAAATAAAATTTACTCCTGTAAAATACGATATCGGATTATGACTTCGCCTCTGTTCGATACGCGAGAAGGAAAATATACATCAAAGGATAATAATAATTTTTCAATCTTTTACCAGCCCCGTGGCTCTTTTCGCTTTAACTGCATAGGAATTTATTAGCTTGCCGGCGGCGCGTCCCTAAATCGTGAGTTATCGCTGTTATCTCTATCGATGACGAACGACGACGACGACGACGACGACGACGAGTCAAGAATTGGGACAACGACCTCGCGCTCGCTCGAAACAAAGAGCGAGCGTGACTATGGCACTGATGCCCCGGCAGCCTGTGCTTTTACGCATGACACAAGGTTCTCTCGGCCACGAACGTGACGAATATATGCACTCTCTGCTTGATTCTCTCCGTTCTTAAATGGTGAAACACGTCGAAGTTGGATGTAAGACACGAGAAAGCATGGAGCGGACGGTGTTTGCAATTCCGCCAATACAACCTGCTTCTAAATAGTAACGTCGTCAAGCGACTCGACGTCAGTACTCCGTGTTTAGCGTGACGTCAGTTAGCCGGTACCATTTAGGGTGAAGCAGTATAATTACATGTAGGATCTGCCGTACTTTGCGCGACGCTGTAATTTCGTCCGTATAATTTATGCGATCACCGCAATTTCAGCACGACGACCGCCGCCGACGCGCCGTAACACGCGCTGCTGAATGCGCGAGGGATGAATTATTACGCGTGCATCGACGGCGGGCAGCACGTGTGACACTCGTGACGTCACGCAACGGGAAAGCTCGCGTAAAAAAAAAATACGACTATTTTAAATTTCCATCTGCCGAGCGCCGCGCGTTGCGGTTCCAGTCGGATATTAGTCGGATTTAACAGACGTGGATTAAAATGACGATGAAATTCGAACGAGAGGAAAGAACCGTTGCATCGGACATAACGCCTTGGCTTCTGGCACGACACGAAAGGACGGCGATTAACGGTTCTCCGGTGCATTGTGTCGCCCTCAGTGCCGATCCTCGCACGGTCCGCAGGAGAGAAGGAGCGGAAGGCATTAAATTTTCAACGCGGTCGTACCCGCGGTCGGGAAATATGCTTTAAATGGCGATAACTATAAATAAGGGGACGCATGCGTTAATTCTTTAGGAAGCTCGTGCTTCTCGGATGCGAATCTCTCTATTCGCCGTATAAGTCCGCGACTCGAATTTCGTTTTCCAATCTACTTCACTCCATTAGATTAAACAGAGATATAGAGCTGCCTATATGTCGGCGACGCGAAATACAATGCAGCGCAATTATTTTTCCCTCCCCGGAAAATATTATATATCGGGTTTGATAAAAAAAAAATAGCAATCAGAAACATTTGGACTATAATTTATCTGTAATAACCTTTTTCGAAACGGAAAATCTAAAACAAACGCACGAGCTTTTTTATCGTTAAAAAACCTCTTTTCGTGATGTACGCAACGATATATCATATAAACGAAAGAATGTAACGTATGATGTTTGTACCACGCGTCATGTATGTTTGCAATGACCAATTCAGTTAACAGCCCAGATTTAATGCATCGCCGACATCTTATGGCATTAAATATGACTTGTTTTAAAGATTGTACGTACGTTAGCTTCGCCTCTATCTAATCCCCTTTGCCTTGCCATTCGCGACGAGAAAAACGAGCGCGCTGAGATAAGCTCGCACGTTCGACGATAAGTGCACCGTCAAATGCACTCCGACACTACGTTCGGTACTCCCTCGCGAATTCGATTGATTTATTGGCGAAAGAGTCGAGCAAACAGGCGCTTTCCTTGCTCGAGATACGAACGACTTTTTCGCTACGATGATAATTAATTGCGCTTGCAATCCTGTTGCGCCTTTATTTGTCCACGTAGAAAGTTTTAACGGCGCGAGTTTTCTTCATCGAGAGTGCGATATTACAGCACAACAGAAGAATTCACGTATACTTTCGCATTTCTTTTGCAGCGATTGGAATTCTACTTTCGTCTTACTTTACTCGAAAGACTCAAAGAAATTAACGGTATATTCGTTTCCGCAGTCGCACATACGAAATAATGTAATTGCTTTCAAAAATATAAGATATTACATATTTCTAAGTGAATTAAAACACAAAAGGTTGCTCCATAAACAAAAATATTAATTTAAGAAATAAATTTAAGAAATAAAATTTTCTTTGATTGTAAATTCACACGATTGCATATTCATCAAGGTGCGCCATTCATTGGAAAATATTAGAGAGCGCGTGCAAGTGGAAGGAAAAATCCGGAGTTTTTAACGCGCAATGATAAAAGTTAGAGGTTTCGCTTCTCTACAAACTGCCGTTGTTTGTTCGAACGGGAGCGAAGGCAAGGAACAACAGGCGGTGAAACTGCACGACGTGACTCCTTATTCTGTCGCTTCCGCCCTAAACCATCGCCCGCTGTTTCCGTTTTCTTCCGTATAAACTCAATATTTATGCGACACAAATAAAAGACAAAGAAAAGTATTCCGGAAAATAACGCTTTCTTGCGTACGCGAGTTCGTACTATTGGGATTACCTCGTAAACCTGACTTTACGTTATAATGAAAAATGACTAACTCTTGTAAAAGTGACCAGTGAACAACGCGTTTTTGAATCGCGTACATTGGGATTGTAAGCTCGCGAATCGCAATCTCAGATGTCAATTGACCCTAGAAACTACAAAATTATACAATTGGATAATAGTCATCGCAATGCTGGACGCTATTAGAAGCGTATCGAAAAACAGTTTAGAAAAGCCGACGCGCCATTTATCTTGTCGCCTTTGGGACGCGCCATTCCGCTAGATAATCGAGGTGATAAATTTCACCGGGACACGCTGTATACATCCCACGTGTGCATGAAGCCTGCCGCATATCGTTCGGAAAACAATCAATCTACCCCAGAGCTTACCGGACAGCTTCGTGGACCATAGTCGCGATTTTGCCTGTCGAAAGCCAGACGACAGCCCGGGTGATTACAATCAGCTCCGTGGCTCTCTAACCCTTTCCTCCACATTTATTCTTTATCGTAGTCATACTCCAGGCACACCAAGCACTGATAGTCATCTTTTACATTATCTGGAAATTTTACAGCTGGTTCGGCCAATAAATGTAAATTTTAACCCATATTTGATGCTTCACACACACACACCCCACACCCCTCCCACACACACACATTTCCAGTTCTATAACGGAAAGAACAGTCAATTCAGAGAAAACTCAACAAGTCGTAAGAAGGAAAAAAAATTGCACTTTAACACAAAATATATTTGTACAATATTTGAATTCAAAAAATATAGTAAATTTAATTTTTCAAATTAAAATTAAGTTTACTATAAACTCACCAGACACATAATGTTTAATGTTTTTGTAACTTATTTAAGTACTTTCATGAGTATATAAAGTATAATAAAAATTACTTATTCCACTTTGTGTATGAGAGAGCGAGTAATTAAGTCCTAATTCTTTTGCCACTGAAATATTTTATTACATACATGATATCGAGAAAAATAAACCATTTTTCATTATTTAAAAATTATTCTATAAAATTTATCCTTCAAATATTTTCAACAAAAATTTTCCGCAATTTGTCTGCAGCCAGCATTTCTGGATACGTTATAGGATAGACTCTTTTCCCGTACCCAACGCATTTTCGTGTCCCGTCCCAGAAGTTTGACAAGCTGCTGCAGTCACGTAGAATGAAAGGGCGAGCCGACACGACGACGGTGTCGAATTTTATGACCACACCGAGATAGAAGTGCGGAAACTCATGGAAATCCAGCGCTCTTTATTTCCCAAACGACGGCTGGTTCGTAGCAGCGCGTGACCCATCGAGAGAATCCCAGCTGCGTGTCTGCGTCTCGAGAGGTCTTGTTTTTCAATATCCTTCGCGTAACCCCTTTGACATGAAATAGAAGATACGTCCATTGACTCGGACCAATCGTCCGTAACGTAAACACCGATAATGATCGAAACGTTTCGTGCATCGGCACAAAACCCGATGAATGAGTGCATGTTCTCCCTCCCACCACCACGTCACTGTTCGAGACCCTCTTCATTTCTCGTACATAGTAAATAATTCAAAAGATCAAGTCATCGACACATTGGGGATACTATGATGGCGATCCGACATTAATGATTGATAGTGCAATGTCAAAGGACATAAGGGGAAAACGCGACGCATAAGTTCGAGGTTCACGTGATGACATTCTAATAACAAAATTAATCAGTATCGAATCATTGAGAAATGAAAAATACGAAGGTAATTATTATAAAATAACAATTAATCAATCGACGATGAGTGTAAAAATAGATGCGAGATAAAATTTTGCTCAACAATGAGCCAACAAATATCGATCGGACAATACATTTATGCTGCTCATTCGAATAGAAAGCAAATCTAAAAGGATTAATATATATCTGTAACATGCAGGAGGCACTTTCTGTGGAAGGACGAGGAAATTCCTAAATCCATCGGATCATGGAAAAGGATAATGAACGATAACCCTTCCTTAACGAAGCGTCTGAAATACATCCCCCGAGAGATACGGTCTTGCCTAACTGCGCATTCGGGATTTCGCCACTACTCGTCTCACTTGAAGACGACTGGCTTTCCACTCCAGTCGGTGTAAACAAGCGACCGGTACTTAAAATTTCGATCCCTCCTAAATTTACCGCCGGTCAAACGAATCCGCGGATATTTAGGCCCCCTGTCTCACCGGATACGTGGCGTGGTGCGAAAGCGAGCTTAGTCCGAAACTTCCGGCTCTCGTAAGCTGCCGGTAAAGCCGCCGCGAAAGTTCAGCCAGATATTACACTGGCAGTGATTAATTGCGAGCTTTGAAGTTTAACTCGGCGCGCCGACGATCGCCGTAGGTAACACGCCTGTCCGGTTTCGTATTGTTATTGAGCAACCCTTCGCTCCCGCGGGCTCTAACGAGTCCGAAGCTCAGGATTAGCTCCCGTACGAGCATTTCATGCTGATTCGATTAAGTTCGCCACGTCGGAAGTGTTCTATTATTAGAACGGAGGAAGGGTAGTACATGCTTTTAATTCAGTGTATCGACTTTCCGCCTTCCGTCGACGAGCGAACAAAGGGACGTGCGAAGCGACGATTGATTGCCGATGAATCAAATCCGACAGAATCTGCAAATACTGTGTGTAAATGTGCGAAGACCGATAACATACACTGAGAAAAAAGTTATTGATATGACTAAATATGTTTAGTTGGAACTATTTTTTTAGTTTAAATAAATATGTTTTTAAAATTAAATATGTTATAGTACTTTACATATTTTTTTAAACTAATAAATATTTGCATGGCAAACCCATGATCATCGCATACAGTTGAATCAAGAAATATTTTTTTATTCAACACTTTTTCTCAGTGTAGGTAAAAATCATTTATTAATTAAATAATCATTTATTAATTAAATCTAATGGTTTTCACTCTTTGACGGTTTTCAATCTCTCGCCTACCAGAATTTAAATTATTTCAAATATGTTTCATCGATGTCTTTCATGTGTTTGATATAAATGATGAAATTGGAGCCAGATGACGCCAGGAAAGTCACCAATGATTTGTTGAGCGAAAACAGAAGTCGGTTACGCTCCGAGGATGCCGACGACCGGATGTCGCCGAGAGAAACATCTTGTAACCAATTAAAAGAGACAAGCCGCTCTTCCGAAAGCGAGCTTTTCTAAGAACACCATTTTCTCGCATCGCTATTACGCGTATC
The DNA here is from genome assembly GCA_901521435.1 of Crematogaster levior. Taxonomy (NCBI): domain Eukaryota; kingdom Metazoa; phylum Arthropoda; class Insecta; order Hymenoptera; family Formicidae; genus Crematogaster; species Crematogaster levior. The sequence continues at coordinate 16,303 of CABEGB010001413.1, read as the reverse complement.
TATCTTTAGCGCTTTTTGTCGCGCATTTAAAAAAAAAACATGGCCACATACATACGCGGGATGCGTGACGAGTGCCGCGGATCGATACGATTCCGAGAGCTATCCCAGAGTTCCCCAGACAATATCGACGGGATCACCATTAAAGTCTATCCTCGATACGAAAAGCTCCGGGCAACTTCGAAGGCATTGAGTTTCGTAATATTGCACGAAATCGCCTTCGGAGAGATCAAAGCCGGGCTTACAGATACAAGCCACAGTGGCAGATCCCGCGCGACCATGCCTATTTGCTCGGAACTTGAGCTTCGATACCTCGATTCTCGTGCCTCTCTTTTCCTCTATTCTCGAACGCAATTTAAAACTCGAGGAGACTTGTGGCCTCAAAGTAAAATACATCGTAAATATAAATATAACGTAAACAAATCAGAGTTAACAGGTATTGTTGAGATCCGCCTTTAAATCAAGTTAACGTGAACAAAGAGAAGAGCGTATTCGTAATTTATCTAGTAGTCTGTTGTGAACAGACGCTGCGGTTTGTTAGTAAAAAAAAAAATGTAATAAAATACGGCGTACAAGTTTCGCGGGGAAAACCGAGACCAATGCGTCGCGAAAAACCCTCTGCTGGCAAGAAACCCAGGATTCGTTCTGTAATTGTGCACCGTGAGGTGGTATCAAGATAACTGCCGCTACCATTACATTCAGCACGCGATTATTTCACAGGCAAATAATCACACGTTTATTTCGCAAAAACCATTCACCTCGCTTTCCCACCTGTCGAGGGATATCATCGTGGTTGCTTGATTTATTCACCTCGTCAAATCGCCCCGCTCAGAATTTAATGAAAGAAAAGGAAAATCTTGACTTTTGTTGCCGCTTCCTGCTTCTCGTGCCAGAAGATACACATCATCGAAGGCCGAATGCATGAAGGAAAGCCGGCAGCCGAAAATGCCACGGCTCCTCCCCTCATTAACGGGGGAAGCCAGCGTGACCGGCGACGACACTGTAGAGATCCTCTTGACGACGTCACTTTGTCGACGTTTCCTCTGAGATCTAGCTTTCTTGCTTTTTTCCTCTCATTTCCTCTTCTCTTCCTCGAGCTTCAAGAAGAATAAAGACACGATCTACCCTAACGTCTGTTCTACGTTGAGGGCGAATGCACCTGCTGGCTGGCTCGTTTCCAAAACTCGATGGCGAACGGTACGAACGCGTGGCTCCGGGAGACGGGACTCTCTTCTTGATTTCATTTCTGCCCAATATTGCGCAGGCAATTCTACAGCACTCCGTCAATCAGCAAAATAAGAGAGAAAGAGAGAGAAAAAAGAGAAAGATTTTACGAAAAGCGATGTCGTTTGCAGGGCAAATGCGCCAGTGAATGACCGATTAATCTTAAACTTGGCAGAGGATCGGAGGGAGCAGCTTATGTAAAATTGTCTTACGATAAAGAAATAAGTAAAAGAATATAAGATTTTCTCAAGTGTAAGAGAAGTATATAGTAATTTAAAGTGACTTTTATCCTGTGTACACTAATTTAAGCACATCGGGACAAAGTGTCAATTTTTTACTAGCTTTTTTTATTAGATTCTTCTAGGAATTATAAAGACGTATAAAATAGCTACGAGATAGCCTGTCAAAGGCACTTAAGTTGAGGTAATCGATCCGCAATTATGGAAATTTCAAAGGTGAGCCCGCGACTGACACACACACATACACACACTGGTGATTATAGAAATATTGCATAAGAGATTGGATGACGTTTGATTAAACGGACGAGAATTACGTAACGCTACGATGATCGGTCGGTCTCGCAACTGCTTCGTCACGGATAGAATTTCGATATCGATCATATCGGGTTGACACGTTGACATTGAGCGAGACGATGTTGCGAAGCGACGATTCGTCCGTCTTGTCTCGAGAGGCACTGCATTTCATTATGTACCATCTAAAAAGTATTAGTTAAACAGAAAATTCTTAGTAACCATTGCATTTGCACAAAGTTACGATCTCGTACAAAAGCGTAATTGAAATCCGCCAAACCTATCGGAAAACGGAGGGCTAGTCTAGTAGTATAAATTGTACGTGTGCGTATTGTATATCTAAGCACGCGTTCATAAACCATTATTCGTAATTAAATTATATTCCTAAAAATTTCCAGACAAATGGGACACATGAGGATGCAATAATTTTCGATATAAATAAATGTTAGCATAAATTGAAATTTGTATTAATATCATTGACGTTATCATATCTCCCATAGGGATAATTATTAAGCCACGCGGGCATTCCATTCGCACATAAATCATCAGATGTACAAAAATAATAATGGAGTATAATATCTGGCCGTGCAACCGCTGCCGGCTCAAAAGAAGAATATGAACCATAACTCATGAATACATGGCAGAGATTCCGATGGAGCGTTTTCCTTCTCTCCACGCCACCCTCGCTTCCCTCCCACCCTCCAACCCTCTTGTCTCTTTATTCACGATCACGATCGACGTCCGTAAAATCGTATCTGGCGCAACGAATATGACTACGATTAAGATTACGGCGATGCCGATGGCGACGGGACGCCGAGCGACGCCGATCGAAACGACCGGGGCCGATACGTTATCTTAATTGCCCTTCGAGTACGACACGGCTCAGACTTCCAAGCGCACTGATTTTACGGCGGAACGTATGGGGTTTAGCCGTCGAGCTGCATTCATGCGCTTTTTTAATAGCGCATGAACAAAGATAAACTCAATCGCAAGCGCGGTCGAGGCTCGATCGCATCGGTTATATCGCGATGCACCGGCAACGGGTAGATCCGAACATACGGTCAACCGATAGTAAATTCAATTTTTAGAGGAATGATGTAGTGGCTCGAGCGCAACCAAGTTTGCATTGTATAAGAGCATCTCTTGTATAAAAGCAGAGGTTCAAGCTGGTTTTGCTTATTTAAATTACATATGAAAGATATCTTCGCAAATGTATTTTTATTAGACTAAAATGTTTACACTCACGTAAAGTAAAGAAAAAATGTCAGAGTCGATCAAACATGTCAAAAACAATCCATCCTTTAAAAAACTTTTTAAATAAAAAGTTGTTTTGTGTGCAATAAATATCAAATTTTTCTTTGAAAAAAATCGACTTCGGGTCAAAAACGACTTTTAGAATTTAAATTAAAATTAAGGTACTAGGGTACTTGCAGAAAGCTGCATAAGGAAATTTACTCTAGATTGAAAATATTATACTAACAACTATCATTACTCAGGAAATTCTTTAGATTGAAGACTTGGCGCAAACTTGGCGAAAATAACCCCATCATTTTTCTAAACCAGCACGGAAATTTCCCTATTTTACTCTGCACAACGGCAAAAAAAAGTATCATTGTATTAATATGAAATAGACGATGGTGCTTTCGCACAAACGTGATAAATCTCTCGCGTCTTCGCCTCCGTTTGCCTCGACTATTCTCTTACTCGCCTTTCCCCATTCTCGCTTTTTCCATGAGCGAGCAAGCCGCGACTCGTGTATTTATGTGCCGTGGCTTATTTATTCTCGCGCGTCCGCGCTCGATAAATCGCGCGCACGAGAGAAAGAGAGAGAGAAAGCTTTTCTATACGAAGCGATGCACGCGAACTATGGTCGTCGCGACGCGTCGCAGCTGTATGCAAAACGCAGCTGCGACTAATGAGAGCCGTCCGTTAAATCTCGCACAGTCAGCGATGCCGATATGTCGATAGGCGAAACGCGCGATAATTCTCACCAAGTAATTACCGTGTTACGAGGAGAATCTGTGATCGTGCGTCATGTCAACAAGAGAAATCAGTTGTCGCAAATAGAATCGGCCATTAAGAGAAACCTCCAAGCGAAGATGACAATTTTGATTATTATGCATTTTCAAATATGTTTTATGGGAAAAAGATTATTTTTTTCAGCTCCGACGTACCTTTCCAATAATCGACTGTGTGTTTTGATCATTGAGTATCAAATTAAATTATCTGGAAATTGATAAAACAAATGTGTATACAAGGATCGTTGTTTTAGCGAGAAGGGTTTATCATGGTGATATCGAAGCGAGCTTTCCACCTGCTTGTAGGCCATCGCCCAGTTCGTTGTGCGAAGGCATCAACTTTCCCAGCGAGCAATTTGATCGAGGATGAAAGATGGTGGGCGGTGAAGGCGGGAGGCAACGGAGGAAAAATCCTCGAGATCGTTTGGGACGTAGGGAACGAGGTCGCGCAGCAACCATGATCCCGGGGATCGAAAAAAGGTTAACGACCGCCGCTCGAATCGCGACCCAGCTTTTGGACTACGGCGTGGAACGACGTCGTTTTCCTCCCTCGCCACTATGTCTTTATCTTGCCCCTTCCATCCATCCTGGCCCAGTCCGACAGTGACGAGAGAGAACGGCAATGGAGACGAAGGAGGTTTAACGACAACGGAATATGGAGATGGAAGAAAGGAAGAGAGAGGGGAGAGAGAGAGAGAGAGAACGACACGCGATCGGTCAAAAAGTTACACTAGAGTGAACCAAGACAGCTGCTTAATCTCGCGACGACAAAGCGAACGAAGGAGGTAAAATTTAATGAGGTAACTAAATCCTGTACCGTAGTCTCAGATTTTTCCCGTTTCGATTTGCAAGAAATTTTTGTGAGCGAAATGTGCCTCCCTCTTTCTCTACGATGGCTTAACACAATCACTCGCAGAGCAGTAGAAATAAATTATACAAATAGTTCGGAAAATTATATAGAGTTGTGGAAACACGCACGTACTTGGAATGTCTTATGTAATTTAACTGTAAAGATATCTGATGTCACAAGAGGAACACACTTTTCAACACGTCAAGAGGTGGTCTTTCATAATTTTTTCAAAAAAAAAAGACAAAAATTGTTATAAAATTTTTAGCTGAAAGAAGATATAGTTTATTTTCAATATTCTTAAAGCGATAATTTTACTTTATCAATTCCTAGAAAATATTCGCATAATTGGATAAAAAGATGACAGACCAGCTAAATTAATAAATCGAGCTGAGTTGCAATGGCACGGTCCAATTAACTCATTAATTCCCAACAGAATAACCATGAATTCTCGGAATTGTAGTAACAGAAGTCAAGTGGTAATTATACAATTATGCAACTGGATATCTAGATATTAAATACGTGACGAAAAACAAGTCGGCGGTACAAGCAATATATCCACACCCAGTTATAATTGAACAAAGCATCTAATTAAGTCACCATTAACAGTAATAATTCACAAATACTAAATCATTCTATCAGCTATCAGAAAATTAATTAAATTTTTTAAAGAAATAAACAACTGATACACGTGTACAGAATAGAGTGATATCTTTTGAACATTTTCAATCATCAGACAGATAACCAGATTAATTAAAATTATTATATAGTCACTTATTATAAAAATTAATTTTGTATAATTGACATTGTACTCATAATAAATTGAATTATTATCTTATTTAAATATGTTCGCGACTTTATCTATGGTTTTAATTATTCGCCAACGTAATTTCAACGTACATTTTATTCTCCAGGATAGGTATAACTATTGCTTCGCTCTCATTGTTTTTGTTCCCGAGCGCTAAATCAAATTCGTTATTCGATATACCGGCGCAGTGCTTCGCGCATATGTACATACGGCAGCTCTGTGCGTCATAACTCGACGTCTGCATTTTTCAGCGTCCAATCCGTTCGATGCTTTCCCTGCATGCTCGCTTTTATCCCGATGGGTCCGCAGAGAATCGCGAAGATTTAAGGAGCATGAAGAAACGGAAAGCCCGCATTGCCATCGGAAAAGCAGTCGCCGATGGTTCCATAAAGAATGCCAAACAGCGAGTCGGATCGAGAGGCAAGACACCTCTTTTCGTCCTTTCTTTCATCTCGAATCCGGTTGGTTCATTCACCGCTTACCTCTTATTCACGAGGCAAACTGATCGAGAACCTGTATCCATAAAACCTTACTTCCGTTCTGTGGTAAAACAACGGGCAAAAAATTCTAACCGTAAAGAAAAGCTTTGTCTAGGTTCCATTGAGAGTTACAGATATCGAGCGAAAAATAAAGATAAGAGGCAACAAATGGAATTTAACTCTACACTAATTTTAACTCTACAAATCCATAGATTAGAATTGAATAAACTCACATGAAACATCTCACATGTTTCGGACGGCGAACTTTTTCGCTCTACTTTCTGTTCAAACGCATCGAGATACACGTCGCTCAGGATTCGCGTTTACGTGATCAAACGTTTCACGAAGACACGAAGATTCACGAAGACGAATTCGTCGATTCGTTCAGCAAAGTTGAAGCTCCTTCGAAGCCGAACTTCGGAAACGAAGTATTTGCGGAATCATTCTTGATTGGCCACTGAATTCACAGCGTGGAGGACGCGGATAAAGTTTCCGAAAAATATCTCCGGGGAGTCCGAAACGTCGGCGTCGTTCGCTCGAAAACATCAAGCGCGAGGAAGCGCAAACTCCTTTCCATCGTATATATCAAAGGAGGATAACTATCCAGGAACGTAGTTAGAAATTAATTCTAATCTGGATATATCCTTGTCGTATTCTGTCTATTAGACAGATTATTAATTAACTAAAATTCACCCGATTGTCTATTCTAATAATGCTCATATTTACTTCACGAAACTTTAAATACAATTTATCAATTATCAGGGATTATCATCAAGCATCTGCATCTATTATTGTAATGTTTCATTTTTGTGTTTGCGTCATTATACATACATCATCAACAACAGACTGTATAAAATTATAGAAGGGTGCGAATATACCCCTGCATCTTGCGTGACGTACATCTCTGATCTCGACTATGCGATCTTCTTCCCTTCGTTCTCCGCTTCCACTCGGTCATTTCCTCCTTTCTCTCTCCTTCCCTCAGTGTTACGACGCAGTAAAATCTCTTCCATCTATTTTCTTTGTGTTTCCTCTTTCGCGATTATTCCGAGCAAACCCGGTATATATATCCGTTACCGGGACTGACTTTCTTCAGCTATCGCACCGCGAGAAAATCGATCGACAACGCGTACGCTGTCGTCACCGTTGATATCTGTCGCGCATTCGGCAAAGGATCACAGCCCGCAGGTTATTCGTTGAATATTCGTCGATCGCATCGCCGGAATTTCATTCGCTCTGTCGGCGCAAATTTTGCCGCGATTTTCCGCAAAACCACTTACTTAGCTTATCCGATAACTGTGTGATGCTTCTTAAACTGCGATATTAATTGGAACATAGAACTGATATACCATTCTGCGTTTCAAAGATAGGAGTATTCTATTGATAAAAAAACCCAGTAATAAAATTTACAATGCCAGCAATTTCTTTTCTCCTCCCGATCGTTCTTCAAATCAGTTAAAACGGTAACAAACTTCTGGTTAACGACTGGTCGCAGTGGCAATTTTGCACGGAGAATAGAACAGAGGCAGCTTCGACGATTCGTGTACACACGCACGCACGCATGCATGCACGCATACGAATACGGGGCACGGCGGCCGTCATGCACCACGACCGCGAACAATGACATGGATGCAGCGGCGGACGCAGTAATATTATGCATCGCGAAAATATATCGTGCTTGCCCGGCACGTCGACTAGAGGAACAGAGACCCCAAAGGGGATGAGAGAGACAGAGAGAATGGAAAGGGAGAAGAGAACGACGGGCGGACAGGGAACGACAAATGTTTATTGCGTACGATATACCGAGAGAGAGAGAAGAGGGGGTGCGTGTGTACGGTAATTGCGATGCAATGGGAACAGCGCACGGGACACAATGGAGGAGAAGGTGGACCGCCTCTCTATTCTCGTCCTCGCGTTTCCCCGCCATTCCCAGCTCGCAGTGTCTCGCTTTTGGCCATTTTCGGGGGCACCTCCGGTGCGCGTACATCCGGCTGTCGTCCGAAACCGCCGTTCTGGAACCGTCGGCTCGGTGGCAGCGGTTGTTACGATGCCCCCGGGGGTCAAAGCCGGACCCGTGTGTGTTGCGTCCAGGCGCGCGTTGCGTTGTCGGCGCAGGTGTAATTTACCCGATGGGTATATACGCTGTTACCATGCCGCACGACTTCCTGGCTTCTCCGTCCGCCCCCTCTCGTTTCACATCGCCCGACGGGAGACGACAAAGGCGAAGGCAAGTAAGAGAAGCGACTGCGCGCGACATTCTTCCTCGAGTATCGACGACGAGGAGGAAACAATCGCATTGCCCGAGGCTGGAAAGCTGCTCGCCGTAATTGGAAAATTGCGTAATGCCGACCGCGTCGCTGTAATTATACGACGCACCGGTGTGTAATCGATATACGTGCAGCGACCTCGAATCGAACATTTCTTCCAAATGGTTGCGTTTCTTCCAAGGCCGCCGTGGGCGTCCAGCGCGGAATGCAACATGACAAATGTCACGTCGCACCGATACACTTGTTCCTCGCGTAGAAACGTTAATTTCCCACCTTCGGCCGCTCAGACAGCAATGTTAATTCATAATCATCCGATATCTCGGTCTGTTGGTCCGATTGATGCCATCATCACGTCTTCTTTAATTTATATTAATTATCTTAGACGTTACGACATATGTTGCGACGGTATTAATTTAATCTCTCTCTCGAGAAAGTTATTTTCAGCTAAGAAAATAACGCATCAAATCCAACCAAGATGGATCAGAGAGACGCGACTCAGCGTCAAATCTCACGAGCTTCCGTACTTTAATAACATTTTCTTCGCACGTCAAAACGATGAATCGAGCGGTACTCGGTGCAGGTCATGGACTTACGGTTACACTGGAAATTCGTCACTCCGTAATTCCAGGTGGATTCGTTCGGGCGTGTGCACGACGGGAACATCCGCCCTCGTTCGGCGAACCACTTTCCTGCGACCATTATTTCCGGCTGTCACGATCGGCCAGCCCGAGCGTTCTTACTTCGCATCCGTCGTCCTTTAATTCCTCCATGCGACGTCTATCCCTCCTGGATGTCTTCCTCGTCCTCTCTCGTCCTTGTCTTAGTGTTCTCGTGCGCACGCGAGTCTATGCCGGAAATGATTTATCATACTCGTTATTCCATCCATCGATGCAAGTATCGTTGTCTATTGCGCCGAGCGCGAAGCAACTCGTCTTCCTCTACTTGAGCCCCCGGCTTTTTTCCCTCGCCCGCGCGATAAAAAGATCGGTGAACCGTCGCTCGTAAATTTCGGTCGCAATTCCGCACATTTCGACTCCCACGCGATCCGAGAAACTCGTAAACGCCCGCGTTTCGTACGGCGACGACAACGTAACGCGATTACGCGAGTTCCCGCGGGAGAAACAGTTACGCGAACGCAAAGCACGGCTCCACGGTTCGTCGCGCTCAACGTGAGATTATACCGTATCTTGGGACGTCCACAAGTAACACGAAATTTCTCTTTTTCTACAAAATTATATCTCTAATGAAAAGTCTAATATTGCGTATGTAAAAATAAAGCTCATCCTCATCGAGAGATGAGAGCTGAAAAATTATCTATGATAATTTTTCGTAGATAAAAAAAATATGCAAAAAAATGCTCGTTTTACAACACATTGAATTTAATTTTTTGAAATTCAACTAAACATTACATCACAAATTATATCAATCTGTCGGTTTGTTCAAACCTCAACTTATTTTGTACAGAAAATATAAGGTACGATATACGTGTAAAAGTGTGTCTAGCCGTAAACGTAGGCGTAATTTTATTTTCGAACTGTCGTTAAGATTAGATTAACCCAGATTAAGCACACTACACGTGACGGAGATTCGCAACGCCATTAACGATGTCGATTCGGCTGACGATAACGGTCCGTGGTCTTGAAAACGGGTTATTCCTATTCGCCGCGATTCTCACCGATGCACGGTGCCGACATTAATAACGGGGATTAACCTTATTACCGCGGATACTATTATCGGATACTATTAGGTCTTCTTTATGGGCGCGGCAAAGTATTCCGTGGCCGCGACTAATTACGCGTTCTCGATGACGGCGGATATTCGCACGGATCGTCCACCCGATTAGCCGGCTCGAGTCGGGCCATTTGCGTGCATGTAACGATTAGCAAATAATTAATTGCTGCACGTGTGTACGAACGTGCGTGTCTACGCCTTAGTCAATACGCGCGCGGCCGGTCGATGCATCGAACGCGTGCGCGCACGGTCCAACTAATATTATTATGACCAAGCGTTTTCTTTCTTCCCTTCTTTCTCTTTCTCTTTACAGCCAGTTAATCGTTCTTAACGTAAATTTATGGACACCTTATACGCTTACATAGCATATTAATTTATTGCATTCTCTCTGAAATTATATCCAAAAGAAATATCTTGTTACAGCAATATTATTATTCTTGAAATACCACCGTATTGTTTTGTTTATAGTATTTTTTAGTAGAACCTTTAAAATTTTTTAGATTTATTTATATTTTTTTATTATAAAACCTTTGAAAAATATGTGTAAAAATTACATATAACAAATTTAATAAAATTAGAAATGCTTTCCTCAATTTTCCAAATAAGATGTAATACATGGAATTTTCTTTGTTCGAGTATTAATGTGATCCTAAAAAGTCGTATCAGAGAATTTGTTTTTAAGAAATGTCATCGTTTTCAAGATCGTTTTGTGTGATTAGTTTCGCTTTGAAAATTTGTGTGATTAGTTTCGCTTTGAAAACTTTATTTTTAAAAGATCCTTAATGGAGATCTTCACTTCTAATTGCTTACGACTCAAGAGCTCGTCCTGTTGCAGATTTTTTGCGTCAAGCTGAGTCGATCAGAGAAATTTGGCAATATCAGTGCAATGCGTAGACCTCCTTTGTAACAGAGAACCGTTACACTTTAACGCCAGGTACATTCGTGCGTAACTAATCTTCCGTCTACTGCATTAACATCTCGATCTAGATTGCGATCCGCGATCCGCCGCACCGGATCGCGGTGTAATCATCGAGGCGCCTGTTATACCGGGATGCCTGCCTGGAAAGTGGCTCGGGCTATTGACGCCAAGAGCCTCCCGAATGCAGAATCTTCAAGTTCCGGTACGGTACGGGTCCATTTCTGGCTGCAAGCGAACCGAGATTCGCGAGTTTCAAGGTAGTTTCCGTGGAATTCGCTGCTTGTCCGTTCTCACGTATTCGAGCACAGATAGAAGCGGAAGGGGAGAGATCTCTTACGTGAAATTTGCAAATGCGACGACAGCGTTTAAAAGACGATGTCAATGTCGCCTGCATTTTGTACGAAAAAACGGAGGGAAACGATTCTCATTTTAACCGGATGAGTTTCGTGTACGTTGTAGAAAATAGAATAATAGGAATGTATCTTTCCGATATGAGTATTTATTTCGCAATGATCTGTGCTATCTATTATTACGATAGAAATCGACGAGAAACCATTTCCTCGTCAGTAAGCCATTCGGTATCGTCGCCACAGAACGCAGTGGAGCGAAAATTATCGGTGCGGCATTTCACCTTAAATCAAATCAGCCGCGTATTAGTTAATTAGCTGTCTTGTAACCGTAACACGTTATATTGGTAATAATTTCTGGAGCGGAACTCGTACATTTCCTGACCGTGCACTCGTTCACGCGTAAAGTTTTAATATACACACAGACGTCATGGAAACAGAATGTGTTTTATTACAATTACAACTTATGATTTAATGGTTAATTAATTTTAACGTTTAAAATAGAGTTGTAAAAAGAAAGAGCTGATACACCGACCGGGCGTCATGAAAACAGAATAAATTGTTTTGTTACAACTTCAGATTTAATAATCAATTAATTTTCAATGTTTAAAATAGAAAATAGAAAATTATAAAGAAACTGAAAAAAGCTGATACACTGACCGGGTATATCGATTTTATCATACGTTTCTTCGTTAATGTGGTAGTAAGGGATATCAAATTCAAGTCAATTTGTGTAACTCGAGTACAAAGGTGCGCGGATCCCACCTCCATTTGCTGAATACAGTTGTCCAGCTTTGCGTTTCATTTATCTAATACGATGATCACAAACGCAAGATGAGAACTAAGGCAATACATTTTTCACTGCTGTGAACGTCGCTTAAACGCAAGCACTGTCGACTCGGTTGTGGCTCTTGATTTCACGCATACGCATCCAACGGTTGAGTCGGTACGCGTGCATGTGTACATACGTCGCTCGTGTGTCAGTGGATACGGGGGCAGAGGAGGCGGAAGGTGGAAGGCGAACGGGTCGTCGACCCGGCCGAGTACTGTTTCTAGCAGAATAGCTCTTTTGCCAGCAAATGTGTGTCACGTGTGGCACACTCGCGGCGAACACGGCCGCTTGCGTATACCACGATGCGTGTGAGTGCGGGCGCACACGCGCGATAGCGCGTGCACGCTTCTCCCGTTGTGTTGCGAGCACGCACGAAGTTACCTATAGCAACAAGCGCGAGAATCGCGCGTCGACACACACTGCTTGTCGTGTGTTACCGCGTCGAACGCACGATACTAACTCGCATGCGTGTCGTGCGAGACGCGCGAGTCGTGCCGCGAGTTGCAAATAAACGCGTGTCGCAAATTGAAAAAGGTTTGGAAGGTCAATTTCTGTCAAGAAAAGAGATGAGCGGGGAACCTTTAGCATTTATCTTGTTCAGAGAAATTTCAATTTGTAACTTTGGAATATAATATACGATGCACTTAACCCTTTCGGCCTTGGCGTCCACTGCGATGGATATCAATTTTCCTGCAATTTATGATGTATAGCTTGAAAAGAGGAAATACTTGAGTCCCAAAGCGCACCGTAATGATCATCAGTCTTATAATCATTGATTATGAAATTCATACATCATTTATCAAAAGGTACAATACCGTCTCACGCCAAGTATGCATAGCAGAAACCGGCGAGATAAATCCGCTGATTATTCTTTATAGATTAACCTTTACTTTATGCTTATCCTTTACATATGATAAGCATGTAATTATTTCTCGCAATAAAAATTAATAATCAAAAGAGTTAAGATGGTTACGACCATTGACATTAGAAATCTTACTAAAACGGAAAGATATTAAAATTTATACGATTTTGTAATTGTCTTAATTATTAAATTTAAAATGTTCTTCAATTTTTATCTTCAATTTTGTAATTTCCTACACATTAAGTTATAAAGTTTCGAGCTATAAAATCGCTTCTCTCTATTTTATATATGAATATTAAAATAAAATGATCCTTTGGGAAAGTCTTGAAAAAGTAATAACTCCCACATGACCTTTCACAAGTACCTTCCTTCTCATTAGTGCGGTTATAAAGTATCCTCGTTAAGGATCTGGACGATCTCAGATGTCCATCCGCAAGAAAATGGCGCGTTTCTATCGTCGGTATGAATATCTAAAGGTTTGCTGCGGGCAACACGCACGTAGACGTGAGTCGTTTCCATTTAAACTCCTACACACCACCCTACCTATTCTCTCCGGGTAAGGTGTGCTTTCGTTAAGCTCGCTAGTATAACGCCATCATATATCCCCCTGTAGCGTTGAGCAGGCTGATCCAAAACAAGCGAAAACCGGGAAATTTAGGAGCGTGTAGCTCCTGCCCGATTAAGTAACAGAGCTTTAGTAAACATATATGCGCGCAAGTTAGATTAGAGATTTGTAACTAAAGAGATTTCTACAAGATGATAGTAACAGGCTCATGGATGTTTACTAAACCATTCTACTTAATGCAATAAATATTGTCTAATTAAATATATTAAGAATATAAAAAGATACTATGTTATATTTAGTAAATATATTTTATTATTATATTTACTGTATTAATATTTACTGTATTAAGTAGAAAGCTTTCAGTAAACGTACGTCCATACAAATCGACTATCTACTACAATCTACTTAAGGAGTCTACTTAATTACATCTACCTATATAGTATAGGGTTGTCTCGAAATTACTTGACGTCTCTCTTTACTAATCGAAAAACACGAGTTAAAGTTGCATGATATGTTCGTGGCAAAGTCATTTATAGCCATTTTTCGTTTGGCTAGTAATGATAATTTTCGGATAAAAATAGCCGACGTGAAAAGACGATCAAGTGAATAAGAAGTTTAATTCTGAGTTCTTTTCGGTAATTCCGAAACTTGCCAGTTAGAACATTTCGCGTCTCAAAAGGGGAAAACCGTTCTTTAGAATATCGCGGACGAGAAGGAATGCGCGGGCAGGATATAGATCAATACTAGAACGCGCATTGATCCACACGAGAAAGACGAGTTAGTGTTGCAAACAGGAGATAAAAGGAGAAAGACAGATAGAAGTGACCTCTCTTAAGGGGTAACACTACCTTGTAAATTTTTTTTTTCCATTTTTTTTTTATTGGCTTAAATTCTTCCTTAACTATCCAAAAATGATGCCCAAAACATTTTATGTGGAAAAAAATTTTTTAAGTGGCCGAAAAATTCGGTTTTCCGAGTAAAGTCACGGTGCGTTCTTCTTAATTACATCTACCTATATAGTATATAGGGTTGTCAAGTACTTGACGTCTCTCTTCACTAATCGAAAAACACAGAGTTCATGTTGATATGTTCGTGGCAAGAATCATTTATAGCCATTTTTTCATTGGCTAGCAATGATAATTTCCGGATAAAAATAGCCGACGTGAAAAGACGATCAAGTGAATAAGAAGTTTAATTCTGAGTTCTTTTCGGTAATTCCGAAACTTGCCAGTTAGAACATTTCGCGTCTCAAAAGGGGAAAACCGTTCTTTAGAATATCGCGGACGAGAAGGAATGCGCGGGCAGGATATAGATCAATACTAGAACGCGCATTGATCCACACGAGAAAGACGAGTTAGTGTTGCAAACAGGAGATAAAGGAGAAAGACAGATAGAAGTGACCTCTCTTAAGGGGTAACACTACCTTGTAAATTTTTTTTTCCATTTTTTTTTTATTGGCTTAAATTCTTCCTTAACTATCCAAAAATGATGCCCAAAACATTTTATGTGGAAAAAAATTTTTTAAGTGGCCGAAAAATTCGGTTTTCCGAGTAAAGTCACGGTGCGTTCTTTGGACCACAATTAAAAAAAAAAAAAAAAAAGAAAATTAAGGACAGATGGATCTTTAATTTGTATAATTTGTACACTCCAAAAAAACTAATATATTCACCCCTCTGTTTTCAAACAACCCTAATTGAATTCGAACAAGTTCAGAGCCAAAGTGCTCTTCTCTGTCAGCCAGAAATCGCTACTTATACAATCGACACTTGAAGTAATTTGTACTATCAAATGTAAAGGACTGTGATTTTGTACTTACCGATCATGAAACTACCCCGGCTCCTATCGGTCTCAAGAGTAAGTACTCTTTCCAGTCAGCAGAATCAATCGCTACTTATACAATCGACGCGAAGTAATTTGTACTATCAAAATATAAAGTTTCAGATTTTGTACCCCCGCCGATCCTTCGAAAACTACCCCCGACTCCTATCGGTCTCAAGAGTAAAGTACTCTTTTCAGTCAGCAGAATCAATCGCTACTTATACAATCGACGCGAAGTAATTTGTACTATCAAAATATAAAGTTTCAGATTTTGTACCCCCGCCGATCCTTCGAAAACTACCCCCGACTCCTATCGGTCTCAAGAGTAAAGTACTCTTTCCAGTCAGCAGAATCAATCGCTACTTATACAATCGGCGCGAAATAATTTGTACTATTAAAATATAAGATTTTAGTTTTTGCCGAATCATTATTAGGGGGCCGAATTATTAGGGGTCGGGGGTAGTTTTCGAAGGATCGGCGGGGGTACAAAATCTGAAACTTTATATTTTGATAGTACAAATTACTTCGCGTCGATTGTATAAGTAGCGATTGATTCTGCTGACTGGAAAGAGTACTTTACTCTTGAGACCGATAGGAGTCGGGGGTAGTTTTCGAAGGATCGGCGGGGGTACAAAATCTGAAACTTTATATTTTGATAGTACAAATTACTTCGCGTCGATTGTATAAGTAGCGATTGATTCTGCTGACAGAGAAGAGTACTTTGCTCTTGAACTTAATAAGTTCGAATTCAATTAGGGGTTGTTTGAAGCAGAGGGGGTGAATATATTAGTTTTTTTGGAGTGGTACAAATTAGTACAAATTATGCCGATTCCATATCTGTCCTTAATTTTCTTTTTTTCTTTTTTTTTATTGTGGTCCTGCTAGCTTAATATTAAGGTAGCAGCGCCATGGTTTTTTTTTTAATGGCACGGGGTACAAAATTATTATTAACGGTACAAATTAGTACAAAATGGGTACTAAATAATCTGCTTGGTCCGATTCGATTCTGCTGATTTGGTCCTGCTAGCTTAAGAGAGGTAATCCTCTCTTAAGCTAGCA